>PVIA01002749.1:0-194924 GCA_004024845.1 Tonatia bakeri
GGCCCTTGGCTTTCATGACTTGGAATACCTCTTTCCAGCCCCTTCTTGCCTGTAAGGTCTCTTTTGAGAAATCAGCTGACAGTCTGATGGGAAGTCCTTTGTAGGTGACTGTCTCCTTTTCTCCTGCTGCTTTTAGGATTCTCTCCTTCATTTTTACCTTGGCTAATGTAATTATGATGTGCCTTGGCATGTTCCTCCTAGGGTCCAACCTCTTTGGGACTCTCTGAGCTTCCTGGACTTCCTGGAAGTCTATTTCCTTTGCCAGAATGGGGAAGTTCTCCTTCATTATGTTTACAAATACGTGTTCCATTTCTTGCTCTTCCTCTTTCCCTTTTGGTACCCCTATAATTTGGATGTTGGAACGTTTAAAGATGTCCTGGAGGTCCCTAACCTTCTCCTCATTTTTTTGAATTCTTACTTCTCCATTCTTTTCTGGTTGTTTCTTTCTTTCTTCTGATCCACTCTATTGTTTTGAGTCCCATTTTCATCACTATTGGTTCCTTGTGCATATTCCTTCATTTCTCTTATTGTAGCCTGCATTTGTTCATCTAATTTGTGACCAAAATCAACCAATTCTGTGAGCATCTTGATTACCAGTGCTTTGAACTGTGCATCTGATAGGTTGGCAACTCTCAGTCGCTTAAAAGTACTGGTTGTGAGGCCTTTAATTGTTTGGGCCATCTTCCCACCCCGCCTTTGGTCTGGTCGTGCCTGTTCTATAGAGGGGCGGAGCCTTAGGTGTTCACCAGGGCAGGGCACCCCAGTCACTGACTTGTGACGTTCTATGTGGGGGCGGGGTCCGAGAGGGAACAATGGCGTTTGCTTTGCTCTTTGTCGGACCTCAGTCCCTTCTGCAGCTTCCCCTGAGCAAACTGGGCCCCTCTGGTGCTGATTCCTGTATGGGTGGGCTTGTGCACCTTGTGGGACTTTCCAAGGACCTCTCCTGTGAGGCTGGGAGTCTCTCCCTGCACCTCAACCCCCACAGGTGTTTTCAATCAATGTCCCGAGGCTCTTTGTCCCAGCGCTGTGATCCTGGGTTGCGTGTAGTGTCTTGCTTCACAGTTCCTGCCTCCCTGGGTTTGCTGTTTGCCACCCTTCAGCCGGGGTCTGCCAGCTGTTGCTTGCATACTCAGGCTCCACCCGCTGTGGTCTTGCATGCCCCAGATGCCTTACACGTCCATTCCCAATGCTCTCTGCTCTCTGCCCTTCCTACCAGTCTGGATGAATGGGTCTATTTTAACTTCTTGGTTGTCTGACTTCCATACAGTTCAATTTTCTGTCAGTTCTGGTTGTTATTATATTTCTAAATTGTTGTTGTCCCTATCTTGGTTGTGCGAGGAGGCACAGTGTGTTTACCTATGCCTGCATCTTGGCCAGAAGTCTGTTTCTGTTCTTTTTGTTTGCTTAGTTTGTTTTTCAGATTCAGTTGTTGATAGATATGTATATATTGCCATTTTAATGTTCATAGTTTTGATCTTTTTCTTAAAGTAAGTCCCTTTAACATTTCATATAATAATGGTTGTGATAATAAACTCCCTTAGTTTTTTTCTTGTCTGGGAAGCTCTTTATCTGCCCTTCAATTCTAAATAATATATTTTCTGCATAGAGCAATCTTGGCTGTAGTTCTTCACTTTTAATGTCTTTGAATATTTCTTGCCAATCCCTTCTGGCCTGCAAAGTTTTGAGAAATCAGCTGACAGTCTTATGGGAACTCCTCTGGATATAACTAACTTTTTTCTCTTGCTGCTTTTAAGATTCTCTCTTTATCTTTAACCTTTGGCATTTTAATTATATCATGGAGTGGGCCTCTTTGCATCCATCTTGTGTGGGACTCTCTGTGTTTCCTGGACTTGCATGTCTATTTCCTTCACCAAACTAAGGAAGTTTTCTTTCATTATTTTTTTCAAATAGATTACCAATTTCTTGCTCTTTTTCTTCTCCTTCTGGCCCCCCTATGATGCATATGTTGGACCTCTTGAAGTTGTCTCAGAGGCTGCTTACACTATACATGGGTTTTTTTCGGGGGGAGGGGGTGTCTTTTTGGATTTTTTATTCCTGTTGTTCTGATTGGGTTTTTGCTTCCTTATGTTCCAAATCATTGATTTGACTCTCAGCTTCATCCATTTTGTTGTTTCCCTGTAAATTGTTCTTGATTTCAATTAATGTACACTTCATTTCTGACTAGATCTTTCCTATGCTGTTGAGGTCCTCACTAATTTCCTTGAGCATCCTTACAACCAGTGTTTTGAATTCTGCATCTGATAGATTGCTTGCCTCCATTTTGTTTAGCTCTTTTTCTGAGTTTTGATCTGGCCTTTCATTTGGGCTGTTTGTCTCCTCGTTTTGCCAGCCTCCCTGTATTTGTCTCTATGTATTAGGTAGAGCTTCTATGACTCCCTGCCTTGGTAGCATGGCCTACTGTAGTAGGTATCCTGTAGGGTCCAGTGACACAGCCTCCCCTATCACTGAAGCTGGGTACTTGAGGTACACCCTCTGTGTGGGCTGAGTAAACCCTGTTGTAATTGAGCTTTGATTGCTGTTGGCAGATCAATAGGAGGGATTTACTCAGGCCAGTCAACTCCAAGGACTGGCTGTAACCACTGACCACCAACCTCCCCATTCTGGGGAGGATCAGCTGTGCAGGGGCAGGGTGGTGTCACTCCAGCATGGTCTGTAGCTGTCCACTGGGTACGCAGGCTCTGGGGTTTCCTGGGTGGTGCAGGCCAAGTTCAACCCCCACCCTGGGCCACCCAGGGCCACCCTGCATGAGCTACAGAATAATCTGCAAATGGCTGCCACTTGCGTTGGGCTTGGCAGTTCTCAGGCAAAGCCAAGCTCTAAAACTGGCTGCTGCTAGTGCCAGGCTTGGGGCCATTAGCAAGATGTATGAGGCCTGTGGACTGGCTGAGGCTGGATGTTTCTTGAGAGAATTTAAGTTGTGAAGCATGAGCCCAGACAGGCCATTTATACGGAAAGCCATTATTAACAGCTTGGGTGGACCCATAAGTTGGGAGGGGCAGAGCTTCAGATCTCCAGGGTGGGGCAAAGTGTTAGTTAGGTACATGGAGTCTCAGACATAACACCTGGGGATTCTAGGCTATGGAGGGAAGGCCCAGGAAAAATACGGCCCCTGCCTGTTTTTCTGTCTGGAGAGAGCTGTACCCCAGTTCTCACCTCAATGCCACACTCCAGTTCCTCCCCATATGGCACTGGTGCCTTTCAAGTTGCTATCCTGGTGCTGGAGCTCAGAGGAAGTGAGTTTGTGTAAGTCTGTGTGTGGGTTAAGAGGAACTGCTTGGGACTCCAGCTTGGGAATTCTTCCACTGACTCAATCCCTGCTGGTTTTTCCATCCAGAAGTTATGGGGACTTACCTTCCTGGCACTGGAACCCTGGGCTGGGGGCAGCCTGGGGTGGGGCTGGGACTCCTCAATCCCGAAATATCCCCCCCAAGTTTTATCCACCACGTGTGTGCGACCTGCTTGTTCCGTGTCTCCACATCTCTGCCCCTCCTACTGGTCTGGATGGATGTAGTTTCTTTAACTCTGTAGTTGTGAAACTTCCATTCAACTCAATTTGTGACGACTCCGAGTGACAGTGATTTTGTAGTTTAGCTGTAATGTTTATGCGGTTGTGCGAGGAGACAACCTGTTTACCTATGCCTCCATTTTGACTAGAAGTCCTTACTCTTTTCTCTTCTTTTGAAATAGTAACTTCTAAAATTAGATTTTGGTGTATGAAGGTGTATTTGGGTTTACTTGGGTACAATAAAAGTATCTTTGAAAAGTATTTCTTCTTTGTTCATTTTAACAATTTGCATTGTTTTGTCTTGTTGGTTTATTTACTTTCCACATGATGGTATGGAATGATTTCAATGTACACACATGTAGATATTCGTACTAGTGCATTGTGTGCAAGAGTGTCTCTTGGTGTTTATACACTGAAGCACAAGTGCCAGAATACTCCAACATCAATATCTGTGGTCAAATTACACTCAGCATAAGTTGTTTTTTCTAGTATTAGCTGTACTTTATCACTCAGGGAATTAAAACTCACATGCATATGTACACAGACACATATAGTGGCACAATTCTGTCCCCCCCACCCCCCAAAATATCTGTAATTACTTGACAGTATTGATTTGATACCATGCACAGTTGGGCAACTTAAACAACAGAAACTTATTTCCTCACACTTCTCAAGAATGGAATTCCAAGCTCAAAGTGTCTACAGGTTTGGTTTCTTCTGAAGCCTCTCTTTGCTATGCTGATGGCCATCTTCTCCTTGTGTCCTTAAATGGTCTTTCCTCTGTGTACACGTCCCTGGAGTGCCTGTAGGTATATCCAAATTTCCTTTTCTTGAACTTCCTTTTCTTAGATTCAAGTGCAGTGGCTTTGGCTTAGGTTTTGGTTTGTTTACAAAGATACCAAAGCCACCCCAGTCTAATGGCTTCCTTGTTTAACTACTCTAACTCGTATTCAGAAACTATTTCTAAAAAGTTTCCCATTTATTTATTTACTGCCCATTTATTTACTTATTTTTACTTATTGATTTGAGAGAGGAAAACACCAATCTGTTGTTCCACTTATTTATGCATTCAGACTGCTTCTTGTATGTACCCTGACTAGAGGTTAAACCCACAATCTTGGTGTATTGGGATGACATTTTAATCAACTGAGATACCCAGCCAGGGCCTTCACTGCCTACTTTAAAATGTTAAAAGATAATATGGCTTACTTAATTCTGCACTGTGGACAACAGCTTTCAATTAAATACATAAACCATCAGACAGAATAGTCATCAGCAAGCTTCTCTGCAGAGCCCAGATGAGCTCTTCAAATCTTTGTACACAAACTTATAACCTCATGCCTGAGGCAGCCCCAGGTGGCAAGTGATAAGCTCAGAAAACAACTTGATATATTCCCCAGAAAGATCCTAGTGCCAGTAAATTATCAAAACTGAAAGCTGCAGGTAGAAAAATCAAAAGAACAAGTAGGGAAATCTCTCCTTATTGACAGACACAACTACAGTGGTAGCTGCAGACCCTAAGAGGAAAAGACCAAGAAGATAAGCAGAGTAAGTTTCAAGGTGATGATTATTATTGATAGAGAAGCATAAACTGTACTTGCTGTAAGATAATATGCTTAGGAAACAAAATAAAAACCTTAATTCCCTGACTTGTTTGGGTACTCACCCTCCCCTTTTAGGCCACACTCTCAGGAAAGATTACACAATTAGTCCAAGGAGAATAAACCTTGACTAATCTACATCCATCAAGTCAATTTCATTTAGGAAGAGTTAGGAAGGGGCATATACCATAACTCTAGCCAATGAGAAGTCTAAGGGGACTTCTGGGAAAGGTTGCCCACCAATACAAGAACATACCTAGAGGAAATCCTGTTCTGCTGTTGGAATTGTAGCAGCCACTTTTCAACTGCAAGGGGAACAACCCACAGGATAAGCTAAAAATGGCAAAGTAGAAACAACAGAACCCCAAAGCCACCCTACCCCAGGACTTCTATATCTCGTGTATTTACACACAGGATATAAATCCCCTTATTGCTTAAAGTCCTTTAGGTTGTTTTCTGCTACATGCAACTAAATACACCTTATTCACATGGGCAAGTGGGCATATGATCCAGCAAATAACATTAGACCAAAAATAAGAGAGGATCAGAACAGTTCAAGCAGCAGCTTACACATTTTTTTTTTATTTTATTTATTGATTTTAGAAAGAGAGTAAGGGAGAAAGAGAGAAACATCAATTTGTTGTTCCACTCATTTATGCATTCATTGGTTGATTCTTGTGTGTTCCCTGACCTGGAATCGAACCTGCAGGTTTGGCATACAGGGACAACGCTCAAAGCAACAGAGCTACCTGGCCAGAGTCACAGCTTTAAAACTCAACTGCTTCTGCTTAAAAGGAATACAGGAAGAAGAAAGAGAAAAACTACCAGGAGCAAAACTCACTGCTGCAGGGAAAAAGGGGGCAAAAAGGAAACACTTCTACCACTAATAAAGTTGTACAAGTTATTTAAAGCCTAGAAAATTTCAAAGGCTAAAGTATCGGGTCAGGCGGTGGGATGGTGGGAGAGGAACAATAAGGCCCAAAATTTAAGGACTACAGTAAGTAAGAAATGATGTCTCCCAAGGCACAAGCAGAAAAGTGAGGCCAGGTTCATGAAGTCGAGAAAAGAAAACCCAACTCAAGGGAGAGATATCCCAACTTCAGGACTTGAACAGCTTATCTTTGGAGTCAATGCATCTATAGCTCAATGCCATTAACCATTAAGATCCAACTAAGTTTCCTTGCTTAGATCTGTGTTGCCAAAAATACTCCTCATAACTTGTTTCCCCACATGTATCTCCCAGTCCAAGAAATGAAACAACCAGAGAAATTGTAAAACCACATATTTTGAAAGTTAGTGGTTTATTCGAAGCACTGTAAGTTGGTATGTGTTTCATTTAAATATGTCTCTTGGGAGTGTGGTTATAATCAACCAGACCCTTTTTCGCCTTTGACGAAACTAGAATTACTTGTCCTGTAAAGTCAATAGGCTGTGGTAGCTTTCCTATAGTATAGATACCCTAGATGACATCAGATGCCCACCACCCAACCATTCCCAATCCCCATTTAAGAATTACCACAGTAGCGAGGTAGTTACTACTGGGAGTGGTTTACCTTCCAACAGACTAAGGAACAGGGAAAGGTTAAGCATGTTGATTTGGGCTGAGATCCCCCAGAAGCAGACTCTAAAGACAGAATTTGTGTGCTTTCAAGGATATACTAGGAGGAAGAGGGGATGTGAGACAAGGGAAGGAAGCCTATGTAGGATGAATTCATAAACCAATTACCACTGTGAGAAACTATGTATTTCTACTGGGGACCTTTGAAAGATGGCATGAAAACCATTATCCAACTCATGGGGTATTGCTCCAATACGTATTCAGTTGTGTCATTTTTCTGGTCAGCAAGGAAGCTGGGTATACATCCTTAAATTCTCACGTACCATTAGCTGAAAGCCAGCCAATCCACAGCACTTCAAGCAGAGAGAGAGCCTCAAGCAGGTGCCTGCAGGACTCCTGTTGGTGAAATGCCATCTGTGGTGGCACATGCATGAAAGAGGATGTGGGTGGCACAATGACACCTCCTGTTACACACCTGATGGTTCCTGATTACCCCTGATCGGCCTCTCTCCCCTTTCACTCTCAGCAATTTACCTTATTTTGCCATCTTTCACGGTCCTTGACACAGGTCTTCTCGTTGCTCCATCCAGAAGAATTAGCATGTTTCTAATGGTCTATTAGTTCCAAAATAGAAGCACTTTATTGATTATTCATCTAATTAATAAGCAAAAATGTCAGTTCCTTTATGAAGTTCCTTTAAAGTTTTTGTGAATACAATCAAACACTTGTTGGAGACTCAAATACAAAGTTCCATTTATTTTCAATAATAAAAAGCATCACAACAAAGAGGAATTAGTCCACTGATTTTTAAATCTAACACAGCCTTACCACAAAACTACCCTCAATAAATAAAAACTTATTACTAATATCCAAATAAGACTATTCTTGAGACTCTTGTTTTGTATCTTAAACAAAACCGGATAGTAAGTGAAGAAACACAAGCTAGATACTTGACTGATAGGGCTCAAAGAAAAGAACCGTCAAGGAACAGGTCCCCAAATATTGTCAGCAAAAAAAAAACATGGGGTTTTCAAAACAGTTTAGAAACCCAAGCTCACTAAAAGATACAAGGGTATGGGATGGCCTATGTTCAAGGCCTGGTAATGAAATCTTTCCATATTTCTAGGTTCTTGATTTAGAATCTATCACAATCTAGAGGAGCATCTGCCAAAGGACAGGAGGCTCTTTATTCACACTTCCAGAAAAGACCTGTCCCCATATTCTCTGACTTAGTCACCAGCTCCCATCACCAATATAATACAGGTTCCATTCCAAAAAAAATGATTACTATGTTGACCAGTCTCTCTCTGGTTTATATTTTCCTTTCAGAAACACACTGATACTGCCAAGGACAACTCTAAATACATGCAGTATCTTTTATGTTTATCTTCCTACACAACTCTGTGTAGCTACAAAATCTAGGACTCATAGAGTAATGACAGCATTGGTCAGAAGACAAGTGTCAGTTCCAATATAAGAATCTCTAAAGTTCAATGGTCACAAAAATTTTTTTACCATCTCATCTGCCACATGTTTTCTATTTTCTCATTGTCTTGTGAATTATTTCTTTTCGAAATTCAATCCTCCGAGCTACATTCTGAGCGCCAAATTTTTTCACCAATGCATTTCGGACATCCTCATCATCTTTTTGCAAATCTAAGTCATCCTGTCTGGACCAAATAGGATACCCATCAGCCCTCTGACCAGATTCTAAAAAAGATGTTGTAGATTCCAGCTCACCACTATTTTTTAAGAAGGCCTGTGTAACTGTTGATAGATCCAAGTTAAACTTTTCCATTAATTGCCGGATAACCTTAATGGCAGCTCCCACCTCTGGTGGAGAAACTTTTTCTTCTTCTTCGTCTTCATCAGGTTGTGTTTCTGAGTCTTCCTCAGGTGTTGGTGGGTCATCATCACACATTGTTATGTGTATTTCAAAATCAGGGCTTTCCTCCACCTAGAGAAAGTGATGAACAAAACCAGTCTAACTACCCAGTTACAAACACTCTTGCAATATCTGGTCTCTCCCAACTACTGCCTCTATGCCCTTTGCACTCCAATCACACTAGACTTCCTTCAGCTCCTCTAACATGCCATGTTCCTTCTTATGTTTATTCATCTTGGATGTGTGTGTGTATGTATGTATGCACAGGGTAGGGAAGATAGGGTAGGGAAGAGTGTGTGTGCAGGTGGGGTGCATATGTGCATTTCTGCGTGTGTATATGAATAATTAACTATGATGTTCCAATAGAACGTTAGAAGCTACAGTGACTATGAAAAAGTATATGTATATGCATATACATGTGTACATATATCTGTATTAGATTATTAAAAAGTATGACTTCATTCCCGGATTGTAAGCTCTATAAGGACAGAAACTATGTTTTGCTTATCATTACATCCCCACTGTCTACCAACAGTTCCACATACTAAGTACTCAAAAAGCATGCTGTATGAGCCTCCAAGCTATACTACATTTAAGCATATTACAAAGCATGTTATGTGAGAACAGACCTATGTAGGCCATGTTTGAAAGCTGCTGAGAACATTTGGAAGTTTATGGAAAATGAACCTAGTACCAAATAATAAAACAAAACTCAGATTACAAATCCCTGAATTCTGCCAATGTTTGTGCATTCCTTCTTTCACCAATTACAGAAATTTAAATTATTTTCCTGAGTCAGACTGAGGCTTAACCATTTTTCTTGGCATTAATTTAAAAAATTAAAAGATCTTTTTCCTTGGAGAAGATATACACATATAATTTGGCTTTTTTTCCCAATTATTCATTATTTTATTCAAAGCTCCTGTCTTTCTCTATAACAGTGGTTAAATATGGGATTTCAATGGAGTATTAGAAGCTAGACTGCATATGGAAAAGCTAAAAATTTCCCATGAAGCTCTAAATACACAAAAAGCTAAATCTGCTTGGTAAAAAAAATTACTTTTTTAAAAGAACCATAAAAACATTTTTAGAAGATAAATCCATTCTTAATTTTGAAAAACTTATACTGAGATCAAAGTGCTCAAAATGGGATGCTTTATACTGTTTAAGAATCCTCCTCCCCAACTTTTCTAACTCTCCCACTCAATTTCTCTTGCCAAAAACTAAAATCTACATGCCTAGAACCTAGGTCAGTTCCAATTTCCACTTTCTTCTTCCATCTTGAACTTCTCTTACCTTTCAGGACTTGGGTGTATGAAATGGGTAGATTGGATGAACAATTTCAAAGGAGAAGAATGGAGGTACAGAAAAAACGAGTTAAATCTAGTTAACATACCACAACCTCCTCAAACTCCCGGGTGGCTTCTACAAGCATCTTTTTGACCGCTTCTTCATTCTCCTTGATCTCTTCCTTTACAAACTCTTCTTCAGGCAAATCTGGAGTTCTCTTATTCTGTGGTTCTATTACAGAGAAGAATAGCACTAGATCAGAATGGGCCTCTTTTACAGAAAACAAACATATAGTGCATGCTTTGTGAGCTTTCGACCAAAAGTGAACCTGTACTTTTTTTTCCATTAGAAGACATCTGTTTTTGATCAAAAAGATAAGAAAAACATAAAATATGCATGCTCAATAATTTCTACTCTTGTTTCTGAAAAGTTGTACTATCCAGTGATAATTTTTCCAGGTTCTGGTATGTAAAATAAAAATATTTGTCAAGCTTAATTCATTTTTGTCTTGTATTGATGAATTTGCAAATTAACTGTGGAATAAACAGGGTTCTCTGGGAAGGAGATCCCAAGATGAAGGTTACTATGTAAGGTGTTCATTAGGGAGTGTACCTGGGAAGGCCCCCATTGAAGAGAAGAAAGCAGGATGGGCAAAGAAAAGTTGAGCTCTGAGAGAATACCAAGGCCTCAACTGAAGCTAAGAAGGTCCTTCAAAGTTGACCAGTTGGGGCAAGGAAGCCAAGATTTTACAACTGTATATAGATCAGTCACTGGACACTAGTTGCCCTCAAATGACAGGACTTTGGGCAAGGCAGCTCTCCCAGACACTGAAGACAGAGCTGGACGGAAAGGGTACCCCACAATCTACCATACCATCAACACAAAGGAGAGCCCCCTAAGCTAAACATCCTCTTGATCCACCTTTATTCTTTGTTCTCCAAGGATTTAACTTAGCTCTTTTCCACTTAACAAAAATACTAAGGAGCCAAATGAGAGAGGTTTTGTAATGGAACAGTTCTGTACCCTGATTTTTTTGTACAAATCTACATATGTATTAAAACACATAATTGAAAAATGGTATGGCGGTTCCCCCAAGTATTAAACAAGATTACCATATAAATCAGCAATCCCACTTCTGGGTTTGTACTCCCAAAACTGAAGGCAGGGTCTTAGACAAATACTACTATACCCATATTCATAGCAACATTACTCACAATGGCCAAAAGACAGAAACAAACCCAGCTGTCTATCCATCAATGAACAGACAAATGAAAAGTGGTATAGATATACACTGGAATATTTTTGTCTGAAAAAGGAATGAAATTCTGACACATCATGCTAAGTGAAATACGCCAGACACAAAAGGACAAATGTTGTTTGATTCCGCTTATGTGAGGTACCTAAAGAGATCAAATTCATAGACAAAAAGTAGAATGCTATTTGTCAAGGGCTGGGAAGAAGAAGAAATGGAAAGTGTTTAATGGATACAGAGTTTCAGTTTTGGAAAATCAAAAAGTTCTAGAAATGGATGGTGGTGATGGCTTCCTGGCAATATGAATGTACTTAGTGCCACTGAACACCTAAAACTGGCTAAATGCTAAGTTTTATGTAATGTATATTTTACCACAATAAAAAGTAAAATAAATTTTTAAATGTATGAACTCTACACAAAAATAAGTCAATTTTTAATATAAATTTTATTATAGTAATTTAAAAAACAAAGGCTTATCTTTTAAAGCTATATGCTCAAATAGATAAAACGGTATGATGCCTGGCATTTGCTTCAAAATAATCCCAAAAGTCTAGATGGAAAGGAATAAATATTTTTAAAAATCTGACCATCAGCTATAATCAGGTAAAGTTAGGTAATGGAAACATACATTTTGTTATACCACTTTTGTAAATGTTTGAAATTTTCTATAATAAATGAACAAATTATGATTCACTCACATAATGTAATGCAATCAATACAGAAAGAATAAGTCAAAGCAATGCACAGACACAAAGACTTCAAGATCTATCATTAAGTTAAAAAAAAAAAGCAGCCCTGCCTGGTATAGTTCAGTGGATTGAGTGTGGGCCTGCCAATGAAAGGGTTTCTGGTTCGATTCCCAGTCAGGGCACATGCCTGGGTTTCGGGCCAGGTCCCCAGTTGGGGGCACCTGAGGGGCAACTACCCATTGATGTTTCTCTCCCTCTCCTTCCCTTCCCCTCTCTCTAAAAAATAAATAAATCTTTAAAATAAAAAGCAAATTGAAAAACTGACTTCTAGTGTATTACCCGTATTATGAGCAAAAAGGACACATAACAAGGACAGTAATGGTTGTTGCCCCTGGGAGGGGAACTAGGGGAAAGGGTGTATAGCAGGGAGACTTACTTTTCACTGTGTACCCTTTTCTATGTCAGGGTATACCTGTAGGGCAAATTCCTAGAAGCAATATTGCCATGCTTAAGGAAACATACAATTTAAATGTCGTTGGATGTTTTTCAAAATGCCCTCCAAAGAAATAGTACCAATTTCCTTCTACTAATGTATGTGTGTACTTGTTTTCATATACCTCACTAACTTTGAATATAACCCATTTTGTTAATTTTTGCCAATTCGATTCATAAAATATGACATTTTCTTGTTTTGGTTTACTTTTGTTTAAAAAAAAAAAAAAAGACAAAAACAAGACACATTTATTATTTCACAGTTTCCATGGGTCAGAAGTCCAGGCATTGGTTATCTGGTCCTCTGTTCAGGGTCTAGTTTACTTTTATTTAATAACAACACTTCTGTGTTTGTTTATTGGCATTTACTTATTTCCTTTTCTGGAAACTTCCTGTTCCATTTCTTTAGCTCATTTTTCTACTATTTTTTCTTTTAGCTATTAACTTCTGCTCTTTGGACATTAAGGAAACTAACTCTGTTGCAATGTATTGGGACTATTTTTCCAGTTTGTCCTCTGACTTTATCATGAGAAGCTTTTAATTTTAAATAATTAATAGAAAACTTTTTCTTAGTCTTCTTGGTTTCAGGATTGTCACTATGCTAATATTAAAAAGTAAGTTCACTTAGCCCTGGCTGGTGTAGCTCAGTGGATTGAGCGCGGGCTGCGAACCAAAGCATCGCAGATTCGATTCCCAGTCAGGGCACATGCCTGGGTTGCAGGCCACAGCCCCCAGCAACCACACATTGATGTTCCTCTCTCTCTCTTTCTCCCTCCCTTCCCTCTCTAAAAATAAATAAATAAATAAAATAAAATCTTTAAAAAAAAAAAAGTAAGTTCACTTAGTCATCTTAGGATTTTAATTTTTACATTTACATATCTGATCATCAAAACACCATTTTGAGTTGGGTGGATCCAGGCTAATTTTGTCCCAAGTCACAAATGGCTTGCCAGTAGTCCCTCCGTGATCTACTTCACCCATACACCTAGCCCTGTCCTCTCCTAGAATTCCCCCTCTTGCTTACTCCATTCCAGCCACACTGATCTCTTTGTTTCTCCAAGAACATATCTCCACCTCAGGACCTTTGCACTTACTCACTTTATGTGAAACACTTTCTCAGATAACCACCTGGCTTACTTTCATTTCCTCAGATGTCTTTGCTCAAGTAACAGCTTATAGTGACCTTCCCTAACACCCTACAGAAAGTGACCTCCTCCCCAACCTTGACCCTGATTTTTCTCTATAGCACTTACCACTTCCCAGCTAGCATGTTAAGCTCCATGACCACAGGGACTTTTACTTATTGTTACATCCCAGCAGGATAACAGTGTCTGGCACTCAAATATCTGTTGAATGAATAAATCTGAAATGTCACTTTTACCAAAAACAAAATTCCTACTAACCATACTGAACAGGAGAAACAGACTTCAACTGTTACAAGGAAGAGTTACATAAGGAAGAGAAGGGAAGTGGGGGGAGAAAGCATGCCTCTTTAAAAAAACGGGGTCTGTCAATTTGAGATGTCAATGGCCATAATTACATAAAAGGAAGCATCTTCAAAGCTTTGCACTGAGTACAAACCACACCTGAATCTTAACATTCTCAACTGCGTTAAAAACTCACTTCACCCATGAGACCAGGAAGCAACTTCCAGTTGACCAGAACCCTCTTGTGTGAATACGCAATTAAAACAAAACCGTGAAAATAAACTGATCTGGCATGCCTTTAAAATGGCTTATACTGAATCTACCTGGCCATAAGAGAAATATTTTTTTAAATTGGTGGTTGCCACAGAGGAGTGAAATGGGAGGCAGGGGCAAAATAGGTAAGGGAGATTGAGAGGTTCAAAAGTCAGTCACCAGGATATCCTGTACAGCACAGGGCAGCAATTTTCAACCGTTTTCATCTCATGACATACGTAAACTAATTACTAAAATTCTGCAGCACGCCAAAAAATGTATTTTGCCAATCTGACCAAAAAGTAGGTATAATTTTGATTCATTCACACTCACTGGCTATCATTGTATTGGCTATTGTCATTTTTTAATATCACAATCTAAGGGAAAAAGACATCAGTGTTCCTGACTAAATAGTCACGAGTTGTTTTAAAAATTCTTGCTGCACACAGTATGCCCACAAGGGTTGCAAATCGCTAGCACAGACAATATAGTCAATAATATAACTTTGGCCCTGGCCAGTGTGGCTCGGTTGGCTGGAGCCGGAAGATGGTCGCAGGTTAGATTCCCAATCAGGGCACAAGCCTAGGCTGCAGGTTCAATCCCACCACCCCATGCGTGGGAGAGGCAACCCTTCCATGTTTCTCTCCCTCCCTTTTGTTCTCTAGAAGTAACAGTTTTGCATGATGACTAGACTTACTAAAACAAAACAGGACGAGTCTTTGAAATATCTCTTAAAACATACCCAAGAAGCTGGTTCCCCACATTGCCTCTGGGAAAGAGAACTGGATAGCTGAACGGTGGTTAGAAGGGGAGAACTTTATGGTACTTTTTGTACCATTTGACTACCAGACCATGGCAATATCCCAGTTATTGGAAAAGGAAATTGAAATTAGGAAACAGTGCAATTTTACCCCGATGTCAAAGAGGGAAGGGGCCGGAGGGTGAAACCAAAGGAGCGAAAATGGACGCCAGACAGGAAGGGTGTGAGCCGACCCGCCACCACCAGCACCGGTGCAGGCAGAGGGGCCGCGCGTTCGCAGCAGCAGGCCTCACCCCCGCTATCGGCAGCCTCCGGGTCTTCCTCAGCTTTCCGCTTGAGTTTCTGGGAGGACGGGCTCACTGGGGCATCCCCCAGCAGGTACTTATGCTCCTGGCCCCGCAGGTGCTTTAAGTAGCGGTCCTTCAGGGACTGCCACGAGTGCTGAGTGAACGCGCTTTTCTCCATCGCTTTCCACAAGGCGTTGCCCGTGACAGAGCTGGTCGAGCGGGCATTTTCCTTTACGTAGGTCAAGATGGCCACGTCGTCCGCATCCGTGAAGGCGACCCGCCCGGTGAGCGGCTGCCGCTCCGACTCGGCGGCAGCGCCCTCGGCCTGAGCGCCCGGCTTCGTTTCCGGTGCCTGGTCGGCTACCGGGGGCAGGCCCAGACGATAGGCCTCCAACTCGAGCCTCTCGTTGCGCTCCACGCAGTCCAGAATGTATTGCGTGGAGATGAAGTCGCCCGAGGCCTCGGCAGCCGCCTCCCCGGGCTGGGCCAGCAGCACGGCCCCGGGCTCCTGCACCCGGCACAGGGTACCGCCGCCGTGCAGGATGAGCGTCGAGAGCCGGCGTTTCGCAGGGCTGGGACGCACATAGAAGGACATGGAGCTGCCATCTTCCCTCACGAACAGAGTCGAGGAATGAGTAGGCCCGTTGAGGTCTTTGCCCAGATCCATTGCCTCCGCCATTGCTGGCGCCAGGAGAACTAGCGCCCCGAAAACTCACAGACGCGAGATGCTACTCCAAAGCGGCGGCAGCTGCAAATCCCTTCACTGTCCCCACTAGGCGGCAGCGCACGGAGCACCGCCCCCTCTCCCCGGAAGAGGCGGGGCTTCCGGTCATGACCTGGAAATTGCGCCGTGCTACTCGTTCTTTTCAGTTCGGGCCACCGGAGGCATGGCTACGTTGCAGGGGCCTGAAGTGAATGTGGACCGCGGCGAGGAAAAACTGAGCAAAAAGTAAGTGTCGCTGCGGTCACTAAGGCCTTTGCAGCCGGAACGTCTGGACTAGGAAGCGCCTCTAGGCTCCGGCCGAAGCGGCGTTGCCTGGGGCCTCCCTGCTGGTTCTCGTGTGCGCGGACTAGCCAGCAACTTAGCTGGTACGCCCCGAAACTACACGCCCCAGCTTGCTATGGGACTTGAGGCTGGTAGGGTCCCCACCTGTCGGACTGGAATAAGAAAAGGCTGATGGGGAGGAAATGGGGACAACAATAAATGTAACTGAACTGTGTAACAACAATGTAATTGAACAACAATAAAAAAGAGACGGCAGAGAACTGAGAGGAGATTGGAAAGCGAACTTACTCCTGAGAAATGCTTTTAATATTGAGCCACGCTCCAATAAGAAGGCCGGAGAAATGTTGATTTAAATACACTAGCTTTTCCCTTTCTTTAATTTTATTTACTTTTAGAAACGGGGAGGGAGGAAGGAAGACACGTAGAAAAACATCACTGTGTGATTGCTTCTCGAACCCTCCCCACCCTCACTGGGGACCTGGTCGGTAACCCTGGCATACGGAGACTGGGAATCCAGCAACCCTTTGGTTCGCAGGAGAGCGCTCCATCCACTGAGCTACACCAACCAGGGCTAATTACACTGCCTTTTCAGTAAGATCTTAATTTTCCTTGGCCTCACTAGGCCATTCTGAACCGTATGTATTGGGTTGGCCAAAAAGTCCATTTAGTTTTTTCTGTAAAATAAAAGGCATTTTTCATTTTCATCAGTAACTTTATTGATTGGGATATTTTGAGTCTGGGCTTCCTGCTCTTAGCTTCTAGTGGGTAGAGGACAGTGGTGCTGCTAAACATCTTCCAATGCATAGGACAGCAAAGAATTATTTGGCCAAAATGTCAATAGTACCAAGAAACTTTGCAAACCACTTTTGACAAGTTCCATCAGTCACAGCACTTTTTCCATACACTGCATAAATTTTTTTGCATTTCAATTGGGTTTTTACCTTTCTTGAAGTAATAAAGCATAATACATTGACAATGTTGCTTATTTTCTTCCATCTTCAATATTAAAATGGCTGCACAAAAATTGACCAGTTTTTTTTAATGGACGCTGATACTACAGCTGTCACAATACAAAAAATTGTTTCAAATAAAATTAAAGACATCTAAGCACTATTAGAACCATTGTATGGAAAAAACTAAACAAGCTTTCTAGCTAACCCAATGTTAAAGCAATCAGTTCTATCCTACCCGCATGGGTTTTTGAAAGGGCCTGTGAGTACTGAGGGAATGACCAATGTCTTGCAGTAGGGACTGTCATTCAACTAGGCACACCAAGCTGCTGAGCATAACTGTTAATCATCCCAAATCCTTGGAGTGTAAAGGTAAATATAAATAAATAAAGATTAGCCAGCCTTATTAACTGTCTTATATTCTCTACATACTACATTCCCTCTTGACCGAGGTTCTTCACAGAACACAGGTAATGATTTGAGTGACTTTTCTCAATATTCCCAAGGATGGTACATAAAATAAATACAACCATTCCAGCCCTGGCTAGTGTGGCTCAGTGGATTAAGTGCCCGCCTGCAAACCAAAGGGTAACTGGTTCGATTCCCAGTCAGGCACATGCCTGGGTTGCAGGCCAGTTCCTCAGTAGCAAGTACGTGAGAGGCAACCGCACATTAATGTTTTTCTCCCTCCCTATCCCTCTGTAAAAATAAAATAGACCATTCCAGAAGCATTAGGAGAGAAGCATTCTCTCCTAATACATTACATGTAAAGCATTCATTACATGTAATGGCTGGTTTAGTACATTAAGGCTCAATTCTCTTCTGAGCCGTAATGGAATTGCACTCAACTAGTAAAAAATTGATGGGGCCGTTTTTTCTGTTCTTTGAGTTTATTTAAATATTCTAGAAAAATGGAAAAGGAAATACTTCGGTTTATGGTCTGATAACACCCTAATTTGTTGTCCTGAGAGTGTCTGATGGATCTCCAATGTTCGGAACCTGGTCTTGGACTTGTCTTTGGGAAGATGTACTGGACTTTGATCTGTTACTTCAGCAGTTGAACTTTAGGGTTGTAAATCACAGATACTTCCTAAGCAAGGTGTCCAGGTGAAAGTATGACTTAAAGGTAAATTGGGGAAACTGGCCAGTTCCTATCTACTGACTTCGCTTAGATTAATCATAGCTACCACTTCTTAAAGCAACTTTTATGTGTCAGGCACTGTGCTGAAACTATGCAAACTTTTTTTATTTCTTCTTATTTTTGGAACTTCCTTGGTTTGAATCTTTAGTGAGCATCATTCTGTGCCAGTTACTTTCTCCAAGTTTAAAAACAGATGGGCTGCCTGACAGGTGACTCATTTCCAAATAAATGGCCACATTTGTTTGAAAGCAGTCATGAACATGATCCCTGTTATTCTGTTGCCCTACAGTGTTAACATATAAACATAATGCAGTTTAAGTCCTTTCTTGAAATTCTCCCTTACTCCTTATTCCTAGAGCCCCAAACAAGTCTTATCCTTGACTCAGATGCTTTTGTGCGGCTTGCTTTTAGCTTTATCTAGAGTTTACAGTTGACAGTGACATTTTATGTGCTTTCCACTGCCAAAAGAGAAGCCACGTCGGGGGCTTCAGAAACACTGCTTTAGATCCTGTCTCCCATTTTCTAGAATGTTGTGATCATTTATGCCTGTGAGCCATTGATTTACTTACTGTTGACTTTTGACCCCAGATATGCCTCTTTTTACCATAGCCAGGACTAAGAACACTATCAGCTCCAGTAGCAGCAGAGTAAAGGCTGCTGTTACATAAGTAAAAGGGGACACAAAAGTTTTGCAGCCTCCCCCTCCCCCAACCCATAAGAGTAGGAGTGCTGGTTGGATTTATGTATACTGTCTGTCCCATCTGACACCACATCTCTGTGTTTCCTGTTAGGTGGTGGTAATCGTTAGTTCCAAGGTGTTCTGCCATGTTGACGCAAGCTGCTATAAGGCTTGTTAGGGGGTCCCTGCGCCAAACCTCCTGGGCACAGTGGGGGCAGAGGGAGCTGCGACTGGGTCCACTTGCTCCTTTAACGGCGCTTCACAAGGACAAGCCACTTTCTAATAAAAGAAGGTTGGTGCCCATTACCTTCTTTATTGTTCTGGGAGCAAAAGTCCTCCCCTTACTTAGTCCTTTCTATTAAGCCTCTGGCTAAGTGTTTGGCCTTGTTGCTAAGGAAACAAAACCTTACTACCACAAAATAGTCCTTTCTCATTTTCTCTTTAATAAATTCCCATTTTCCGGGCTGCGAACCAGGCATCGCAGGTTCGATTCCCAGTCAGGGTACATGCCTAGGTTGCAGGCCATGTCTCCCAGCAACCGCACATTGATGTTTCTCTCTTTCTCTCTCCCTCTCCCTTCCCTCTCTAAAAATAAATAAAAATAAAATCTTTAAAAAAAATAAAATAAAATAAATTCCCATTTTCTGTCCTAAAATTCTTGAGATGACTTGTGTTTCTTATTCTAGAACAGTGCTGAAACAAAACCCTTGTATTAATAAAGAATTTCTAGTTCAACTTGTTTTCCTTTTCCTGTCTTTCTGGAATTTGTTTGCTGCTGAGATTAATTTGGCTTCCAATCTTATTTCTAGCTTCAGGACCTTTTTGGATTATCCTTAGGATTGATTTGATTTAAAGAGCAGCACATAGTTGAATGGGTTATTATAGTAATGTTAGGAAGAACTAGGACTACCTGGTCCCTGACCGGTTATAGTACAATAGGCCCAACACACTATTATCATTGGTGGTTTAAAAGAATGATCAATTTTATTTGAATAATGAGGGGGTCCCTCTCTCCCTAAACCTACTTGATTTCTGGGTTCATATAGCAAGGTATCAGATCATAAGAAATACCAAGTTATGTTAATTGCTTTACTTTTTGAGTCTCAGATGACGAGTACCAGGAGTTTGACCGAATCTGTAAGGTTCCTGTCCTACATACAGAGAGTAAATGGTTAAGATAGTGGGGGATACCTGAAATAGCTCATGTCTGCATGCTTATTATATGCTAGGGACAGGGTCATCTCTTTACATACATTACCTCAATCCTCACAGTAACATTTGTCGAGTAGGGGTTGTCTATTATCCATTTTACAAGATGGAGGGAAGTCAAGTCACTTGTCCAAGGTTGCATAATTGATAGGTAGGTCTGTCAGAATTTAGTTTCAGGAAGTCTGACTCTAAAGATGGTATATTACCCCCTATGCTGTGCCACTTTGTATACTGTTCTATCTGGTTTGTTGTCAGGGCCAGGCTTCAGTGGGCAGAGTGAGACTAACGAATACTGAAGGCTGTTGTCAATTGCCTGATCTCTCCTTCAGTTCTGAGGGAGAGATTATCAGTGGAGTGTCTCCTTGAACTCTGAAAAGCCACCCTTTCCCACTCCACACTAGCCCACTCCTTGGAGTGGTAGGGAGAAGTGGCAAACTGGAGATGTTGCCTTATCATATCAGGTCTGGTACTCAAGGAACTTCATATTCTACAAAGGATAGATACCAGACAACCAAAATGCCTTCTACCACTGACTTGGGGGATGACCTGGCTTTAAGGGACTCCCTAGCCTAATTAGCTTGTAAGCTAATATGTGGGAGTTTTTTTGCCATGGACCTCAGACTGGAAAATAGATTCTCTCTCTCATATATAGAATTCAGTAACCAAGAGACTAGAAGTGGGTTTGGAAAACTGAACAAGAGCATTCCCCCCAGGCTGTTCATATTTTTGACAAGGGGCTATGGGGCAGAACATAGTAGAGGGCTCTTCAGGCAACTATCATGTTGAACATTTTCATCTTCCCAACAGTGAGCTCAAGAGACGCCTGAAAGCTGAAAAGAAAATAGCAGAGAAGGAAGCCAAGCAGAAGGAGCTCAGCGAGAAACAACTAAGTCAGGCCAATGCTGCTGCCACCAACCACACCACTGACAATGATGTGGGTGCCGAGGAGGAGGGCCTGGACCCAAACGTGAGTCCCCTGGACCACCACCCTGATGGGCACTGGGAGGCTTTGGGTGGGGCTTCTGCAAATCCCTGGGAACCAATGACTAAGAAGATAAAATAGGAACTGGAATAGGCAGTGGACTGTAAGTCACTGCAAGAGGATCAGGGAGAGCCTGCCCCTCCATCTGATTAAAAACACAGGTCCTTTCTCATCAGATGTAAGCATTTAGGAGAACCTAGTACTTCAGAGTGACTGATTAATCTTCCTCTTGGAATTTGCTGGGCCTCAATGCAGTCCCAGAGAAAGTGTCTCCCTAAAGATGGGCTAGGGTATACTGCAGACCAGGATTGGTAAACTGGTCTGCAGGCCAGATCCACTCCCCCTCGTCCCTCCTCCCCGGTGTTGTAAATAAAATTGCATGAGAACAAGCCATGCCTGTTTTTAACAAATGTCTGAAGTTGCAGAGTGGAAGAGCTGCATCAGAAAAAGTTTGCTGGCCCCCTTACACAACATTCTTTTTCTGCAACCCTCCAGGCCTTATGGCCTGCCTTAGGGAAAAATCTGACATGAGAAAGTGGGAAAGAGTGACTCACCATGCAGATGTGTCCACAAAACTGGTAACTGAGGCCACCTGTACCAATCGGGCTTATTACTTTAGATAGAACTCCACTTTTTCTATTTGTTGAATCTTGCTTTTAGGTGCAAACTCACTCCATATCCAATCCTGCGATTTCAAGGGTATTGGGGTAGGGTAGTTAAAGAAACCTTAGTGTATTGGGGGCACTCTTGCGGAATACAGTACTCTGCCAGATGGGCCACTTGTCTGACCAGATTCAGCTTCTCAAAGGCATTTTCATTCTTGTTTTTGTATTTAAATAGCAATACTACAAGATCCGCAGCCAAGCAGTCCAGCAACTAAAGGTCAATGGGGAAGACCCGTACCCACACAAGTTCCATGTAGACATCTCGCTGACTCACTTCATCCAAGAATACAGTCACCTGCAGCCTGGCGACCACCTGAGTGACATTACCTTAAAGGTGGCAGGTAGGAAGACTCCAACTTCACTGACCTCTCTCTTCTGTTGCTTTAGTGGAGTGTTCAGAAATATAGCAGCTTGCTTTATGAGATTTCCAGATTCTCTTTCCCCTTCATTTTTGCTAGACCTTCTCTTTCCTTTGTATGTTTCCCTGGTTTTATTCAATTCTGTGGGGCTTTGTCCTAGAAGGGATCCTTGGCTGTTAAACATAGAGAGTTCCTGCAGGCTGCACTAAAGGACTTCATCCCCTTGACCTTAATGCAGCCCGTCATACTCACTCATAGGCAGTAGGCAGATCCCCTCCCAGTATTGGCTGCTGTCTTCCTGCCACAGTGAATACCTATGGGTATTTGGGAGATTTCCAGTTCTCAGACCCACTGGACACCCCGTTGCTCCCACATAGAGATGTGGGGACTCTCTTGCTCCATTGGCGGTGATTTGCCCCATTGCTTATATTTTGGGATTCTTGGAAATATTTTTCCACATAATTTTGTTATAAATTCTGTCATTGGCTTTTTGGCCTTGCCTGTCTAGTTGTATTTCCTATTTTTATGTGAGAATTCAAGGAGATCCAAAAATATCCATGCCGCCACCACATTGTCATCTTGTCGGAATCCAGTGAACATCGTTAACTGGTTGGAATGGGGATCCAGCATTGTCATAAAGACAAAGGCAGGGCTCAGGCCTCTGTCGAAAATCAAATAGTTCTGGCTTATATTGTGCCTAGACACAAAAAAATGTAGAGGGGGCCTTTTTGGCACTTAGTATTTTTGCTCTTCTTTTTGTAGGTAGAATCCATGCCAAAAGAGCATCTGGGGGAAAGCTCATCTTCTATGACCTTCGGGGAGAGGGGGTCAAGTTGCAAGTCATGGCCAATTCCAGGTATATAGAAGTATCCAATTACACAGTTTCTGGGTTGGACCAGAACAACAAAGTTGAGGAAAAAGTTCTGTGTGGTCTTTTTTTCCTGTTGGTATTTAAGGTTAGAAGAAGTGGGATATGGTTGGGTATTAAAGCTGGAGAGAGAGAAGGTCATGTGGTCACCTGGAGAATGACTGCTTTTGTCTTGTATAGTAATTAAAAATGAAAGATACTTTTATCTTTTTTTAAGATTTTATTTGTTTAGTTTTAGAGAGGGGATGGGTGGGATGAAGAAAGGGAGAGAAATAACAATGTGTGGTTGCCTCTCACATGGCCCCCACTGGAGACCTGGCCTGCAATCCAGGCATGTGCCCCGGCTGGGAATCAAACCAGCAACCCTTTGGTTCGCAGCCCGTGCTCAAGCTACTGAGCTACTCCAGCCAGGCTGATACTACTTTTTTTTTTAAGATTTTATTTATTTATTTTTAGAGAGGGAAGGGAGGGGGAGAGAGAGAGAGAGAAACATCAATGCGCGGTTACTGGGGGACATGGCCTGCAACCTAGGCATGTTCCCTGACTGGGAATCGAATCTGTGATGCCTGGTTCGCAGCCCGCACTCAATCCACTGAGCTACACCAGCCAGGGCTAGATACTACTTAATAGTTGATCTTGAATCTGAGATTTTTCTTGGGTTCATATTAACTAGGCATTAACAGTTTAGTGAAGTTTCCTTAGTAAACCAGTGGTCAGTTTTAATTAAGAATGTTGTATACTTTATTACATTTTCCTTTTACTCAGGAATTATAAATCAGAAGAAGAATTTATTCATATCAATAACAAACTGCGTCGGGGAGACATAATTGGAGTTCAGGGGAATCCTGGGAAGACCAAGAAGGGTGAGCTGAGCATCATTCCCTATGAGATCACACTGCTGTCTCCTTGCTTGCATATGTTACCTCATCTTCACTTTGGCCTCAAAGACAAGGTAAGCTCTCACGACCTTCTGGCTGTGGTTTATCGTACCGTTGAATCAGATGTGTTAGTGATCTCTGGTGCTTTTGGTTTAGGAAACACGATACCGTCAGAGATACTTGGACTTGATCCTGAATGACTTTGTGAGGCAGAAATTTATCATCCGCTCAAAGATCATCACATACATAAGAAGTTTCTTGGATGAATTGGGATTCCTAGAGGTGATGGAGAGTTCCGGACATGATAGGCCGCCTTGCTGTGCTTGCCTCTTACTGTTCCTTCCCTTCCCTTTTTTAAGGCATGTCCTGTGTCAGTATCCTTCATGCTCAGTGAAAAGTCCCCTTTCTTGCCAGCATTGCATACCACCTTGTTTATTTCATACCCTGATTAGGAAGGCAGATGTCTAAGATAAAGATAGGACACAGGAACAATACCACATTCAATGTGTGATCAACTCATTTTTGCTCTCCGGTAGCATTAAAAATTTTTGAATTTATTTAAACTAAAAAATATATTTTTTAGGAAAAACTTTTTTTCCTTTCTTAAGCATCAGTGTGAGAGAGAGAGAAATGTCAATTAGTTGCCTCTCGCACGCCCCCACCTGGGGACCTGGCCTGCAGTCCAGGCAAGTGCTCTGACTGGAGATCGAACCGGTGGCCTTTCAGTTTGTAGGCTGATGCTCAGTCCACTGAGCCATGCTAGCCAAGGCAGGAAAACATCTTTAAAACATACTTTTTTAATTATATGAGAAAGACGAATGTATGTTACTATAAACAAATTCAACAAATAAAGAAGTAAATAGAACCAAAATTGAAAGTCCCCTTTTATTTCTCCCAACCAACTTTCTTCCCCAAACTTGCACTTGATATGTATCCTTCCTCTCCGTGTACTATGCATGTTTACATATATACCAATACATGTTATAGATGGGGTACACATTTCAGAAGGGTTTTAAATATAAATGAAGTCACGGTCCTGGCCAGGTAGCTCAATTGGTTAGAACATCGTCCTGATATACCAGGATTGCGGGTTCAATCCCTGGTCAAGGCACATATAAGAAGTAATGAATGCATAAAAAAAGTGGAAGAACATATTGTGTGTGTGTCTTTCTCTCCCTCTCTCCCCCACTCCTTCCCTTTTTCCCTCTCTCTCTCCCTCCCCCAACCTCTCTTTCTCTCTTACTCTTTCTAAAATCAATAAATTTTTAAAAAATAAACATAAATTAAGTCACATATATGTATTATGATGGGGGGTTTTCCCACCTAATATATTCTGAACCCTTTGCATGTGTCTCTAAGCTGCTGATTTTCTGATAATATTCTAATGAACATCTTTGTGCCCATGTGCAAGTGTTTCTATAGGACAGATTTCTAGAAGTAGAGTAAGTCAAAGGATATAAGCAGTTAAATTTTTAATAAATACTGAAAATGTAATAGATTGCACTCAAGAAAAGCTTTTCCCCATTTAAATTCCCACTTAGAGCTAATGAAAGTTTATGGTATAGTAAATCCTCCCTTAACGTCATCAATAGATTCTGCGACTTGAAGCAAAACAGCCTATAATGAGATTAGTTTTACCGTAAGCTAATTGATAAAAAGCAAGAGTTAAGTTCTTATGGCATCTCAGTGTTATAACTCACATTAACAAAACGTTGGAACTGTGCTACTATGGTAATGGTGTTTGGTCTTAATAGAAGTTGAAACTATTTTGGAAAATCAAGCTGTCTCTACTTTTTTGTCACGCACTTGCACATTACTTTTGAACTTAACTTTCACTTGGGGATATAACATGAGCTCTCCTCAAGGCCTCTAATGTGAGTACCTCTAAGAAATGTTTCTCCGTGTCCTATAGATTGAAACTCCCATGATGAACATCATCCCGGGGGGAGCTGTGGCCAGGCCGTTCATCACCTACCACAATGAGCTGGACATGAATTTGTATATGAGAATCGCTCCAGAACTCTACCATAAGGTAATCAAGAAGATGCCCTGTTGCCTTAGAACAGCAGAATGCTGGGAAACCGTTGGTTAGACAGGTGCAGTCAGCAATAAGAGGAATAGTGAGGGTAGAACAGCCAAGAGAATGTTCTACTTTGTCGGGCTTGTGAGTGTTACACTGACAGAATTTCTCTACAAGATCAGTAGAGTGTTTCAGGTCAGAGGGCAAAGGGATTGTCTTTCTTAGGAAGAATCTTACAGATTCTTCTAACATGCCTTAGTTCCCATTATACTTTATAGTTCTTGAATAATCTCTAGAAGTTCAAATTAATTACCGTCCGATTATCAGAGTAAATATTAAAGACTATCATTCAAGATTCTTAGTTGCAGACAACAAAATCTATTATAGTTAGTTTAAGCAAAAGAAAAATATTAAAATATATGAGGAAGTTCAGTTTCCAGGAGGATCAATCAGGCTTGGAGATCATGAGGGTTCTGAGTCTGCTCTAAGATCATCCCATGGAGAACCCAGTGTCTTTTCCACTAGACACAGTTACCATGCTCATAACCCTGGCACTAGGCACAGGTCCCTGCCCTTGGGACCTCTGTAGTTACTACCTCTAAAAGCTAGATTTCTCTGGCCCCCTTCGTCAGAAGGAGTTCTGTGCAAAGCCTACATCTTTCAGTAGCTTCCTATTGCAGTCGCACAGTTGTGTCTGATTGGTGGGGAGCTTTGGTCGTGTGCCTGCGTCTACCCCCAATAGAGGCTTCTTTCTTGGGGAGGCTCACTCACAAGATGGGAACACACCAGACAAAGAAACCATATTCAAAGGTCCTAGGCAGCCAAAATAAGTGATGACTATCCACTGCAAAGGCCTAAAGAGAGTAGGGTACTCAGTGTTTAGGTCAGGACCTGAGATCATGCCTAAGCTGTAAAAACCAAGTTGTAGTTTTTGTAGACAAAAGCTCTCTAGAGCCATTAAGATTAGCCACCGTGACCATGCCCTCTGTTGTTATTAGATGCTGGTGGTTGGTGGCATTGACCGGGTTTATGAAATTGGGCGCCAGTTCCGGAATGAAGGAATTGACATGACTCACAATCCTGAGTTCACCACCTGTGAGTTCTACATGGCCTATGCAGACTATCACGATCTCATGGAAATCACGGAGAAGATGATTTCAGGTGACCCCTCCTGCTTCCTTTATCTTTCACAGGAGTCTCAGGGACTGGTATGCTTCTTTCAGGACCTGTGGGTCCTGTTTAAATGATATGTCTTTCCCAGGAATGGTAAAGCACATTACAGGCAGTTATAAAGTCACCTACCATCCAGATGGGCCAGAGGGCCAGGCCTATGAGATTGACTTCACCCCACCCTTCCGGAAAATCAGCATGGTAGAAGAGCTTGAGAAAGCCCTGGGGGTGAAGCTGCCAGACACCAACCTCTTCGAGACTGAAGGTAAAGTGACGCACTCCTCTGTTGTATGCCCCCCTTCCCTGTTTAGCTCTGAATTAAATTATGTCAGGGCTAGCATTTCCCACAGTTATCTTTGTATGCTTTTTTGCTGAGGTAGTGTAATAATGTCTTCTCTTCTAACCTGTACATTTGTATTACAGAAACTCGCAAAATTCTCGACGATATCTGTGTGGCAAAAGCTGTTGAATGCCCTCCACCTCGAACCACAGCCAGGCTCCTTGATAAGGTACAAAGCTGTGCACTTCAGCACATGCCCTCATCCGGTGGTAACCAGCCCATCCGGTGGTAACCAGCAGGGGCTCCTTAAGAAGGTGAACTAGAGATAAGAGAATAAACAGGTTTTGCTGTGCAAAATACTTATGGGTGTTACTTCATATAATCCTGAGGGGTTTAAGATAAACTCCCCCTAGCTTCAGGTTTGAGGGGAAGCTGGTCCTCTTCCACCTAGACTGAAACAATCAAACTGCTATTCAGGACGGATCTCTAGCTCTGTTTTTCTTTCTCACTAAGCTTGTTGGGGACTTCCTGGAAGTGACGTGCATCAATCCTACATTCATCTGTGATCACCCGCAGATAATGAGCCCTTTGGCAAAATGGTGAGATAAAGCATGGTGTGACGGCAACCTATTGCTGCATAACCACCCCAGAAGCTGGTAGCACAAAGGTAGTCTCTCTGCTCTGCGTAGTGTTGGCTAGGTTAACTCAGGCGGCCTCTTTAGCTGGGAGCTCGGCCTGGGCACCTTCTTCTCCTCTGAATGTGCCTCTCTGACAGCATCGCCTGGGCTTTCTCACATGGCAGCTGGGTTCTGGGAGGAAGCATTCCACAAGGATAAACCCTAGTGTGCAGACATATCAAGCCTCTGTCAATGTCCCATTGTCCAGAGCCAGTCATATGGGCAACCCAGGGTACCTGTCACGGGGACTACAGAAGGCATGACTGCAGGAGGTGTGGTTCATTGTAACAGTAGACCACACAGGTTTCTCGTGAAGATAATTAGAAGTTCCATGTCTCTCTGTCTAACCCTCCTCACTATTGTACCAAATAGTTTGGTGCTCAGAATGCATGCAGGCTTCAGTTACACTTTTGAGTCAGCTGAAATTCAGGAACTCTTATGTTTTCACCAGATGTTAGATTATTAGCAAACCTCCCCTTTATTCTCTTGTCCCCAGGCACCGCTCTAAAGAGGGTCTGACTGAGCGCTTTGAGCTTTTCGTCATGAAGAAGGAAATATGCAATGCCTACACTGAGCTGAACGACCCCATGAGGCAGCGGCAGCTTTTCGAAGAACAAGCCAAGGTAAGGAAGGAGAGTGAGCAAAGGCATGTATTTCATCATTGTCTGTACTCACTAGCTTGAACCCTGGCCTGTGTCATTGTCTGCATCTCTTGGTGACTTCAGCAGAAATGAAGGATAAAGCCACTGGCTTCACTGGAGGAATTCACCTTCAGGATTGAGAACTGGACGAGTTTGTCCCTAGAATTTCCACATAAGAACTTCAGACTTGATTATCAGTATGGGAAGTGCGACATTTGTCTTGAAAATACATTTGCCTAACAAGAACATAATTTTTCTCAGATGGTACATTTATTGAAGTGGCTTTGGGGGCAGGGGTGAGAGGCAGATAAAGATTAATGAAGACAGCCCTTGCTGGTGTGGCTCAGTGGTTCAGTGCTGGCCTGCAAATCAAAGGATCTCTGGTTCAATTCCCGGTCTAGGGTACATACCTGTGTTGTGGGTCAGGTCCCTGGTGGGGGGTGTGCAAGAGGCAACCACACAGTGATGTTTCCCTCTCTTTCTCTCTACCTTCCCCTCTCTAAAAAATATATAAATAAAATCTAAAAAAAAAAAATTAATGAAGACAAAGCCCCCATAGACATCCTGTGCTAACGCTGTCACTGACGGGTGGTTTCAGGAAATGAGTAGGACACTTGAGGATCATCAGAGTCTGAAATCAGTCTCACTGGGCTCACAGAGCCCCACGCAGTGGAGCTGTTTTCATTGCAGAGAAATTTGCATGTGCCCTGAGGTAGATTTCTTCAGTCATGACCTCCAGGCTCCGTCCTGGAGTTACGAGGAATCCCAATCCCCAGCGATTGCTGGGTGTCCAGAGCACAGGTTATCCCTCTGAGTGTTTTAACGTGATGACTCAGATGCTGAAAGATGATGCAACCCAGAATGGTGTCACTGTTTGGTCCTTCTCTTCTAGGCCAAGGCTGCTGGTGATGATGAGGCCATGTTCATAGACGAAAACTTCTGTACTGCCCTAGAATACGGGCTGCCCCCCACAGCTGGCTGGGGCATGGGCATTGACCGAGTCACCATGTTTCTCACCGATTCCAATAACATCAAGGTACGGCAGCTCTGCATGCACACTGCCCTGAATAATTTCACTGTGTTGGACATGGGACTTGGTGGGCCTGGGCAGTATGAGTGGGCTTTGGGCTGGAGGGAGGAGCGGCAAAGGAGTTTATATGGAATGCCACAGGCAGAAGATCAGAGCATCTAACTTCACAGGATTTGAGGCAGAAGGAATACTAAGTGCTTGCATTTCTTGAGGATTCAAGAAATATGTTAAGTTCTCTATATGCATTATCTCATTGAAGTCCACCCTTTGAGGTGTACAGACAGTTGTTAATCCCAGTTGTATAGACGAGGGAGCCAAATTTTCAGAGAGCCCCTATGTGTATTGATTGTTTTGACACTCTGCCCCTGGGCAGTTCTGTGCATGTGTTCTTTTCCATCCTCTGTAATTGAAAGGAACTGGGTTGCATTAAAGAACACATCTGTCTTTTCAGCTGGGATATACAAATCTCTGGGTTTTTGTTGTAACAATAACCAGAGGCAAAAGGAATGGGTGGATGGCTGTGGAAAAAATGGTGTTTCTTGCTTCAAAATGCATTTATCTCTCGTAGGAAGTACTTCTGTTTCCTGCCATGAAACCTGAGGACAAGAAGGAAAATGTAGCCACTGCTAATACACTGGAAAGCACAACAGCTGGCACTTCTGTCTAGAAAACATTAATTGCAAGTCACATCACTCGGGCACCTTTGCACTTCTGCAAAAGATCAAGGACTGCAAGGGAGTTCTTGTATGTTGCTATCCATTTGACTATTGCTGTTCAGTCACCAGAGAGAAAAAGGGAATTAAGGGATCCTTCTTTTGTTCCTTGTTACCAAATAAACCATTTATCTCTCCTCTTGCCTCGTCATTCTTTTACCTTTGTGGAATGTCAGCTTTTTTCTCAGGTTCCTGGCCTAATGAAGGTTTAGGACTATACCGCTTTATTCAGCAAACTTATATTAATGCCTTGCATTGTTCTAAGAGATTAGAGACTCAGCAGTGAACAAAAGCCAAGTCCCTGCTTTCACGGAACTTACATTATTGGGGTGGGGGGTGGGGTGCAGGTTCAGATGAGCAAACAAATGAGACAAGCAAGTACATACTATTTCCGGGAGTGGTACATAATAAGAAAAATAGAGTAAGGAGATGGGATGCTATTTTAGAACGAGGTGTGTGGGGACACTTCTACTTCAAAAATGTGGTCAGGCAAGGACCCCTTGTAGGTAACAAAGAATCTGGCGATAGAGATCTAAGAGAAAAGGGCAATCTACACTGGAGGACCACATTTTTAAGGAAGCACAAAGGTTCTGGTGTGACAAGAACAGTGGATGAAAATCAGTGAAAGGCCAGATCACACAGGTCCCTGTAAGCCATGCAGAGTATTTTATTATGAATGAGTGGAGCACCATTAGGTTTTGTGCAAAGGAGTGTTTTTTGAAAGATTGTTCTAGTTAGCGAATGAAAGGCAAGAGTGAAAGTAGGGAGACTACTCAGGCTATTGCAGTGGGTTTGGAGACATGCTGGCTTCGACTTGGGGGTTTAAGGTAACAGTTACAAGTCAGTGGGCTCTGCCTGTGTTCCTGCCGTCAGCAAAATCTGCTGATGGTAAGTGGCTTGTGAGAAAGAGCCTAAGATGATTTCAAGGTTTTGGGCCTAAACAACTGGAAAGTAGAGTTGCCCTAAGTTCACAGAGATGGAAAAAATTGAGGAAGGCCAGGTTTCAAAAGGAAGGTTGAACATTTGGTTAAGATTGACATGCCTGTTAGACATTGAATGGGAATAGCATGTTGAATAGTCAGTCCAGAATTTTATTTTTTAATTTTCCTTAATCCACACCAGAGGACATGTTTCCTTTGATTTTTAGAGAAACATCGATTCGTCTGCTTCCTACATGTGACCTAACTGGGGATTGTACGTGCTCCAACTGGGGATTGAACCCACAACCTAGGCATGTGCCCTGACTGGGAGTCCAGCTGGCAATCCTTCAGTGCATGGGACAACACTCCACCTGAGCCACATGGCCAGGGCTAGAATTTTCTTATTTTCAGCTCAATTCAAGAATGACAAGAGTATGGCAGAGACTACTGTTTTAGTGGAGTCCATGATCCCTGACAGGGAGCCAGCTGGGGGGATTTTTCCCGATGAGTCATACAACAGTGGACTTGTCTTCTGTACCTCAGCAAAACAGCAGGCAAGCGTCCTGGTGTGGACGGTGCCACTCCCACAGGTTTCTCCTTAGCTGATAAAATGATGTAAGCATGCAGAATTACCTAACTGAGGGCTACTTCAGAGAGGGGTGACCACCTCGCCCTCTTGCTGTTAGTTATTTAAGCATAGACTCCAGGAGAACTTGGCACCAACAGTAACCAGGTGACACTTCAGAAGTAACACTTCCACCTGACACGCTTCAGCAAAGGTGGGGTTAAGTAAAATGAAAACAATCATCTCACCAAGGGAGAAGGTGTAGGGTCAAGATAAGGGCCTGGACTTCAGGCAACATTGTACTATCAATGCGCACCTCTGGAAAAGGCAATAAGGATTAATGAGGTCACAAGAGTGAAAAAGCTTTTTAGTAGTAGGCTATGGACAGAAGCCAGCTCTCTGGCCTCAAGGAGGCTGGGGACAGAACTCAAGCAGTAGTAGACAACTAGGACTGCTCGTGGGGCCAGGAAAATGACAAATAGGATGAAAGCTAGAAGGATTATAAAGTCATTACCTCCTTAAACAGTCGAAGGCCCACAATTTGCTAACTGCCATCCTGGGGTGAACACAAAGGCATGCTCGCAAGCTTCATCAAGCTTCTAGAGGTGTAAGGAAAATTGACATTTAATAAACCATTACAAATGTATAAAATGGCAACCCTGGTAAATACTTTGAAGGATAGGTCCATGGGGTGTTGAGAAACTAACAGACCTAGCTAAGGAAGGTTTCCCTGAGAACATTAGATCAGAGATCTGAAGGAAGATAATCAGCAAAGGAGAGTAAGGGCTTTCCACGGCATAGCAACTAGTGCAAAGACCCTGAAGTAAGAAAGAGCATGGAGAAGGCAATGACAGCAGAACAGAGACACCCAAAGAAGTACAACACCAGATAAGGCAGGAGGGTGCTGGTCATGCAGGAATGTGAGCCCTGCTGTGGAATTTTGTATTTTAAGAGTGCTGGATAGTGGTGACCACTTCCTAAGGTACGTAATTGTCTGGTCATTATGTTGTACATCTGAAACTAATATAACATTGCATGTCCACTATAATTGAAAAAGAGATTTTTTTAAGTGCTGGGAAGCCACTGAAATACTTAAGCAGGGGAGTGACATTACATTCGCATTTTGGCTTCTCTGAAAAAGAACTGGAGTTGGGCAAGAAAAGGCAAAAGTTGGGGTTAAGAGAAGGGAAATAAAGAGGGTGACTCACTTCTTAACTTATGGGACCAGATCGATGGTGGCACCAATCCCTGAGACAACGAACCCTGGAAGATGGTTCCCCTGCCACGAGCAGCTCTCTTTCAAAGACGGAAGGAGGAATCCGTTGCAGATTAAAGATGGTGGAGAAACAGAAAGAGGGTCAGGGTCCTTACACTCAGAGTAGGCCTCTGGTCCTTGTCCTCTGGACACGATGGGATCAAGTAAATTGAACTTCTGTCTAACTTTTGAGGGCTAACAAAAAGAAAAGTGAATTCTCTCATCTTCAGAAATTGAGGTACACAGTTGTTGGATTGTACAGGCTCCTGAACAACCCAGACAGATTATTCTGCCCATCTCTGGCACTCTGAAGGTTTTAGACCTGTGCCAACCAATACAGTAGCCACTAGCCACATGTGACTATTGAGCATTTAAATGTGGCTGGTTCAAATTGAGATGTACTGTTAAGCGTAAAATACACACCGGCTTTCTTAAACCTGTATACAAAAGTAATGTAAAATACCTCTCTCTCTCTCTCTCTCTCTCTCTCTCTCTCTCTCTCTATATATATATATATATATATATATATATATAAAATATATATATATAAAATATATATATATAAAATATATATATATATAAAATATATATATATATATATATTTTTAGAGAGGGAAGGGAGGGAGAGAGAGAGAGAGAAACATCAATGTGCGGTTGCTGGGGGCTGCGGCCTGCAACCCAGGCATGTGCCCTGACTGGGAATCAAACCTGCAATAGTCTGGTTTGCAGCCCGTGCTCAATCCACTGAGCTACGCCAGCCAGGGCAATACCTCAATATTTTTTAAAGATTTTATTTATTTATTTTTAGAGAGGGGAAGGGAGGGAGGAAGAGAGAAATATCAATGTGCGGTTGCCTCTCATGTCCCTACCAGGGACCTGGGCTGCAACCCAGGCATGTGCTCTGACTGGGAATGGAACCAGTGACCCTTTGGTTTGCAGTCCACATTCAATCCACTGAGCCACACCAGCCAGGCAAAATACTTCAATATTTTTAACATACTGATTACACATTGAAATAATACTTGGACTTAGTGAGTTAAATAAAATGTTATTAACACTAGTTTTACCTGCCCTGGCTGGCATAGCTCAGTGAATTGAGTGTGGGCTGCGAACCAAAGCATCACAGGTTAGATTCCCAGTCAGGGCACATGCCTAGGTTGCAGGCCGCAGCCCCCAGCAACCGCACATTGATGTTTCTCTCTCTCTCTCTCTCTTTCTCCCTCCCTTCCCTCTCTAAAAATAAATAAAATCTATTTAAACATCTTTAAAAAAATCCCATTTAAAAAATTAGTTTCACCTCTTTCGTTTGACCTTTTAAAATATATCTAGTGTCCACAGCCATACTACCCTGAACGCGCCCGATCTCATCCAAAATATATCTACTAAAACATTTTAAATTACATACCTGGCTCAAATTATATTTCTACTGAGCAGCGCTGTTTTATACAGAAATTTAGACTAGTGTTCCAAGACACGATATCATTCTACTGTTATTTGAACCATGTTTTCCACGCAGTCAGCGTCTCTCAGCTCTTTTCACAGGTACTGCCACCCAGCTCTGCAAGCCCGGAAACTTAACCAAGCAGCGCTCCGCGCGCCTCTCCAGCGAAGGACTACAGGAGCCAGCCTTCACCGCGCACTTCTGGGGCGGGGCCTGGGGGGGGCAGCCTCTTTGTGACGTCACGTTCCCTACGCTACTGGAGTTCGGCTCCTTCCCTCCAGGGCGCGCGGTCTAAAGGTGGGCGGGAAGCGCCGGTGAGGTGGTGGGTTTACGCTCGGATGGGCCCTGGAATGAGGTGGGAGACTCCGGAGCTTCTGGGGTGGGGGGAGTTGAAACCCGTGCCACCCACGATCACAGCACAGGGGAAAGTGCAGCTGCTTTCCTGGGAGGGCCAACCTATGCCGCGTGTAGAGCGAGCGTGGGGCATTGTGCACTCGCAGCCGCCTGCCGCGAGACCCAAGAGGCGGGAGCGCAGGTTGTCCCTGCTGCTTGGGCCGGCGTCTACCTCGTAACCTTGAGTCACTCTTGTAACCAGCCGAAAGGGCCCCATCCTGGGCCTCTAGAGCCAGTAGAGAAGACAGCCGGCCTCCTAGGATATTGAGGAGGGGGCCTGAGGGAAGTAGGCTTACGGTCCTCCCAGCATCGCTTAAACCCTTTCCCTCTCAGGCAGCCGATCTACCTTAATTTTTACTTGAAAAGGAAGTGGGTTCTTAAGCCTTTTGCAATTGTCATAACAAGTGGTTTTTTGGGGGGGCGGGGGGGAGGCCTGTTTAACTGAGTTCTTGTTGAACTGAAAGAAGCTATTCAAGATCTAGGAGAGAGTGGATTTGAATTTTAGTGGACCCAGTATATCAAAAACGTTCAACCATTGTGCATACTCAGGCAAACTTAACTATGTGAATGAGGTGATGGTATAGTTCTGGGATGCTTCATCTCGGGGAGTCAGCGTTTCTTCTAGGAAGTTCCGTCTTCCTTGTCTGCTATTAATGGTTCGTGATGTATCTGGTTTCATTACAGGTCGGTTCCCTGAGTATCTGCCTTCATAAAATATACCGCCCTGTGATAGCCACCCTCCACCCCTCCCAGAAATGAGAGGGAAATCCAAATGGAGGAGTTTAGCATCTCCCAAACTTTTCTTTTGCTCCAGTATATGCAAGATTTATGTTGGTTTTCTGACTTTAAAGTAACAATCTATGTCAGTTTCTGTCAGATCCTTGTTTTAAATCACTATGAGTTTATTTGAGCCAAACTGACAATTGCCAGGAAACACTATCATGATGGACTGAGAAAATAGTCTGGAAAATGGCATTTCTACAGCTCCTTTTATATATTAGAATAAAAGGAGCTGTGAGGAGGGTTACATGAAATCCATGTAGATTAAGTGGGCTGGAGAAAGCTAAGCAGGGAAATCTCTGGGATTGGATAATAAAGGCAAAAGAAACACAGTTTTTACATGGGTGGGTACAGGATATTAATAATTAACATGTATAGCACATAGAGTTGGTATATGGGGTACAAGATAACAATGAGAGGTTCTGGAAAAGATTAGTCTAATATTTCAAAAGTACATTATCTTAGATTCAAAAGACAATAGACAGTTTCACTTAAGGTAAAGATTGAATTTTGTCAAGGAAACTATACCTAGGATGTTACTACCCACCATAACTCGCTTTTAGTTAGGATTTCTTTAAACTTTTTTTTGCTTAAGTTTTTTTAGATCTATTTTTAGAGAGAGGGAAAGAGAGGAAAAAAGAAAAGGAGAAAAACATTAATGTGAGATACATCAATCAGTTGCCTCTTGTATCCATCCTGACCAGGGGCGGAATCAGCAACCCAGGCATGTACCCTGACCAAGAATCGAACCAGCAACATTTTGCTTTGCAGAGCGATGCCCAACAGATCCACATCGGTCAGGGCTGTAGTTAGGAATTTTTGTGTACAGACCATCCATGTAACTACTTTTGGTCTCTGAGTTTGTAAGGCTGCCATGCAGGCCTCCCCTAAGCTTGTCAGGTTTAGCATGTGGCCCGTTTTTCCTCCATACCTTGAAGCATTTACAGGTTTAGATCTTGGTTTGCTTCCATAGTCCACCATGGCCATTAGAGCCACCCTGGTCTAAGGTCCTCCTCATGTAGTTAATTTAACACAAGATAAGGAACTTATTGGAGGACATCAGGTTTCAGAAGGTGGATGCATTGGGGCTCAGTAACGTCTTTTTTTCATTTTAAATGTTTAGCTTTGTCCTGGTCACCACATGATCCCATTTTCTACAAAGAAGGTTTCATATATTTGAGTCCAAATGGCATCATTGATAGAGTCAATAGTCATGAGTGGGAAAGTTTCTAGCAAAGTATCCTCGGCCTCTTTCAGGTCTGATCTGATGAATGGTTTTTATTCGTGGCTTTATGTACCCACTTACAACTCCCCTCCCTTTCAAGGAGCTCAAGGTAAATCAATCAGGGAAATCAAAGTTTCTTTTTAATAGTATTAATCACAGCCCTGGCTGGTGTAGCTCAGTGGATTGAGCGCGGGCTGCAAACCAAGCATCGCAGGTTCAATTCCCAGTCAGGGCACATGCCTAGGTTGCAGGCCATGTCCCCCAGCAACCACACATTGATGTTTCTATCTCTCTCTCTTTCTCCCTCCCTTCCCTCTCTAAAAATAAATAAATAAATAAATAGTATTAATCACAGTTGACAGTAAGTATGCTCAATATTAGAGCAGTTTTAAAAATTTTTTAATTGAATTTAGAGTAAAAAATAAAGGGAAAAAGAAAACAAAAAATTGATTTGAGAGAGAGAGGAAGAGAGAAATATCGATTTGTTGTTCCGCTGATTTATGCATTTAATGGTTGATTCTTGCATGTGTTCTGACTGGGGATCAAACCCAGAACCCTGGCCTACTGGGGCGATGCTTTAATCAACTGAGCTACCCAGCCAGGGCAGCAGTTACTTTTTATAAATATTATGTAATCTTCACAATAACCTCATAGATTAAATACTACTGTTATTCCTATTTCAGCAGATGAAGAAACAGACACAGGTTCATCTATCCAGTTCCACACAGTTAATATAAGCAAAGCCACAATCAGAACCCAGAAAGGGTGACTCTAAAGCCCACATCCTTCAAAAGTTCCTCTGAGAACACTTGACTGTTGAGAAACCACTGGGCTCGTCACTTTTTCCCTCTGCATCATGAAAAAACATTATCAGAGAGATTAAAGGGTTGCTTTCCTTATAGGGGCATCAGTGGGAGATTTTCTACAGGGAGGTGAGGAACCAATGTGTGGGGGAGAAAAGAAAAGAATAAAATTCCTGAGAAAGGATTAAAAAACACCTTAAAGAAATAAGGTATCTTCTGGTGTTGGTGGAATTTGGGACTTGGATCTTTCCTTAAAGATGAAAAACAGCAGAGAAGTGGGAGAAAATTACCCATGGAGTTTCAGCTAGAGAAACCTGAGTATGAACATGGTTGGGCTGCATCTGAGAACCTACTGAAGCACATTGGTGCCAGGGTGTAGCATTGTGCATTGACCTTTCTGTATTTTTTTTTTTAATTTTGAGAGCACACTTACTAAGGGAAAGAAGTGAGCCCAGGCGGGGCTACTGTCAGCTCACTGGAGAGTCAGAGAAAGAAAAGGGGGCTGTAGCGATTTTCAAACCTCACTTAAAACACCAAGCTGTCTCACTGACTGTAGCGATTTTTAAACCTTGCTTAAAACCCGGCTGTCTGTGTACACACAAAAACCCACTATAGAAATAATTATAGCACAGAACCAATTTTCAGAATGGAAGACAAAGACGGAGTGCTCACTCTCCAAGTCTTTGAGCTGCTCCGGGCTAAACCCTCCTAAGGGGAAAAAGCCTCTTCCTTTGTCTCAGTGGGTTCTTATTGAGAAAGTAGACACAGTTTGTGGATTGACAGTCTGGCAGAACGGATCAAAGGGAACACGTATCTTACAAGGATGTTAACAGAGTTTCTGTTGTGATTCCGGGCAGAGATTGGAGTTTTATCATATGAAAAGACTACAGGTTTTAAAGGTTTCCTGACTGTACCTTCAAATTCCAAGTTAATAACATCCTCCAGCAAACAGATCTCACAGGATCTTGCATATTCTTTGTCTCAGGCCTGATTACCCCGGGGGTCTGCCGTCTCCAGTCTGAGCTAGCTCCTTTGGCTGTTTGCTAAGCGCTGGAGACTGGCAGCAAGGAGACTTGGATTTCTCACATCTGAGTACAAAGACTCAGGCTAAGAGGGGGCAGGGGTAGATGCTGATCACCCCTTCCTTTCCACAGCCCCTTCATTTATCTCCACAGTTTCGTGAGACTTATTCCACAGAGGCCTTTACAAGATTAGAACCTGTCTTAGGTCCATTCTCTATCTTAGAGAATTGTTACCCGTCATTGGTAACTGATCTAGTATTAAAGGCCAGGGACAGAACAGGTAGCGTTCAGGCCAGGGGAATAAGTTTTGTCTCCTTAGTGGCTCCTGACCCAGAGGTCTCTTACTCAGCCTAAGTCACAGGGGGTCACAGCTTCCTGAGACCAGGCAGGGTGGCCCCCAATAGTGGTCCCCAACAGGGGGCCTTGGAGACAGGTTCAGGGGTTTAGCCCTGGACCAGCTGCCACTGCCCATTGCTCCCTGGTTGCAAGTCTTGTACCTTAGAGTTTAGAAAATGCACATCTGTGGGGGAAGGAGGGAGGGGAGGGAAAGGCTCCTGTGCTTCTGATGGTTGTGCTTTTTGATTAGGGTCTCAGCACCAGCCCAGACCATGTGGACCCCGGATGAGATTGCAAGCCTGTGTTATGAGCACTATAGGATTAGGCTGCCCAAGCAGGGGAAGCCAGAGCTCAACCGTGAATGGACGTTACTAGCTGCTGTGGTGAAAATACAGCCTATAGCTGACCAGACCTGTGACTGCCCTGACAAACAGGTGCAAGGTGAGACCTTCTCTCCTTGAAACTCTCCCTCTCCTTATCAGAGATGGTAGAATATACAGGGCTCTACAGGGGCCGTTGTCGCCAGGTACAAACTGAGATGTTGGGCATGTTCCCCATCTCTCCACCAGGTGGCGCAGTGATGTAAATCGTGGGAGAGCCCTGCGGAACTGCAGTGGTCTTCCCAGATGGGCCAGCCTATGGGGAATGCTCTAGTCTAGAGGAATGTGCAGACTTATTAAACCTGAGGACTGGGGACCGTTCAGTTTCTGAAAGCTCACTTAATGATTTGTGTTTTTTCCCCCTCAGTGACAAAGGAAGTTGTCTCAATGGGAACAGGAACAAAATGCATAGGCCAGTCCAAAATGAGGAAGAGCGGTAAGCCCACATGGGGCCTAAACTGCCTGTCTAGGGAGTTTTGGAAACTGTGTCCATGTTGCTCTTTCCTCTCCTCTTCAGGGCAAAGGGGTCTTGTTACCGAGGTGGCTGCCATTTCAGTTCACACTTGCTATTGCTCCAGTTGGAAGGACGGAACTCACATAAAGAATGAAAATAAACAGTGGAAGCAGAGGCTGCCAGGAACATGCTTTCTGAATGGACTGAAAGTTGGCCAGTATTTTCACACTCAAACTAGAAGTTTCCTGAGCTTAGCTAATCCACATTATTTTACTGAAGCCTCAGAAAGCAATCTGGAATTAAATGGTGACTTTGGCACCAAAGAGAATATGGAAATTCCTTAGAGATCTGGCATCTAACTGAGGCCTCCTGGAGTTTGCTTCCCCCATTTTCCTAGCTTCTCCTCCTATATATGAGGAAGCTGCTCCAAGACCACTATGGACTTAATTAATTCCATGAGGTGGTTTCCCCATGAGCATCAGGGTGATAACAGGGCACAAGAGATCTGGACCCCATCCTCCAGATAAAGATTTCCCTATAAATTAGTAGTTCTCAGCTGGGGGAGATTGTGCCCTTCAAGGGACTTTTGGCAATGTCTGGAGACATTTTTGGTAGTCACAGGAGTGGGAGGGAACATGCTGCTGGCCTGCCAGCAGTGTTGCTCAGCATCCTACAGTGCACAAGACAGACCCCACAACGAAGAATTTTCCTGTCCAAAATGTCAGTAGTGCTAAGTTGAGGAACCCTTCTGTAAATGCATTGCCATTAATGATTGTGATACTTTCTGGCAAAGCCCTCCAGAGCTACACGGCCATCCTGGGTGCTGGAGGAGGGAAATTGCTGTGTTCTGCTTCTAAACACCAGAGCTTCTCCAGGTTCCATATGTCTTCACTGCTGTCCTGTCTTTGCCACAGGAGACATCCTCAATGATAGCCATGCTGAGGTCATAGCCAGAAGGAGTTTCCAAAGGTAAAGTCACATCCCCAGAGAGTCTGATTTAGCCAGGTTTGGGGGCCCCAGAATTTGCATTTCTAGTAAGCTCCTGAGTTAAACTGATTTTGTTAGACTGTGAACTAAACTTTGAATAGCACTGCTCTATACAGTGGTTCTCATGCTTGAGTATGCATCAGAATCACCTAAAGGGCTTGCTAAAATCCAGATTGCTGAGCCCACCCCCAGAGATTCTGATTCAGCAGGTCAAGGGAGTAGCCTGAGAAGTTGCATTTCTATCAAATTCCATTTGATGCTTACACTGTCAGTTCAAGGACCACACTTTGAGAATCACTGGTCTAGATCATTCTCATAATTCTAAGTCACTGTCCATCCCATTGGTCTTTAGTAGATCTTTCTTAGTAATCACCCAGCCAGAATCTTCCCCTTGACCACAGAGACTGGTGTTCATTCTGATAACATCCTGCACCCATTAGGTACCTTCTCCATCAACTTTACTTGGCGGCCGCTCTGAAGGAGGATAGCATCTTTGTGCCAGGAACTCAGAGAGGACTGTGGAAACTCGAACCAGACCTGTCGTTTGTGTTTTTCTCCAGCCATACGCCCTGTAAGTACATTCAAGCCTGTGGATTAATGTTGCATCGTCTTCTTCCTTATATTCATCTTATCCATAGATATGTTTCTCAAAAAAGCACTTCTGGCTGAAGTGTAGCTACAAACAGCCACAGTGCCTCTTTGTGAACCGGCCAGTGTGCCTGATCATTTCTCTGCCAAGAAAAAGCAGGGTTGGGGATGTTGTGGGGCAGGGGGGAGGGGCGGGGGGGGTTGCAGGCGGTTTGCTCACTTTTCAGTTCCCAGTCAGGACTGGGAAACCTAAAACTGAAACTTGACCAGGTCTGAAACCAGCAGTAAGGTTTAGAAGTCCAAACTCATTTTATTCATTCCTTCCTTCCTTCATTCATTCATTCATTAAACAGATATTTTCTACTACTTGTCAGGGACAGGATGACATACTGGGTACATAGCAGGGAATAAGACTAGTCCCTTGCTTCCTCTCATAGAGTCTTTTAGGGAGTGGTGACAGTCGTCTTTGGTTAAGGTAAATTTTCATGAATTTTAAGGGGATGTTCAGGTGCTGCAGTTGCATTAGGCAGGAAGACCAGACCTAGCCTACTGAGAGTCATTTCGATCCTCTGTTTTCCTCTCTTGAAAATTAAGAATAATTTCTGCCCTTTGTAGACGACAACTCAGAGACAGCAGTAAAATTTCCTCACTCAAAAAAACTTTGAAATAAGGATATAAGATTATCCTCTGACTATTAAACTTTAAGAGTAATACATGCAATCAGGGCAGAGACAGGTAATCACTCTAAGAGACAGAATAGTTGTCAAGACTTGATCATAAATCAAAAATACAATACAGCTTCAGGAACAAAAGAGTTACAGAGGTAGGCAGGGATCATCCACAGTGTTCTCAGTAGTGGGCGCTTTGGTCCAGGGGCCAAAGGATGCTTCCTAACGCTGTGCTTCTCAAACTGTAGTATGCTGTATGAGTCACCCAGGGATCTTGCTAAAATGCAGATTCAGATTCTGGGGTGGAGCCTGAGGTTCTGCGTTTCTAATCAACTCATGGTTGGTGCCAGTGGTGTTGGCCTGCAGACCACACTTGGAGTAGCCAGGGCCTGGCTGACTCAGTAGTCTTATTGTGGAGACGGAGACAATCTGGGGATCAAACTAGCCTGACCGCTGCCTAATCAACCGACGTATCCACAGGTTAGTACTGCTCTGTGAGACCGTGCTTATCTATAAGAAAAATAAGTACTATGTAGTAAATTTTTTAAAATGCCAGTTTCTTTCCATTTAAGGTTTATGAGAGTTTAGTCATTTTTAATAATTACAGCTGGGATTTCTAAAGATCTTACTTTATGGAATAAAAAGTTGACCACATTCTGGAAAATCTTCTGGAAATTTTATTTGTCTGTGAAATCAAAATCCAGAACCACTGATCTAACTTCCCTCACTCATTTAAAAAAAAAAAATTTAAATGTGCTGTCCACCCATGGTTTGTCTGCAGAAAGAAAGAACACTACATAGAGAGCATGACTTTCTGGCTCTCTTGACATTCATTCCTCATTACTAATTGATAATTTGGTGCATGGGTTAGCTACCTCAGACTCTTACTTATGAGTTTTATTAGCTTGAGTCAGCCTCTCAAGTGCAGGCATCTGTCAAGATCAAATCTCTGAGCCTGCAGAGTGGGAGGCGAGCCCTGCTGAATTCTCAAAGTCACTGTCACCTTGTGAGGTCTCTGGAAGTCTGCCAGCCGGCCTCTCTGGCAACACTCCCACTTCTCCATCTCTTGCCTTTCCCACTCTTGGGTTATAAGGCTGCAGATGTATTATTCACACATTTTAGAAAAGCAGCACATACTAGGTTAGTGTCTGAGGAAGTAGCTCTCTTCTCAACAGGAAGCTGTTCTTTTTACTAACCTCTGGGTTTCTTTTGTTTATTTGTTTGATTCCCTGTAAGCACAGAATAGGTCAGAAATCCCTAAACCAGCACAGGGAAACACCAGCCGTGTAAGTTACTGCAGAGTTTAAGGATATGCACGTACATACATCTCTGAGATGGGGAAGTTGTGAGCTTTGTTTGCCAAACTTACTGGGTTGGCCAAAAAGTTCGTATGGTGTTCTTCTGTAAAACAAAAGACACATTTTTCATTTTCACCAGTAACTTTATTGATTTGGGTATTTTGAGAATGTATATTGATTGTTCTCAATTAATGTCTCATTTTGGTCGCTATCAACTTCAGCTGCTCTACCTGACGTGGGGCATTATCGTCCACTGAGAATTCTCCAGCACAAAACTTCACAAACCGCTTTTGACGCATTCGGCCAGTCACAGCACCTTCTCCCCACACAGCACAAATCTTATTTTGCATTTCAGTTACATGTTTACCTTTCTTGAAATAATAAAGCATAATATGCTGAAAGTGTTGTTTATTTTCTTCCATCTTCAGTATTAAAATGGCTGTACAAAAATTCAGCAATTTTGATACTTTTTTTTTAAATGCACACTGAAGCTTTGTGCAGTGGCAGTATTATAGCCAATGAGGTTTATCCAAGGTATGATTATTGCTAATGAAAAATGCACTCTGATATGGTAACTGTCAAGATACAATCGAGCAAAATCGTTTCAAATGAAGTTAAAGGCAACGAAGTGCTACCAGAGCCGTCTCACAGAAATTTTGGCCAACCCAGTGTTTAACCGTGAGATCAGCCAGCCACTTTTGTTTTCCTGTACATCTTGTGGGATAACATTCCACAGAATGCGTGTGGGAACTGCTCATTTTAAACCAGTGGTTCTCAATTTAGGACTATTTTTCCCCCAGGGGACATTTGGCAACATCTGGAGACATTTTGATGGTCAGACTAGAGACTGCTATTAATCTAGTAAGTAGAGACCAGGGAGGTTGCTAAACATCCTGTGATGTATAGGACAGACCCCACAGCAAGGAATTATCTGGCCCAAAATGTTAATAACATGGAGGTTGAGAAACTCTGGTTAAAACTAGTATTTCTAAAACTTCCTTTGTTAAGAGTTCCCTGGGATCTTTATTAAGATATTCAATTTTTGAGACTCCTCCCCTCCAGAAATTCTAACTCACTGAGTCTAGGAGAGGGTCAGGAGTCGTCAACAAGATGATTCATATTAGGGAAATTTGGACAAGTGTTCTTAATTCATCTCATGTCAGCCAGGAGAATAATATTAAGCTTTGTTTAGACAAGACCGAGCATGTTCAGGGAGGCATGGCCGTAGACATATTAAGCTTTGTTTAAAGCAGTGGTTCTCAAACTTGAGCTCGCATCAGAGCCTGGAGAGCTGATTAATACACAGAGTGCTGGATACCACCTCCAGAGTTTCTGATGCAGCAGGTCTCGTGTGGGTCCCAGGAATTTGCGTTTCTAACAGGTTCCTAAGGGATGCTGCTGTGGGTGGTCTCACTTCTGAGAACCACTGGTTTGAGAGGTTTCTTCTCCTGTAGGTGGGGATGCCTCCATCATTCCAATGCTCGAGTTCGAAGACCAGCCTTGCTGTCCTGTCAGTAGAGATTGGGCGCATAACCCATCAGTAGAAGCCAGTAGTAACCTGGAAGCTACTGAAGATGAAAGGAAACATGAAGACCGGGACAGTCCTGTGGCCAAAAAAATGAGGCTTGAGCCCAGGATTCCTGCCAGAAAAGTTGCCAACGGTGAGGCTCACCATCGGAGTTTTGGCAATCAGGAAAGTGGCCCAGTCCCACGAAAAGTCGGCAGCTCTGATCTCACCTCAGAAGAACCGGCCACTGGACTGGCCCCCAGGGATGCCAAAGTGGTGGATATTTATAGAACCGGAGCTAAGTGTGTGCCTGGGGAAGCTGGTGACTCAGGAAAGCCTGGTGCCGAGTACCACCAGGTGGGGCTGCTCCGAGTGAAGCCAGGCCGGGGAGACAGGACTTGCTCCATGTCCTGCAGTGACAAGCTGGCCCGGTGGAACGTCCTCGGATGCCAGGGGTCACTGCTGATGCACTTCCTAGAAGAGCCCATCTACCTGTCGGCCGTGGTCATCGGGAAGTGCCCATACAGCCAGGAAGCCATGCAGAGAGCACTAGTTGGGAGGTGAGAGGGCAGGGAGGGAGGGCTCCACTGGAACAGTGTCTCCAAGAAGCAGTCTGAGAGTGCGTCCGAAGAGCCCTAGAAATATCCATGCATTTTGCTCCAGCAGTTCCACTGCTAGGAATTTGCCCTAAAGAAGTAATTAAGGAAAGGTTCAAACATCTAGCTTTGTGTGTAGTCATTTTTAAGAAATGAAACCACTAAAATGGCCAGCAATAGATCAAGTGATTTTTGTTAAGACTCCTAAAAAAGAAATTTAATATGGTAAGATGCTTGTTATGTTTAAAGAACAGTTTTTTATTTTATTTTATTTTTCTTTTATTTTTTCCATTACCATTTATCCCCCTTATACCCCCTCTCCCTTGCAGTCCCACACTGTTGTCCGTGCCCGTGAGTCCTTTTTCCTTTTTGCTCAATCCCTTCACTCCCTAACCCCCAACCAGGGCTGCCATCCTTCTCTCTATCTATGAGTCTGAAGGGCAATTTAGAAGATAAAATATGTTCCTGTTGGGCTGCAAGTATATATGCATATAGAAAAATTGTGGGAGGATATACACAAAGGTATTAATGTTATTACCTCTGAGATGTGGTATTATGGGTAGTTTTTTCTTCTTTGTGATTACCATTTTCTAATTTTTCTATAGTGTACAAATATTAAATTTGTAAAAATGTTAAAATTTTTTAAAACCTTCAAACGTTAGTGTCAATATTTGAGAAGATAAGTGACAAAGGATGACCAGTCAAGTGCAGTCTTCCTAAAGAAGGCAGCCAGACCCAGTGAATGCTGTGATAGCTGGGGGCAGGGTGAAGCCCTGGCCAGGGGCAGCCTGTGAGCCTGTGTCAAATGACAGCTCCTGAAGCCAACTCCAGGAGGCAGCCCCAGGATATGGTCCACTAATTCCACTTCTGGGTACATACCCCAGAGAAATGAAAACACATGTCCACCTAAAAACTTGTACATGAATGCTCACAGCAGCATTCGTCATAATTGCCCCAGAGTGAAACAACGCAAATGTCCACCAGCTGACCAATGGATAGATATGGTATGTCCATGCAGTGGAATATTACTCGGCCACAAAAAATAAAGGACTAATACATGTTGCAATATGGATAAACCTTGAAAACCTTATGGCAAGTGAAAGAAGCCACATAATGTATGATTTCACAGAATGAAGTATCCAAAATGGGCAATCTGTAGAGACAGAAAGTAGATTCGTGGGTGCTGGGGGCTGGAGAAAGGGATGGGGAGTGACTGCTAAGTGATGCCGGTTTCTTATTGGCCTGATGAAAATGTTATAAACTTAGAATGTGGTGATACTTGCACAATTCTGTGAATATACTAAAAAAACTTTGAATTATGTACTGCAAAGGGGCACATTTTTTTGGTATATAAACTATATCCCAATAAACATGCTTAAAAAAAATAAAAGTGACCCTAACCACTCCTGCCCAAGATGTTTTGTGTGTTTTCCATGTTTTCCCTACCCTGAGACTTTTAAATTACTGTCTGTTCAGGTCTAAACCAGCATCTTGTTGGCACTGAGTTTATGTGAAAGATACAAGAGAAACAAATGCAGTTTTATATTATAGGATAACTTTGGTTTCTGGTGTGTTTGAAGGATTCGCTAGGAAGCAGATGCCAACAAATTAATGTTTCCTCTTACGGTTTTCAAATCTTTCAAAACCGATATTAGGAATGGAGTCGGTGTTACTGAATCACTGAGGGGTGGTGACTCAAATAGTTACCACTTCAGAGTAATGGGAGGGGGTCTTCCTCCAGCCCTAAGTTTCCTGTGATTTAGATTTCATTCTCCCACACCCCCCTGGACTTCCCTCCCCATAAACAAACAAATCCACACACCTCCTAAGGCCTTTGCCTCCCACTGAGACACAGTGGCAGCAGTGGTGTCCACAGTCCTAGATACTCTCGTTCTTGAGGAATGTGCCTAAACTGAATGATTTCCCCCTCACATTTAGGTGTCAGAATATCTCAGCTTTACCCAGAGGCTTCAGAGTTCAAGAAGTGAAAATACAGCAGTCAGGTTTACTGTTTGAGCATAGCCGCTGTGCGGTGCAGACCACAAGGGCTGACAGCCCAGGCCGACTTGTTCCTTGCGGAGCAGGTAAGGGATCCAGGTTCCACTTGCCCTGGAGTAACTTGTCCCCAGACCACAGAGTGCCTTGGGGTGGGCCCCATCCTCCCAGCCTGGGGAGGCAGTTTACCACCCAACAGTCGATAGAGTGGGCTTTGGAGACACCCACACTCTGTCAAGTTCATGTTCTCCGTGACCCTGGGCAACCTGCTTAGTCTCTCTCAGCCTCAATTTATTCATCTCCAGATAAAAATATCATTTATTTGTCAGGATTGTTATGAGAATTAAGTGAGAAATTCTGTTTCATAAATGCTCAGTGATTGTTAGTTATGATGATGATGATGATGATGGTGATTAATCATGAACAAACCACGTGTACTCTGTGTCAGAGTGACAGTCATTGTGCCTGACATTCTATCCAGCTCTCATGGCTCTGCAAAGGCAGGGAGAAATTTTTTTTTTTTTTAAAGATTGTATTTATTTATTTTTAGAGAGGGAAGTGTGGGGGAGGGGAGAGAGAGAGAGAGAGAAACATCAATGTGCGGTTGCTGGGGGACATGGCCTGCAACCTAGGCATGTGCCCTGACTGGGAATCGAACCTGCGATGCCTGGTTCGCAGCCCGCGCTCAATCCACTGAGCTACGCCAGCCAGGGCGGCAGGGAGAAATTTTTATTAAAACAGCTCTGGAACTTACAGAAGGCCGAAGAGTGTTAACTCTAGAATCTTACCTTTTCATAGCCATCAGCTGGAGTGCAGTTCCTGAGCAGCCATTGGATGTCACTGCCAATGGCTTTCCACAGGGAACGACGAAGAAGGGGATCAGAAGCCTTCAGGCCAGGTACGCGCACCGGGCAGATGCAGGGGGTGGCCGTGCGCTTACGCCTCACCACTACTTCAGAGCACTTGCATCACCCCGAAAGAAAACGTTATACCCATTAGCAGTCACTCCCCACCCTTCCCTCTCCCCACCCCTGGCAACCCTCATTTATATTCTGTCTCCACGGACTTACCTATTCTGGGCATAGCGTATAAACGGAATATACATTATGTGGCCTTTCATGTCTAACTTCATTACTTAGCATGTTTTCAAGGTTCATCCATGTTGTAGCATGTATCAGTCTTTCATTCGGTTTTATGGCTAAATATTATTCTGTTGTGCGGATATATCACCTTTTGTTTATCTGTTCATCCATTGATGGATGTTTGGGTTATTTACTTTTTGGCTGTTACGAGTACTGCTGCTATGAACATTTGTATACAAGATTTTAGGTGAACATTTTCTTTTTATCTTGAGGATACATTTATTAAAGCTAAGGACAGTGTAACAAGGAAGGGCCTAGGAGAGAAGAAGCAGCAGGAGAGAGCCTGGTTGGGGCTGCCTTAGCTCCCTAGAAACGTTACTGGAAAGGAGTGAACCAAGGCGGGGCTGCTGTCAGCTCACTGGGAATTCAGAGAAAAGGGGCCTTGGAGACAGGTTCAGGGGCTTAGCCTGGGAGGAGGTGCTGCTGCCCCTTGTTTCCTGGGTTGCAAGTCTGATCCCTTGGAGTTTAGGAGATGCACGCCTGTGGGGGAAAGTGTGCAAGGGAGTGCTCCCTGGAGGGAGAGCGCCTAGACACGTTTTCTGTTCTCTTGTGTGTGCCTAGGAGTGGGATTCCTAGCTCATGTGATAACCTTGGGTTTCACTTTTTGAGGAAATGCTAAACTGTTTTGCATAACAGCAACACCATTTTAAAACTTTCCCCTGCAATGTGTGAGAGTTTCAATTATCCTGCATCATTTGCAATACTTGTTATTGTCTGTTTTGTTTTTTTATGGAAGCCATTCTGGTGGGTGTGAAGTGCTTTCTCACTGGGGTTTTGACTTGCATGTTCCACGTAACTAACGATGTGGAGTATCTTTTCGCATACTCGTTAGCCATCTGTGTATCTTCTTTAGAGAAATATCTATTCAGATCTTAGCCCATTTTTAAAACATTTTATTTATTGATTTGAGAGAGAAAAACATCAATTTGCTGTTCCAGTTATTTATGTATTCATTGGTTGCTGCCTGTTTGTTCCCTGACTAGAGATAGAACCTGCAACCTTGATGATGCTCTAACCAACTGAGCTACCCAGCCAGGGCCTTAGCCCATTTTAAAAATTGTTTATTTATCTTTTATGGTTGAGTTGTTAAGATTTCTTTCTACATTCTAGACACTAGTCCTTTATTAGATATACATTTAAAAATATTTTCTCTAATTCTGTGTGCTGTCTTTTAACTTTCTGAGAGTGTTTTAAAAGTTTAAAATTTTGATGTCTATTTTATCTTTTTTTTTTTTTGCAATTTGTGCTTTTGGTGTCCTAAGAAACCATTGCCTAATCCTAGGTCCCAAAGATTTACTCTGTTTTCTTCTAATAGTTTTAGCTCTTCTGTGTTGACTGATCCATCTTGAGTTACTTTTTCTATAAGGTGTGAGATGGGGTCCAACTTCATTCTTAGCATCCATTTGTCCCCACACTATTTTTTAGAAACACTATTCTTTGCCCTGGGAGATTTTGAAAGGAACAATTGCTTGGGCTTTTCCACTAGGGATTCTGGTTTAGTAGGTCAAGGTTGGAACCCAAGAGTCACTTATAAAGCTCCATGGTGATTGCACTGGCAAAAAGAGCACCATGGGCATAGGGTCTTGTGTCTTCAGATTGGCTTTTGCTGACGTGTACAGCTTAAGAGCTGCTGGATATGACACAGTTTTCATTGTTGAGTGTTTGGAGGTTCATGCATTTACCATTCTGGGTCCTCTTTTGCTAAATGCTCAGCTGGTCTCATCTACCCTGTTTTTCCCTCCTGCTGAGCCGCAGGTGTTCTGCAGTAGCCTGAGGGTGGGAGGGGTTGAGGCGGGGTGGCCTCTCCACCAAAGGCATTTTCATCTCAGGCTGGGTTGAGCTGCACTGAGTGACTCTTCTAGAACTCCGACAACTTACAGGTCATCTTTTTCACTCTCGTTGATTTTCCATTTTTTGTGTTATGCCTTTATAGCATTATAATTAAATTTTACAGGTGGATTTTTTTGACATGGTTATTTGCCTGATTCAACACAAACGACAACAACTTACATCTTATTAGACTTTAAAAAAAAAAGTTTGTTCTTTGTAGCCATTAACCAGCTTTAAAACAGCCTAAATGGCAGAACTGGGCTGTCTCCTGGTGGCCCAGCATGTTGACTTGAGCAATATTTACAAACCTGTTGTGGGTAGAAACGTTTGGACGTTTTTCCGCGTGTGCCTTCCTGGCTTCACAACACCGTTGGCACCTCTCAGGGGCCCAAGGCTGTGTGAGCAGAGCAGGTCACGAGGGACAGGGACAGGAACCACGTGTTTCCTCCTGAGCTGTGTTGACAGGCTACAGCAACTCATACGTACAGGCCCTACCCACCCAACTGTGGTTTCGGTTTGCTTTTTTGCTTAAGTCTAAAATGCTCTTCTTCACTATGAATCCACACCCTTTTTCATTTTAAAAACTCAGCTCAGCCACTGCTGCCTTCTGGCTCAAAATTACCATCTTTTCTTTAAATTCCCATAGTAGTGTTCTCCAGCTTCTCCCAATACGTCATTGCTCTCTGAGTGATTGGGAGTGCCTCCTGTTCTCGCCCTTGCTCTGTCTCCAGCTATCCAGGCGACTTCGCGCAAGTCCAGTTGCTCTCTGGGCTTCAGTGTGTTCATATCTGTAAAACAAGGATGTTGGAATAGATGATCTGAGATCTCACACATTGTGGATGCCTTTGCATTTAGAAGGCAGACTCCATATAGGAAGGAAGGATATGGTGGAAAGAGTAGATGCTTTGTGGTTTCTGGTTCCCTTTTTCCCTGGAGGTGTGAACCTGGTAAAATTACCTCTCTGCGCCTCTGTTTTCCCAGCAATAAAGCAAGGGTTACTAAGAGTTCCTATTGCACAGGAATGCTGTAAGAATTGAATGAGAGAGCCTCTAACATGGTGCAGGGCTTGCAGGAGATATCTTGTTAAGATTGATTTTCCCTTCATTTGTCAAAGGAAGCTTCATATTATTTATGAGTCCATTACTTTTTTATTCTAGAGACCAGCAACTGCTAGGGAGAAAGCAGGTTTTCTCATGCTCATTCCCGAGTGCAGGCATCCGGGGACCACCTCTTTAGAACTATAGGGAATATGAACTCAGACTGGGGCGTTATAGACATTTAATATACTAGTGCAACACTAAGGAACTATTTTATATAAATCCTGTGTGTGTTACCAATGATGAGATAACAGAACCCTCATTTTTAAGAAACTTACTTTTACTCTGTCTGTTACAGGCAAATTCCTTTGCCCTAAAGTAGAAAATTGTCTTCCCCTCCCTGTCCAGATACCAAACAACCTAGAGAATCACTATATGGCCCATTGGATTATAAAAGAAAAGAAGAAGGGGTTAAAAAATAAATTTAAGTATATCTAAGTATGTTAGAGTACAGATAGTGCTAGACTGAAAATATCAATGTGAATGTGTAATGTTTAAAAAAATAATGGCCCTGACCTATGTGGTTCAGTTGCTTGGATGTCATTCCACAAAGCAAAAGGTCACCAGTTCAGTTCCTGGTCAGGACACATGCCTGGGTTCTGGGTGGGTCCTTGATTGGGGTGCAGTCGAGAAGCAACCAATGGATGTTTCTCTTTCTCTTTCTCCCTACCTTCCTTCTCTCTAAAAATAAATAAATAAATAAAATATTTTTTTTAAATTACATATATAGGTGTAGCTTTCCTAGGTATATGTGTGTGTCCATATTTTTTCAGTAAAGTTTAATTTTCTTCATATAAATCTTTCACATCTTTTATTAGAGTTATTCCTTAAACATTATAGTAGTTATCTCTTGCCCTATAACAAGTTATTCCCCAAAACTTAGGGGCTTAAAACAATAATTAACATTTATTATTTCATAGTTTCTGTGCATCAGGAATTTGGGAGGAGCTTAGTGATAATTCTGGCTCAGGGACTCATGAGGTTACAAGCCATTATGTCAGCCAGGGCTGCAGTCACCTGAAGGTTTGACAGCATCTGAAGGATCCAGTTCTGAAATGTCTCACTCATGTTGCTGACAGGTCAGTGCTGGCTGTCTGCAGGAGGCCTCAGTTCCTCACAACTTGGATCTCTCCATAAGGCTACCAGGGTTCATCTTCACAACACAGGGTGTGGCTTTCCCAGAACATATGATCCAAGAGAGCAAGGCAGTAGCCACAGTATCTTTTATGAACTAGCCTCAGAAGTCACACTGCACCTGCAACCTCCCAGTGGTTATACAGGTCAGCCCTATTCAGTGTGGGGGCGCAGAGGGGTCGCACAGAGGCATCAATTGCAGAAGGCAAGAATCAACGTCTCACAGTCTGGCTACCAGCAATGCTATTTTAAGTAATTTTTATTTCATTTTCTGAGCACTGCTGTTGCAACCAGTTTTTGTTTCTATGCTGCAGCCAGTGTTTGTACTCAGCAGCTTCGCTCATGCTTATTATTCTGCTGATTTATATGGGAATTCTTTCAGAAGTTTTTAATATAGATCATCTTTTGCAAGGAGCATTTCCTGTCTAATCCTCCATTCCATTCATTTCTTGACTTACTCAGCTGGCTAGAACTGACAATACTACCCTCATCTGTAAATATTGGCTTTGGTTTTTGCTTGTCAATCCTTATTCCTTTTATTTCTTGTCTTACTGGCCAGAACCTTCTGTATAATGTTGGGTAAAAGCAGTAAAAGCCAGACCCTTGTGTTATTCCTGATTTTAAGGACATGTATTTGCCGTAGGTTTTTATAGATATCCTCTATGAATTTAAATACCTTACTTAGTCCTCGTTTGTAAAAGGTTTTAAATCATTTGATGTTGAATTCTAGCATGATTTTTCTGTATACATTTTCCATAGTTATGTTACTTTTTTCCTTTAATCTGTTAATGAGTTCCATTAGTTTTTTTGGCTTTGGAGGTTTTTAAATGTTAAAGCAGCTTTATGTTCCTGAGTGCAAACAGCCACTTACCACAATGCAGGCCCAGGAAGAGCAGCCTGTGAGGGCTTAGGGTTCTGCTTTAAGCAGTGATTCCTTCAGTAGGCTAGGCCCCCCGCCAGGAAAGGTGGTTTCTTGACAGACTCTTACATCATAGGTACCAGTACAGCCACTGTATCCAAGCTGATGGTACAGTTTGAGAAGACAGTGAAGGGCGTGGTGTGTAAACATGAGACTACACATTGTGGGCACTCACGATGGTTCCCAACTTCTAGATCAGCCCATGAATTGTGTATATGAGGGAAGAAAGGAGGCACATAACAATCCAGGCCACAGCCAAACTGGATGGGCCAAACCAAGAAGGCGCAGGTGGGTTGGGAAGGAATCCACACTCACTTCCTTCCCTGTTCCAAACTGCAACTTTTGTGAAGCTTGATGTTTGAAGCAATAGGTTGGCCTTCAAAAGCCCTTAATGCCTGAAGGGAGAATCTGGAGATTCTGCCTCAGGTGACTCATGGAAGTAGACTTCAAGCAGGTAGAAGCATTCAAGTTTATGAAACAAAACTTTCAATTTCTTGTAAGTAGTATTACCCAAGGGGCCAGCTCCCTTGAAAGGAGATAGCCAACGTGGCTGATAGGTATCCTGAGGGGAATTTAGTAATTTCACCTCTGCCTTTATCCCCTTTGAACCTATCACCTTGATGATTTCATGCTGATGACATTTTTAAAAAAAGATTGTATTTATTTATTTTTTATTTTTTTATTTTTTTTAGAGAGGGTAAGGATGAAATAGAAACATTAATGTGCGGTTGCCTCTCTAGCACCCCCTACTGGAGACCTGGCCCACAACCCCGGCATGCGCCCTGACTGGGAATCGAACCAGTGACCCTTTGGTTTGCAGGCCAGCCCTCAATCCACTGAGCCACACCAGCCAGGGCCTGATGGCATTTCTTAAGATGAGATTCCTTTTTTTGCCTCCACCTAGTCAGACCCTTGGGTCTAGATTTTCTCCTTACCCAGTACAGGTGAGAATGGGGGCTCAGGCACATCCAATACCACTTGAAGCTTGGTAACTTTGATAGGGATCTGGTACATAGCAAACACTTAATAAATCCTCTTCATCTTTTTTCAAACAGATCTCGAATCAGCAAAGTGGAACTCTTTAGATCATTCCAGAAGCTGCTAAGCAGTATTTCAGAGGACAAATGGCCAGACTCCCTCAGGTGATACTGTTGACCCATGTTTTTCATATTTAGGAAGACTTCTGGTTTATTTCGGGCTTATGAGTAGCAGGAAGCTTCAGCAGAAGTGGTGTTTCAGTAGACCAGTGGCCACTTATCACTGACCGCGCGCTCTTCCATCCCCATGGCTCTTCTTGAAGATACATGTATGATCTGAGGCATGGAGGACGGGTAGTTTAGTGGTACGAAGTCACAAGAGACTAAGGGTGGAGTTGGGTCTAGGACCATCCAGGCCCTCCTTTCATTTCACCTTCAGATGGAAAGCATCATGAAAATAGGAGTGCTTGGAGAGCAATATAATTAGGAATGTCAAGTGTCTTTTTCTTTTTTTTTTTTTTGAAGATTTTATTTATTATTTATTTTTAGAGAGCAGGGAAGGGAGGGAGGAAGAGAGGGAGAGAAACAACCATCGGTTGCCTCTTGCATACCCCTAGATGGGGACCTGGCTCACAACCCAGGCATGTGCCCTGACCAGGAGTCAAACCAGTGACCTCTCAGTTCCCAGGCTGATGCTGAATCCACTGAGGCACTCCAGCCAGGGCTCAAGTCTCTTCTTCTTTTGTTCACATCATTGGTTGTGAACTGCAACTCCATGATTGAAATCACTCTCCAAACAGGAACGTAGACAACTATAAAACCACTTCAGGTGGGTGGGTGCAATTCAGACACTTAACTACCCAGAGTTGGGCCAAATTTTACAGAACAAAGGGCACAGTCCTTAGAAAGTGCCCTCACCTCCAATGCTAGCCATAGCTACCAGCCACCCACAGTCCTGACCAATTGACCACCAACTTGGGATTCCCACTACCTACTCAGGTTCAGCAATTCATTAGAAAAACTGATAGAATTCAGGAAAGCAGCTGTAGTTACAATTACCTTTGACTGTAAAGAGTACAAGTTAGGACCAGCTAAAAGAAGGGACAGATAAGGTGAGGTCTGGGAGGGTCCCAAACTGAGTGTCCATGTCCTCAGGATGCATCACCCTTTTAGCACCAACCAGAAGGCTGACTTGAGCTTCATAGTTTTGGGTGATGGGTTATTAATAAGAATGATTGATCGAATTGCAGTTCACACGATATGATTGAACTCAATCTTATCTCCCCCTCCCACCCTATGAGGTAATAGTGCTATCAGGTGGCTCAGTGCTCCAAGTCTCCAGTCTCACGGTTGATCTTTCTGGCACGGCCAGCCCCATCCTGCAACTCTCCAGGGCTCACCATGAGTCACCTTGTTAAACATGAACTTAGGTGTGATCTGAGGGGTCCACCATGAATAACAAAGACAATCCTATCCCCTGGGAGATTCTAAGGGTGTGGAAGTTCCCTCCCAGGAACTGGCAACGAAGACCAGCCAAAATCTTTATTATACACAGTAGGGAAGCAGAGGAGTATCCAGAAACTACTATATGAAGAGGCTAGCTGCTGTTATCACCATCATACATACTGTCGTTAGTATCGATGCCCTCCAGTCATTCATGGTTGGTTTGCTTGTTTCTTGTCCAGAAAAATGAATCAAACTGGAACTGGGTGGGTTTCTGTACATTCTGTGTATTAAAAACAAATCTGGACTTAGTTAGAGAGAGAACTGCACTCAAAAGGACTATTGTAGCAAGAGAAGGAGTCTATTACGATAGGAGAGGACTAATGCAATAGCAAGAACACTCCAATCATAAGCTTTACAAGCTTCCCAAAGGTCACATGGAAGGGGTCTTCTTTTACACAGAGAAGTAAGCAAGGCTGAACAGCACCTGGAGTGGGGGAGTGGGATGAGCAGGTGGTGTGATAGGACAATTGAACCAATAGGGAAATGTCTTTTCTTGCTGTCAGTCGATCCTCAGGAGGGGCTGTTCAGGAGTTGTTACACATTCTGAGGCTGGATCAGAGTTCTGGGGCCTGGGATAAGGAGAGAAGTGACCTGATATTTGGTCAAGTAAGCAGGTATTTTGTCAAGATTGGTCAGTGGATTTGGCTAATAGTTATGGGACAAAGAATGGGAATTTGGAGGGTCTGGGTCTGGCCTTGTGATAGGTGGAATGGTAGGGGCATCCAAGAGTCTTATTTAAGTCACGGGGAAGGGCAGTTCTTTGCAGTCAGCCATGTCCCAGAACACAGAAGGGTGGCAGGGCGATTTCTTACCCATAGCTGGTTTTTTTAGGAACTCGGGGCCCAGGTAAAGTTTAATATTGTCATATGTGTAGGTCCCACCCATTAGCCAACAAAAAGCTGTAGGAAATTGATCAAACAACTGAAATCAATTTTTGCTGCAAATAGCAACTTTGCTGAAGTGAGCTAAGAAGCAGGATAAAATTGGATCAATAAGACAAGAGTGTCAGTTTCTTCAACTATAAGATACAAGGACAGAACTCAAGGTCCAAGTGGAGAAGAGAGCCGGGAGGAGCTTGACTCAAGTTTGGTCAAAAGAGTCTTTGTTACAATGAACATCTTTTAAAACTAGAATAAGTATTACAAATATTATTCAATATATCAACCATTTTTAGCAGTCAGAACTGACAGGCTGGGAGGGGTGTGGGCTGTCAGTATGTAGGAGGCGAGTATGGATGAAATGGAAAGTGCTTTGCTTTGTGAGGGAAAATGCAGCCAAGGAGTTTCTAATGGCTGTATCCTCTGGTGGAAATTAACACACTTAGAAAACTTTCAACCAAAAAATGATAGTTATTTTTGTTTTTATCTGACTTCACCAGGACCAGACAAAACTAGCATTCTTTTCTATGCCTGTTTTAATCCGTGTTGTTTTGTAGTGAATTCCCTGCAAAGGAGATAGAGTCTCTCTGGGAAAGCAAGCATACCAAAACCCTCCTGTTCCCACATCTCTTGTAATGAATCTGTCCAGTTGATTGCTCAGGTGTCTTGTTGGCTGTGGTGGTGAGCTGTTCAATGAGAAACTGCTTGGTGGTGTTGTGTGCATTAGGGTGCAGAAGCCAGAGACATATCAAGAGTACAAGGAGGCTGCATCTGCCTACCAGGAAGCCTGGAGCACACTCCGAAAGCATGCGTTTGGATCCTGGATCAGAAACCCACCAGATTACCACTGGTTTAAATGAGAAGGGAAAGTGTGCAAAGAGCCTACTGGTAGCATTGTGTTTTCCAGCCCTTTCCAGCTAGACCACTTTCTTCCTTTGTGCTGGACAAGCCTTAGCTTTTCTTGTGGCTGAATCGGGACAAAAAGTCTGCCATCTACCAGAGCAACGTATCTCTTCTGTGTAAGAGGGATGGAATTTTGGACCAGGGAACAATCCACACTTGATTGAACTAACTCTCTGCTAAAATGTCATCTCACTAATGGCCTTGGCATCTGTCCTAACCCGTGTTTTATTACTTCTCAAAATTATGGAATAAGAATTTGAAATATGATACTTTAAAAGTGATGCTCTGTTTCATGTGTTCCTATATTAATTCAGCAAGTATATGTTGGGCTGAAATGATGTTTAAATCTCTGCAAGTTTGCCTGGCATAGTGGACATATATTTTGCATACCCAGTTTTTCTTTTTTTGGTGAGCCACCCCATCTTGCTCAGTGGGAAACCATGCAACCATGAGACTTGGTTGAAACAAACCTTATTCCTGGCCTCAGGAATGTGAGCTATCGAGCCCTGGACAGTCCTGGAACTATTGCTAGAGCTATCAGGGAAGATTCTCTCTCCTCTTGTATCAGGAGCTGGGAGGGCCACATATTCTTGGAACTTTGCCTACCACATAGAGACAGCCAGCTTTAGAATGAAGGCGGCAACGAATGAAACAGATGCCTGAAGCCAGTGCCCACCCTGGACTTCAATCATAGGACATAAATTCCTACTGTTTTGAGTAGGCCTGTTTGAGATGGTTTTCGGTGACTTTCAATGGAAAGTGTTATGTCTAAAAGGCCAAAAGTCCGTAGAGTAAATCAGCAACAGACTTAGCAATCAAGCCTGTTTAACTAACATCTGATACTAAACTCTTCACCCCTTCACACCTTCAATTATTGCCTGACAATAGAAGCTCTCCATGTTGAGATTACTCAAGGCCCTTGTCAGTTCTTTAGCGTTTCTTTATAGCTTTAAATATGCTTTAATAAAAAGTTTTATTCCATTATAATTCACATACCATAAAATGAACCCACTTAAAGTATACATGTTAATGGTTTTGGTATATCCAAAAAGTTGTGCAAACATCACCACAATCAGCTTTAAAATTTTTTTTTGTTCTAAATGTGGGGGGCCACTATTCAACTCCGTGCGGACACTAGCAGTGACTTCCTGTTCCCCTCCAAGCCCTTTAGCCCCAGGGCAAGCAGTAGTCCACTTTCTGTCTCTAGATTTGCCTGTTCTGAGTATTTCATGTAATGGAATCATACAATACATGATCTTTTGTGACTGGCTTCCTTCACTTAACATAATGTTTTGTGATTCATGATGTTGTAACATGAATTGGTGCCATGAAATAAAAAATAGTATTCAGTTATATGTGTATATCATATTTTGTTTATCCAATCATTAGTTGTTGGACATTTGTTTCACTTTTTGGCTATTGTGCATACTACTGCTGTGAACATTCACATGCAAGTTTGTGTGTGTGTTGTTACATTTTTTTATTAATTACAGAAGTGCCCTGGATGGTGTGGCTCAGTGGATTGAGTGCCAGCCTGCAAACCAAAAGATTCCTGGTTTGGTTCCCAGTCAGGGCACATGCCTGGGTTGTAGGCCAGGTCCCCAGTTGGGTGCATGTGAGAGGCAACCAATGGATATTTCTCTCACACATCAATGTTTCTCTCCCTCTCTTTCTCCCTCCCTTCCTCTCTCTCTATAAATAAATAAATAAATAAATAAATAAATAAATAAATAAATAAATAAATAAATAAGTAAAATTGAAAAAATAAAATAAAATTACAGAAGTAATACGTTTGTCTAACAAGTTAGCCTTGATTTTTTTTTTTTTTCATAAGAAATCCTGTTACATAGCAGAAAAGAAAAGTAAAAGCACCCAACCTGAAGGCCAGGCTCTGACATGCTGCTTTAATCAGAGAGATCCTTTGCTGGACCCCAAATCCCATGTTATAATAGCAGTTAGGATACCTCGACTGGCAGGAACTTTTAGCCACAGAAGATTATGCATCCCTCTATTATGAGATTCTATTTCAAAAGATGAAGATTAATAGGAGAATGTAAGGGGGTAACTTTTATTCCTAAATTTTATGGTAAGTTTGTCAAATTTGCACCAAAAAATCTAAATATAAACCCCTAAATTTAGACTTCAGAGCAGAGGCTGGGAAAATCCTGAAAGCTGGAGATAAAAGACAGCTTCACCGTGGGCTCTGCCTGTTTTATCAAGAGCTGAGAGTGGTTGTTAGACATCAGATTTCTACATTTTAATTTTACTTTAATTTTTTAAAGCCTAAGTTTAGAATCTTACCTGTGCCTTAAAATCACATCTCTGCAATATTGGCAGGTTCTAAAACTTCATATGTTCAATTAGATCATGGGTTTTTGCTGACAACTACTTCTAATTTTTAAATACTTTTTAAAAAAACTTGTAGCCCTGGCTGGTGTGGCTCAGTGGATTGAGTGTGGTCTGCAAACCAAAGGGTCTCCAGTTTGATTCCCAGTCAGGGCACATGCCTGGGTTGCAGGCCAGGTCCCTGGTTGGGGGCGTGTGAGAGGCAAACACACATTAATGTTTCTCTCCCTCTCTTTTTCCTTCCCTTCCTCTCTTTAAAAATAAAATCTTTATTAAAAAACTTGTAATAGAAATTTTTAAATAGACACTAAAAATAGTAGACCTGCATGTACCCGGCACCCAAACAACCTACATGTCCCCATCCCCAGACCACCATCAACTTTATGCTGTTTTCTGATCTATCCTCCACCTCCCCTTCAGTTTTTTCTCTTGGAGCATTTTAAAGTAAACCCTCACCATCATATTTCACCCCAAAAATTGCAAATACATTTTTAATATCTAATATGCAATTTGTGTTCAGTTTTCCTCTGTTGTCCCAAAAATGTCTTTTGACAAGAAGCTTCTTGAAGATGGGAACTTTGTCTTATTTAGAGCTTATCTGCATGCCCAAAACAGCCCTAGGTGTGTAGTAGGTTATCAAAAAGTATTTGTCAGTTAACATATATTATTAATTTGATGCCCATCACAGTCTTTAATTTTTTTATTTCCATCCCTGCACCCTCTCCCTTCTGGCAAACATCAGCCTGTTCTCTATATCTATGGGGCTGCTTCTGTTTTGTTTGTCTGTTTATTTATTTTGTTTTTGTAGATTCCACATTTAAGTAAAATCATATGGTATTTGTCTTTTTCTGTCTGAATATTTTTACTTAGCATAATATCCTCTAGATCCATCCATGTTATCACAAATAGGACAATTTCATTCTTTTTTATAGCTGAAAAATATTCGTGTGTGTGTGTGTGTGTGTGTGTGTGTGTGTGTGTGTCTTTTGCATCCATTCACCTATCTGTGGGCATCTAGGTTGACTGCATATCTTAGCTATTACTAGTAGTGCTACAGTGAACAGAGGGGTGGATATATCTTTTCAAATTAGTGTTTTTGTTCACCACCCAGATAAATAACCAGAAGTACAGTTGCTGGATCAAATAGCAGCTCTATTTTTAATTTTTTGAGTGCGCTCCATACTATTTTTCATAGTGGCTGCACCAATTTACAATCTCACCAACAGTATACAAGTGTTCCCTTTTCTTCACACCCCTGCCGACACTTGTTATTTGCTGATGTATTGGTGATAGCCATTCTGACTGGGGAGAGTTTCCATTTTCATTTCCCTGTTGATCAATGACACTAGGCATCTTTCCATATATCTGTGGACCATCTGTATGTCTTCTTGGGAGAAATGTCCATTCAGGTCCTCCGACCATTTTTTAGTCAGATTGTTCCTTTCTTTTTGATGTTGTATGAGTTCCTTGTATATTCTGGATATTAACCCCTATCCAATGTATCATTTGTGGATACAATTCACTTGGTTGTCTTTTTATTTTGCTGGTGGTTTCCTTCACTGTGCAAAAACATTTTAGTTGGTTATAGTCTCATTTGCTTATTTTTCCTTTTGCTTCCTTGTTTGGCAAAATATATCCAAAATGATATTACAACATCTAAGAGTTTACCACTATGTTTTCTTCTAGGGGTTTTATGGTTTCAGGTCTAACATTTAAGTCTTTAATCCATTTTTAATTCTTTTTGTATGTGGTGTAACAACGTGGTCTAATTTAATTTTTTTAATGTATCTGTTCAGTTTTGAAAACACCAGTTATTGAAGAGACTGTCTTTACCCCATTGTACATCCTTGCCTCCTTTGTCATAGATTAATTGACCATATAAGTGAGGATTTATTTCTGGGCTCTGTATTTCATTCTACGTATTCATTTCTGTGTCACTGCTTCTAGCACGGCATACACACATAGAAGGTACTCAGCAAGTATTTGCTCACTGCCTGACTGGCAGATCTACACAGTCCTTGAAGTCAATGAGCCTGTGTAAGGTGTTGGTTTCAATGACCCTGAGACAGCCTGTACACACTCCTTTCTGGTATTGTTAAGGAAGATTCAACATTTAGGTAGGATGTTTCACCAGACTGGGTTCTCTTCCAATTCTCTTGCTTGAGGAGGAGCGGAGAGAGTAGTTTATGAGATGTTTCCAAGAATGCAATGTTTGGGTTTCGCCATGACAACATTAGTAAAAGGTTCTTCCATAAAAGAATGCTTTGAGCAGTGGGAAAAAAACACTCTTAAGATGAGCTAGAAATCATGTCTAGAATGGAAACTTTATTCCATTCTATCCATCAAAAAATGTTTTTAATGTCTTGACTATTGAGTTGTTTAAATTAGGATCCAAACAGAATTCACACAATGCATTTGAATGATTTGTCTTTTGTATCATTAAATCTGTAACAGTTCACTCTTCTTTTATGTGTTGAACAAATATGTCATTTGTTCTGTGACATCTCCCCCATCCTCGGTTTAGCTGTATATTTCCTCCAGTGTTGATAACGGGTTCCTTAGTTCCCCATATTTCTTACAGATTTGCAGTTATATGGAGAGGCCTGATTAGATTTATATTCAGAGTCAATTCATTTAACATGAATACTTCTGAGGTGATTCTGCATACTTCTGTCGCATCATGTCAAGAAGAATATAACATATGGTAGTCCCACTTTCCATTGCTAAGCTATGGTATCAGCCTGATCTATCCCATTATGAAGTTCCCCATCACCCTTTCACCTAATGGTTTTAGCAGCTGGGTCGGAGTCTCTAAGACTGTGTGCAGGCTCTGCGATTCACTAGACAGGCTCACAGAACTCAGAAAGGCTGTTGTAATTACCATTTATTACAGTGAAAGAATTAAAGTCAGCAAAAGGGGAAGATACATGGGCGAAGTCCTGGAGAAAACAGGTACAAGCTTTTAGTTGTCCTCTCTGGGTTAACCATGTGTTTTTGATGCTTTTAACAGGAGAGGCCTTTCCAGCCAGGGAGAGACTGCCCCTCCCAGGACTAGCCCAACCCTAGAGATTGTAAATGACTCACCTGTGAGCGCGTCTTTCGTATGCAAACAAACCAACCCAGAGCCCATATGCTAACCATCTCCTTTCTGGGGTTTCACACCCTGGGCCACCTTCCACCTGCCCTAATCACCACAGGGCCAGGTACCAGAAAACCAGGAACAGCTTCTGTGCCTCAAGGCACAGAAATTAGTCAAATTGAAATTAGTCAAACAAGCCAGTCTCAACCTGGTCTCCCCCTTCCTTCCCCTTCACATTAATGGCTCTTGCTCCCTGTGCTTCCCCGTGTTGCTCCATGTGCCACAGGTGCCCCCTCCTTCTGTATTTTACAACTCTCCAGTGGAGTTGGCACACCCAGCACTTAATTCTATCAGCAACAAAGTGTAACAGTACGTTCAAAGTGTTGCCAACCAAGGAAGCCCACCTGATCCTTGGGTACTAAACGCCCTATGATGCACAGGGCAACCCCCCACAACAAGGAGTCATCTGGCCCACAGTGTCGACAGTGCTGTGGTTGAGAAACCCTGGTCTAAGGATTGGGAGAGTTTTAAAAGTCACTTAACATAGTTCCTCTCTTTTATTGCTCCAAATCTACACACAGTTAATTTTGTTTCATTTTGTTTTCTGTTATTATGCGAGAAGAAAAAGAATGATACATTTAGAAAGGTCTTCCATCCTACCTTCTCCCCTCTGTTTTTTCCTTCCCCTAGCATAACTATTCTTAGTTGTTGTTGGTAGACATTTCACTGTTTCTTTTGGAAAGGCACTGTGAGTAACCTACATAAAATATTTTTATTTTTGCTACTGTATCTTTTGGATAGATTTCGAAGTGGGATATGATGTGTCCAAAGGTCATTGAACATTTAATTTTGCTTTACTTAAATATATCTTCAAAGTTCTATTTCTTAATACAAGTGCAAAAAAAGCAAAATGCAGGACAGCATTATACTTCATTTCTACAAAAAAGAACAATGAGCATTGGCAGGTATGGCTCAGTTGGTTGGAGCATCATCCCATAACTAAAGAGTTGTGGGTTTGATTCTTGGTCAGGGCCTGTACCTAGGTTGTGGGTTTGATCCCTGGATTGGGTACATTTGATCCCTAGTCTGGACACATATAATCCCCAGTTCGGGTGCATCAGACAGGCCACTAATCGATGCTTCTCTCTTGCATCAATGTTTCTGTCTCTTCCTCCTCTCTCCCGTCCTTTTTCTCTACAAAGCAATGAAAAAAAAATGTCCTTGGGTGAGGATTAAAAAAAGTCAATGAAAACATATTTGCCAATGACATCTCGGACAAGGGTTTCATCTCCAAAATATATAAAGAATTCATACAAAACCACTCCAGGAAGATAAATAATGCAATTAAAAAATGGGCGAAAGACTTGAACAGATACTTCTCCAAGAAGGACATACAGAGGGCCCAGAGACATATGAAAAGATACTCAGTATCATTAGCCACCAGAGAGATGCCAATTAACACCACAATGAGGTACCACTTTACACCGGTGAGAATGGCCATCATAAACAAATCAACAAACAAGTGTTGGAGAGGATGTGGAGAAAAGGGGACCCTAGTGAACTGTTGGTGGGAATGCAGACTGGTGCAACCACTATGGAAAACAGTATGGAATTTCCTCAGAAAACTAAAAATGGAACTGCCTTTTGACCCAGCCATTCCACTGCTGGAACTATACCCTAAGAATCCTGAAACTCCAATCCAAAAAAACCTATGCACCCCAATGTTCATAGCAGCACAATTTACAATAGCCAAGTGCTAGAAGCAGCCTAAGTGCCTATCAATAAATGAATGGATCAAAAACTATGGTACATTTACACAATGGAATACTACCTTTTGCAACATCATGAATGGAACTGGAGAGCATTATGCTAAGTGAAATAAGCCAGGCAGTGAGGGACAAATACCATATGATCTCACCTTTAACTGGACCTAATCAACAAAAGAAAAAAGCAAGCAAAATATAACCAGACACATTGAAATTAAGAACAATCTGACAGTAACCAGAGCGGAGGTGGAACGGGACAACGGGGAGAAGGGTTTTCAGGAAGTACTATAAAGGACACATGGACAAAACCAAGGTGGTGGTGGGAAGCAAGGGAGGAAGGTGGGTTTGGCTGGGGTGGGGGGAGTGGTGAGAGGGAGATGCAGACAACTGTAACTGAACAACAATAAAGCAAAAATAAAAAGACAATGAAAGGTATACCCAGGCCTGTCTGGAAAAAGTCCATCCATTGTTAGTGTAACCAGAATGGTTTGCACGACATCAGTGTAACCTGGCAGCCAAGGAGAATGGACTGGGGTGCACATGTGTAAACAATGACCACTTCACTGTACTAGTCAGTTGAGGTTGGTAGATGGCATTGAGTGAGCACATGCACTGTGTGGCCATTGCATTCAAAATGACTGAGGGAGTAGAGCAACTAATCTGCATCAAATTTTGTGTTAAGCTTGAACATTTCTCGCAGAAACTATTCAGATGATTCAGAAGGCCGCAGCTATGGGTAACTGGTGATTGGCAGCTTCATCACAACAATGTGCCTGCTCATACGTTACATCTCATGAAGAGTTTTTTTGCAAAACATCAAATCACCCAGGTGACTTAGCTCCCCTGCAGCCCAAATTTGGCATCTTGTGACTTCTTTTTCCAAAACTAAAATCATCTTTGAAAGGGAAGAGATTTCAAACTGTTGATGAGAGTCAGGAAAATATGATGGAGCAGCTGATGGCAACAGGGAGAACTATGTGAGGTCTCAAGGTGTCTACTTTGAAGGAGACCGAGGTGTCATTGTCCTATGTACAATGTTTCTTGTATCTTGTATCTTCTTCAATAAATGTCTCTATTTTCCACAGTACGTGGCTGGATACCTTCTGGACAGACCTCTATGTTTTGTTTACATGTGCTCAACTATCTCTGAAGAGATAGGTACCAAGAAACCACTAATACAGGCCTATGGGGAAGGAAAGGGAATGGCTAGGGCCCAGGAATGGGAGGGACACTTGTCCCCGAAGACCCTTTATATTTCATTTTTATATTTAATTTAATTTTTTTTTGTTTATTCTGTTACAGTCATACCATTTTTTTCCCTTTTGCTTCCCTCCACCCAGCCCGCCCCTCTAGCCCACAGTCAGTGCTCTCCCTGTTGTCCGTGTCCATGAGTCATTCATACATGTTCTTTGATTGGTCCCTGCCCCTTCCTTCCACCATTCCCCCCGCCCTCCTCCCTGCCTACAGCTATCAGTCTGTTCCATGTTTCCATGTCTCTGGTTCTGTTTTTCTAGTTAGTTTATTTTGTTCATTAGATTCCAGTTATAAGTGAGGCCATGTGGTATTTGTCTTTCGCCAACTAGTTTATTTCACTTAGCATAATAGTCTCCAGTTCCATCCATGATGTCACAAAAGGTAGGGATTCCTTCTTTGTTTCTGCTGCATAGTATTCCATTGTGTAAATGTACCACAGTTTTTTAATCCACTCATCTACTGATGGGCATTTGGGCTGTTTCTAACACTTAGCTATTGTAGATAACACTGCTATGACCATAGGGGTACATAAGTTCTTTTGAATTGGTGTTTCAGGATTCTTAGGGTATATTCCCAGCAGTGGAATCACTGGGTCATACGGCAGTTCCACTTTTTATTTGTTGAGGAAATTCCGTACTGTTTTCCACAGTGGCTGTACCAGTCTGCATTCCCACCAACAGTGCACTAGGGTCCCCTTTTCTCCACATCCTTGCTAGCACTTGTTGATTTATTGATGATAGCCATTCTGACAGGTATGAGGTGATATCTCATTGTGGTTTTAATTTGCATCTCTCTAATGGCTGGTGATATTTGTTGGGAATCACCCTGCCTGGTTTCAGAAGCTGTAACCCCCCAAGGCTAAGGCTGAATAAAAGACCTTGGGACCATAAGCCACTAAGGAAACAAAGCTTATCTTCCCAGCAAGGGTGCTACCTCTGCCCCCTTTTACTTAGCCTGCTTAGCCCCTGGGCAGATGACTGGTTAGCCAATGATGGGTAAGATTCCTCAAGGGAGGGATGATCTAAGACAGACACAGTAGTGAAGGGGTCCTCAGGGAAGGTCTTGGGGGGCTATAGAAAAAGGGGGTGATGGACCCTCACCCCTAGGCTTTGACATAGCATGAGTCCTCATTCTGTCCATAAGAAGTCTCCTAATCTCTTGGCTGCCTTACCTCCCCTGCCTGACTTAAGCCCAAAACAATGCTGGAGGGCTGTGAATCCCTGTGCTGGAACAGGTGGTTCCCCAGGGCAATCGGGCCTAAGAAAGAATGCATAAAAGCTTGGGAAACCTGCTTTGCTAAGAATGCCCTCAATTTTCTGATAAGGGTCCAAGCATGAAATGAGTTTGTTCCCCAAAGTTTTATTGCCCTTTAGCTAACTGACCCTGACTCAGAATAAGCCCTCATAGTTCTTTGAATGTTATCTATTGTTTGATTATTACTGCCTGACAATAATTGATGAGCTTTACCTGTATTCCTATGTGAATTGACCCCAATAAAAGCCCATTGAGGAACAAGCTCAGGGCCCTTCTCCTTTGAGAGATTGGCTACCTCTCCTCCCCAAGCAGATCATGTCTTGGTAGACTTATTCTCATCCATGATGGCTGGTGGGGCTCTGCTGGACAAAGCTCCCCCATAGATGTTGAGCACTTTTTCATATGTCTATGGGTCATCTGTATGTCCTCCTTGGAAAAGTGTGTATTCAGGTCCTTTGCCCATTTTTTAATTGGGTTATAGTTCATTGAAACAATTTTTTTGAACTGCTCTGACCAGTGTGGCTCAGATTGGGCATCTTTGCACAAAGCAAAAAGTCACCAGTTCAATTCCTGGTCAGGGTACATGCCTGGGTTGTGAGTTTGGTCCCAGTTGAGGTGGAACCAAATCATTGTTTCGTTCTCGTGTTGATGTTTCTCTCCCTCTCTCTCTCCCTCTCTCTCTCCCTTCCCATCTCTCTAAAAAATAAATAATATAAAATCTTTAAAAAATAGAAAATTTTGAACTATGTTAATATAATACCTAGTTTAAAAATACATTCTAGAAATTAAAAAATGGGAAAACATTCCTGTGTTTCACACTGTAGAAACACCAGACAATATTCAGAAGTGACATTGTATAGGAAAGGAGGACTCACCACATGCTTTCAGCAGCTCGGCTTATAATTCTACAGAATTTTCTCTTTACCAACAAAATGTCATCTGGAATTTGGCTCTTTTGGGGAAGTTTACACTTTCAGGATTGCTTCTTTGTTCTGTGTTCACAAGTAGGTTCTAATGTAGTGACTATGTGCTTCACGTCATTTTTATTCTTTTTCTTTAGAATTTTTACAACTTGGCCTGCTTTAGTTTTGTGTATGTGTTCCATGTAGTCATTTATTCCTCAAAGCTTGGAGTTAAATGCCTTTTTTTAATGGAGTTTGCCAGTGCCAAGCATTAGCTCACTGTCTGGGGAGACGAGTCTTCCGTGGAGAAAATGACCCAGTCTGGCTGCCAGCACTCCAGTTAGAAGAGAAGCAAACCCCATCTGATTGGTTGTATCTGTGGCTAGTGGAAGGCTGCCTTCACCTGGACCTTGGCAACATTTTTTGGCTTTAAGACAATGTTCTGAGCAAGCTTGACTCAAAGTTTTCCAGTTTGTAGAACCCAGTTTCCAGTTTCTCAGTTCCCTTGCTGGCTATTATGTTTTCAGCCACCACTGTCCTGTTTGGATGTCTGGGGAAGTCAGAGCTGTTAAAAGGAGTCCCACTGCCGCAGGAAGGTTATTGACACAGGAAAGGGCTTCTGAGTAGAAAGATGTGTGCACATGTGCTCACTTTCAAGGGCTCAAGCGATTCTTGCATAGAAACAAAGGCAGTTATCCCGAAGGGGTGGTTGGATACAGAAAGAGGCCAGAAGGCAGATGTTTTGGAGAAAGCAACTTTCTTGTCCAGAAAGAATTCTTTTTCTACTGCATACTGAGGAATCATATAGGCCTTCATAACCTATAAATGTGAATTCCTTTAAACCTAAATGGGTCTAGACTGGAACTAAGACTGACTTCCTGGAAGGCTTTTCAGATGGATCTAAAACAAAACTTAAGTAGTACTTGTGGTCCAAAACTGGTAGGAAAATTCTGCAGAGACACTTTAGGGCCGCAGGAAAAGTTGCATGAATTCAACTTTCATTTCTTTTTTTACAGATTTTTATTTTTAGACAGAGGGGAAGGGAGGGAGAAAAAGAGGGAGAGAAACATCAGTGTGGGTTGCCTCTCATGTGCCCCCTACTGGGGACCTGGCCTGCAACCCAGGCATCTGCCCTGACTGGGAATTGAACTGGCAACCCTTTGGTTTGCAGACCAGCACTCAATCCACTGAGCCACACCAGCCAGAGCCAGTTTTCATTTCTTAAATATGAGGCCCAAAAACTAACCAAAGGGGGTGGAAACTAGCCCTTATAGTCTGGATATTCAAGTAATTATGTTCTAGTACCAACTCTGCCAGTACATTTGTAGGTGTACGGAAAGTAATCTCTGACTTCTAACCTGTCACCTGTTCTACAAAATAAGGCCCCAGCTATTAGGATGCTTAATTTTTTTCAACTGTGAAGTAAGATTTCTCATAAAAATTCTTAATGGGGTAGATAAGACAAAGAGAAATTTTCTCCAGGAAACTGACCCCATTGACACTTTGAGATGCATATGGCCTCAAGTAATGTCTGCAACAAGGAAGAGGTGGAAATAATTCATAGATTAGTAACCTAGCTTCTGTATTCGGATGTGGATTTTTGGTGTCTCTTCCCAATGAGCCAGCAGGATTAGGAACCAGCTTTTAGAACTAAGCTTTTAGAACTAAGCGTGTTTAGCACTGCTTTTCACCCTCCAAATGCAGGGAAGTGTTTTGATGGGGAAAAGGCAAAGGCAGAAAGTAGCTCCAAGTGAGGAGCCAGGCTGCCAAGTGGTAGTCTCAAACACATGTTCCCTGAGCTTGGGCTGGGCTCCAGCAGGGGAAGAGCTCACAATGGAAACAGTGATGGCTGTTTGCTCAGGCAGCCAGAGAATGAAAAGCACATTGAAACCCACAGTGTCTCCATGGGGAGAGGCACGGTGGGCCCCTTGGTGGTGAAACCATCCTGACTACAGCCCCTTCCCAGTATCTTCAGTTCAACAACGAAACCTTTATGTGCAACCTCTCAGGAGATCTCTGAGAAATCACACTGCCGGCAGCCCAAGCTTTGTCCAACAATAGATACACTCAATCTAGTTTGCCCATTTTCACTGATTTAGATGCTAATAATTGGGAGAAAGAAGAGCTCTTCTCGATGTGCATTCCAGCAGCCACCCCAAGATTTCAACTACCTTTTTTGTTGCTGCCACTTGTAACGGTCCTGACCTCCAGTGAGTGCCTTTCCAGCTGGTATTTTCATGCTTTACTTTTGTTCTTCACTTGTCTAGCGCCATTGTAATGCCCTCTATCCTAGCATAGCAATGCCTACTGGGCTGAGGAATCAGCCGGCAGCAGGAGAAACAAGGTCTTGGGGCAATAGAGTGGCCACACAGTCCCAGGCGGCTCTAGACGACACTGGGCACTCACCGGCACTGACACAGGTGGATCATGCAGCCCAGCTGTTTTTCTCCTTCATGAATGATGAGGGCCAGCCTGGCTTAGTATTTTATTTGCATATAATTTGGAGAAATTCTGTTACAAAATAAAGGATGGCTCATAAACTGTGGTGCAAAGGTTGCAAATCAAGTATTTCTGGAAGTAGGAAACTTGAAGAAAGGAGGCAAAATGAACTGAGAAATGTATTCCTTATCCAATGAGGAGCCATTGTTTTATTCTGATACTGTCAGATCCTCCAAATTTTTCAGGACAAATAAGAAAATTGGATTTTGATGTACATGTCTAGGGGCCACATACAGATAAGCCTTCAATTCATAACTGCTAGTCTAGCAGAACAAAGGTGACTTTTGGCTGCAGATCTGTGTGGGTGATAGGGTGGAATGTGGTACCATGTATCAGGAAAGGGGAGAGAGGAAGAGGAGCTGGTCTTGAGGGCTAGGAGATGCAGGCAGGGGATGAACTGATGTGTCAGAGTTTGGGATTTCTGTGATACCATGGGATAAGGACCTAGAATGGGCATTTGGAGGTACCTAGTTTGGGGCTCAGGAGAGAGAGGTGGGCTGGAGATAGAGATTTTGGATTCTCTATTTATAGGAAGTCTTTGATGACATGGACTAGAGTAAAATCATACAGAGAAAATGTGTATAGAATGTGAAGAAAAGGGGACTCTGGACTGAACCCTAGGGAGGGTAGAGAGTTTAGGAGCAGGTGGAGAAGCAGAGGAAAGAGTGTGATCAGGAAAGAAGCCCAAGGAAAGTCAGGGAACGGGCAGATAGGAGCATTAAGGAGGGAGTAATCTAAAGCGTAGGATACATTAAAAGAGAGAGAAATCAGGAAGGTAAAAATGAAGAACCTTGTCATCCCGCTGCTCCCCCATTTGAGGACAAGGATATTTTTGGTAACCTCAGCACACGCAGGGTCAGGGAAGTAGGAGCTAGCCTCTCCTTGGCTGAGCAATTAAGGGAGGTGGGAAACGGAGGCACCATGTGCTCTTCTTTGAGAATAACCCAATCTCTATTATCACTGTGTAATGTGAAAGTAAGAAGTTATGAAATATTTCAAACACAACAGTAGAAAAAATAACAGCCACCAACAGTAACAGTAAACATTTTGCTGTATTTGCTTCAGGTTGTTACTTCTAGAGAAATAAAACATACTAGTTGTATTTGAAATCCCACATTTACCCCTCCCGGATACTATTCCTCTCCCTCCATTAGGTAACCATCATCCTGAATTCCATGGCTTATATTTTTATTACATAAGTTTGTGTCTGTAAACAATGCATACCATTGTGTTGCATGGTTTTAAACTTTATAGGAATGATATGCTGAGTATATTTCTGCATCTTGCTTTTTTCTTTCATCAGCACCATTTTGGAGATTTATTTGTGTTGATATGTGTAGCACTAGGGCATTCCTTTTAACTGCTGTATAGTATTCCTTTGTATGAATATGCCATCTATTTAGTCTCCATTCTCCTGTTAATGGACATTTAGTTGGTTTCCAATTTTTTGCTCATACAAACCAGGATGCAGTGATCATTCTTGTACATGTTTTGTACATGGATAGGGATATTTCTAGGTGTACACCTAGGCAAGGAATTTCCTAGGATGTGGGTTATCTGGATTTCAACCTTACTGGATATTGACAAACTGCTTTCCAGTGTGATGGTACTAGTTTACACTCACAGCAGCAGTTTATGAGTGGTCCAGGTGCTTTACATACTCCCTAATGTTTCATAGGTTGAAACTTTTAATTTTACCAATTTGATGAATATGAAATGATATCCCATAGTTTACTTTCCTTTGCATTTTCACAGGGCCACCAACACTATAGTGTAAGCTTGCATATTTTAATGTACAGTTTGTATAGTGCATAACTCTAGGAGGCACTGTTCACATTGTAGTGTTTGTGAAAGATATACTCTAAAGTTGGTGCCATGTACAATATATTCAGTGGCCTTGAGTGAAGTTAAGGATTTTATGTTATCTTTAATTGGAAGAGTTTTTAAAAATCTATTTTGGATATTAATTCTCTTTTGGTTGATATCTGTTACATTCTCACTCAATCTATGGCTTCCATTAATTTTGTTTATAGTTCCTTTTTTATATACAAAAGTTTTTTTACTTTAAGATTTTTAATGTACTTACATTTATCAATCTTTTCCTTAATCTTTGTATTTTTGTCTAAGAGCTATCCCCCTCCTCCAAGGTCACAGACATTCTAACTTTTTCTATATTTTTAAAAGATTTTGACAGTATGTTTATTAAAGTTGGGGACAGTGTAACAAGGAAGGGCCTAGGAGAGAAGAAGCAACAGGAGAGAGCCTGGGTGGGGCCGCCTTGGCTCCCTAGAAACGTTACGGGAAAGAAGGGAGCCGAGGTGGGGCTGCCATCAGCTCACTGGGAAGTCAGAGAAAAGGGGCCTTGGAGACAGGTTCACAGGATTAGCCTGGGGACCAGCTGCTGCTGCCCATTGCTCCCCCGTGGTTGCAAGTCTCATAGGGTTCCTTGGAATTTAGGAGAAAGAAAATTCACTCAAAAAAGAGATTTGACTGGGTATACCCCAAGGAAGACATGCCTTTCTAGATGTTTTAAGTTTTGATTTTCTACATTTAGATCTTTAATTCACCTTGAATTTATTTTAGGCATGATATAATATAGGAATCTATTTTTTCACATATATAACCAATTATAGAATCATGGATTAACTAGTTCATCATTTCCCCTTTGATTTCCACACCATCAATGTTATATTTTAAGCATGAGTCTGTTTCTGGATTTCTGTTGTGTTCCCTGGTTTATTTATCTCTATGCTGTATGGCAGTGGTCCCCAACTTTTTTGGCACCAGGGACAGGTTTTGTGGAAGATAATTTTTCCATGGACCAGGGTGAAGGGTGGTTTGGGGATGATTCAAGTGCATCACATTTATTATGCACTTTATTTCTATTATTATTACATTGTAATGTATAATAAAACAACTATACAACTCACTATAATGCAGAATCAGTGGGAGCCCTTATTGGGAACCAATCCGCATGGCAGTGGCGAATGTAGCTCAGCCCTTGTTCAGAAAACCAATAGGCACGAGGTGGCACACAGGAGCCAGGCCCACAGATCATCTTTCCCATAGGGAACCAGGCCTGCATTGTACCTAGGCTGCTTTGAGGCTTGCTTTTGCTAAAACTCCCTCACCCTGAATTGAAGCAGCAAATGTTTACTGCGTATCTTTAAAGTAACTTCCTAAAGTCTGTGCTAATCCTCCCAAGGATGAAACGTAACCAGTTTGACCACTTTTCCCCTTGCATTTGCAACATCCTTTTCTTTGAAGTAATCAGCAACATCCTTTCCTTTGTTATCTATAAAAGATAATCACCTAAATCAAACCTGTGCATGATAAAGGAGGACCATCCTTGATGTGCCCAGAAAAGCAATGAAAGCCTGTCCAGGCAAGGGTCAGGGAGCTCTCTTACTTAGAGAGTGGCCATGCCATCCCTTTTTCTCCACAGGACTTCTGCAGTCCACGTGAATTTGTTCGTTGCAGCCACAACACACGGACAGCGCTGGTTAGAGTCCACATGAAGCCCTGAGCTTGTGTTCCTGCAACTAGATGGTTCCATCTTGGGGTAATGGGAGAGAGTGGCACCTGAAGTCTGTTGCTTTTGTCCAGTCTACTCCATAATCTCGTTTTGGTTGCTGTCACTGCAGAAAACCTGCTTCACAAAGATAGGATGTTAGAAATGGAAGCAGGCATTTCAGTGCTTTTGTGGCAATCTCAGGATATTACACCTTAATACATTTAATCCAGAATGTATGGAGATTTGAAGTTGTCTCAGACATACTTTTAAGGCCACCACCATTTGCGATCTCCAGCAGCTGAGCCTCTTCTAGCACGGACAAAGTCGATTCACCTGGCTTATTCACAAATGGGTCGCAGACCCATTCCTTCCCAGTCTGGGGGTCTTTTGTGGTTGGGAAGTAATGCTCAAACTCTTGAAAGCTGAGATAGGTGATCAATCACCGGCTGGGAGAGAGAAGGCCCTGGCTCAGTCTCTTTCAAAATCTCTGCTGTTTGAAACATGTCAAAAATTCAATATTCACTCACCACCCCCACAATTCCAGTTTGGCTTTGAATACAGTCACTTTCTCCGCCAACTTGAACACAGTTGTCATTCTCTCCTGAAGTGACAGATTGAGTTTGTTGGGCAGGTTGCATATGTCACACAAGTAAGCAACTTTTGTGTCCCATTCTGTGTCACCGAAATGTCCTGCCAGTGGTGGCTGTTTTTCTAAAAGAAATCTCTGGAGCAGCTCATGTAACCCCAAAACTCTGGCCAGTGATCTATCATTAGAAAGCCATATATGTCACTTCTGTGTATAAGAAAAGATACGTGTGTTCTCCATCTACCTCCTCACAGAGTTACATGAACAGATGTGAGTTAAGGACATGTACTTTAATGTGTTTGATAGTTTTAATCACATCCTGCAAAATGACCAATTTAGTTTTCCTGATACGTAATCATGCAAAGACTTGAATAGTTCTGCCGCTGTGACGTTGGCTGGCAACAAAAGTGCACAACACATATCCTCGTGCACATCCTCCTGAAAAATATATTGCACAAAAACAAGCATTGTTGCCTTGTCGTCAACATCGGTAGACTCATCAACCTGGATTGCATAGCACAGTGACTCATTAATCCTAACAATCATGTCTCAATATCCTGTGCTATTTCATCTAGTTATGGTGCTAGCTGAAAGAGGACTACATGCCACCTTTTGAACTGCAGCCTCTCCGAACAGTTCATGACAAATGTCGTTAGCAGCAGGCAGGATCAACTCTTCACCAATAGTAAAAGCCTTCCTAGCTTTAACAATGCGGTCAGCCACTAAGAATGATGCTCTCAGTGCAGACACATTTGATGAAGTGGTGACCTTCAATAATTGCTCCTGTTCCTTGTGTTCACGTTTAAAAAAACTCCAAAGGCTTGTCTTTTAATGCAGATCTCTATGTGGTGAAGCAGTTTTTAAGGTTTCATGGCTTCTTGGATAGCCAGTCACCATGTATTATACCAAGTGGGCATGGAGAATGTGAATTACCTGTTGCAATGAACCCGTAATTTAAGTAGCAGTCGGTATTTTTTTTTAAATGCAGCTTTCTTTTTGTTGACAGTCTTAGAGTCTTCTGCTGTCTCATCATTGGGAGAGACCCCCTTTCCAAAGAAGCTCTCCAGTGATGTTTGGTTTTTACTCATTTTGGCTAGGGCAAGCTTGTGGGCTTACCAAAACTGTGACTGGGATGAGTGTGTAGTGTGGGAAAGAGATGCGGATGGAAGTGGTAAATAAAGTAATGGGCAGGGCACACACATACTAAAGCAAGTGTCAGATTCTGACTTAAAACCCACCACCAGATGCAGCTGTACAATTGAAGTACATCAACACACTTGCCACTATAACGCCTGCCACCAGATGCAGCTTAATTGTCACTTGCTACTCACTGGTAGGGTTTTGATATGAATTTGCAAGCAATTGACTTACTGTGGTCTCTGTGCAGTCAAACCTCTCCACTAATGATAACCTGTATTTGCAGCTGCTTTCCAGGGTTTGCATCGCCGCCTCAGCTCCACCTCAAATCATCAAGCATTAGAGTCTCATAAGGAGCATGAAACCTAGATCCCTCACATACACAGTTCACAGAAGGGTTCCTGCTCCTATGAGAATCTAATGCTGCCACTGATCTGACAGGAGGCAGAACTCAGGCGGTGATGCAAGTGATGAGGAGCGGCTGTAACTTCAGATGAAGCTGTGCTTGCTCACCCACTGCTCACCTCCTGCTGTGCGACCTGGTTCCTAACAGGCACAGACCAGTGCTGGTCTGGGGCCGGGGGTTGGAGGCCCCTGTTATATGGCACAGTCTTAATTACTGCAAATACACGTCTCCCTAGCTCATGTATCTTGACACTCCTTGGTTATTCTTGGCCTTTTGCTCCTCTGGATGGCTTCTGACATTATCAGATTCTTGCATTAAACTCAGATTAATCTGGGGGCAATATGTATCTTTACAATATTGGCTGTTCTCATCCTTAAATATGGTATATTAGTATATCTCGCCTTTTATTTAGGTCTTTTATGTCCTTTAACATTGTTGAAGGACATCGTTGAAGGACATACATTTAATAACATATTAAATGTATTCCTATATGCTCATAGAATTTTCTCCTATTTAGAATGAGATCCTTATTCTTACCATACTGCCCAACTGATTACAACTGGTATGTAGAAATATCAATATTTGTAACTGATCTGGTATCCAGCATCAATGCTGAACTTTGTTCTGATTTTTATAGATTCTCTTGGATTTTTCTATGTAGCCTATCCTTGTCTGCATGTAAGTGCATTTAGTCTTCCTTTTTTATTTTTATAGTTCTCATTTACTTTTCCTCGTTTGTTGTATTGGTTTTATGCCAGAACAGTGTTCGGTAAAAAGTGACAGACTTTAACAGCTTTACTGCAATATAATTTACATACTGTAAAGCTCACCCTTCAGACTTCCTTCTTTAGTTCCTATTGTCATGGGAATGCCTCTTAAATTTTACCATATAAGTAACCAGTTGTCACAGTACCATTTACATTTGTTGACTGGTTCATCTCCCTAGTGATTTGTCATGCCACCTCTGACATGTTTTATACACAGACCTATTTCTGGGCTCTGTCCCATCAGTGGACTTGCTATCCCAGTGTCAGTACTACACTGCCTATTTGCCATAGCTTCATATAATATTTGTACTTGCTGTAGATTTTTTATGAATTGCCTTTGACAAGTTAAAGAAGTTCCCTTTTCTTAATTTGATAAGAGGAATTATGAGTGGGTTTTGAGTTCACATGCCTTTTCTTCATCTATGATATCATATATTCCCCTTTAATTGTCAATTTGGTATATTCTATTAATAGACATAATGATGAACTATGTAACCCATTCTTGGGCTAAGCTCTACCTGGGGATGATTAAGTATACTGCTGAATTTTATTAACTAATATAATTTTTAAGACATTTCACTCAGATGTTGCATTTTAAGGCAAGATTGACAAATCCATTTTTATTGATTGATATGACAAATAAGTCTTTCAATAATTGTAATAGGTAATATTCTTTCCTCTGTTCCAATGATACTAGTATAGCACTTACAGCCTTGCTCTGTAATTATTCATGCGTTCGTTTGCCACCAGAATATAAGCTCCTAGAGGATGGGGTGATGCTTTATTAATATCTGTGCCCCAGTGTCTGGCATAGCACGGGGCACACTGTAAAGAGAGAAAAACAAACATCATGAAATAATACGAACCTCCTAATATTGTCTTCCCTCTTAATCTCAAGTTTGGTGTCTCCATTCTGCCACTCGGTAGCAGCATATGGCTGTGGGAATTACACTGCCTATCTTCTGAGGGCTTTTGAAGACTAATCGTGATAATGTATGTAAATCATCATATCCAGGAGTTGAGTGCTCAACAAATGCTAACTATAAATTACCTTTTTTAAAGCTTTTTTATCTTTTTAAAGATTTTATTTATTTGCTTTTAGAGAGGGGAAGGGAGGGAGAGGGAGAGAAACATCAACGTGTGGTTGACTCTCGTGCACCCCCTACTGGGGACCTGGCCCGCAACCCAGGCATGTGCCCTGATTGGGAAGTGAACCAGTCCCTTTGGTTCACAGGCTGGCACTCAATTCTCTGAGCCTCACCAGCCAGGGCATAAATTAATTACTTTAAAAGAAAGAAAAACACAGTTGGCTTCAATGACACTTGCCTTTTGATTTTCTTCTTCCCTCTATTTCTTAGTTGCATTTGTGGTTCGTGATTGTGAAACAAACAAGTCAAAAGGCCTTTGTTAAGCTTCATGTCTGTATAACCCTATTCTGTTCACATGCTTAAGAAGGGCATCACCATTCCTTCCCATAAGCCGCTCCCCCAAGCAGGGGCTGTTTAGTACGTCAAGCAAGGCCAGAATCCTCCCAGGGACTTTTGACATTGTTCTCAGAAGAAATGCTCTTCCTTCTCCTGGAGTCACTAAGCTGGTGAGGCTATCTTTGCCATAAGATAGAGGGACTCTGCCTGAGAATTAAATCAATATAGAGGAAAACAAAACCAAGAGATTAAGAGTTTTGGAATTATCACTGGATCTGTGGTTCAAGCTATGCCTGAAGTCAGTAAACCACCCTTATTTGAGAGTTGAAATATAAATTGCCTTTTTAGAGCTTAAGCCAGTTTGAGTTGGGTGTTATGTTACTGCCAACAAGACTGCTTGAGACACAGAACTTGTTCCTTCCCCTTTACCTCGCTCACTCATAGGTCAGTTTCTGTTCCTAGTTTGAAAGGACCAGTAAAGAGGACCACAGAGTTTATTGGGTCAGGGTCGGGAAAGACCCACAAGATCTTATGACAAGAATATTTCTTCTGATCCCAACTGGGAAGCTGACATCAGTAGAGAGCTTTGACAGGTTGCTTATATAATTTGGTAAAGATGAAGCTAAAGCTCTTTGTTTTTCTTCCCTGGTAGAAATTTGACAGTCATTTTAACTACATGTCCTCAGATCGATGGGTGATCCCTGGTTTCTTTATTCGAATAATTTATGTCGGGCTCTAGCCTCCAATAGTCTGAGGAAGGTTTAGAAAGTAAGTATTTCCTCTCAGAATATCATGAAACTCATGGGCCTGGAAAAATTTAAATCTTGATTTTTAGAAAGAAGGTATAGAAGAGCAGCACCTTAGACAAGTATAGGTATATATCAAGGCTATATGTATAGTTATTCCAACATACTACACAGTATATAGTATGTGCTGTATGTAAAGGATTGCAAACAACCCAAATGCCATTTATAGGGAACTTGTTAATAATCATATGTCCACACAGCAGAACACAATTTGCTGTAAAAATGAATGAAAGGCTATGGACTGTTATGGAAAGACCACCAGGATATATTGTTAAATGAAAAAAGCAATACACATAAGTATATGTATTTTCTTTTGTACAAGAAAAATAAAATAAGGATATATATTTGTATTTAATTGTACTTCCAAGAACGAATACTAACAAGAAACAAGAAGGCAGTGAAAGTAGTTTCCCATAGGTGAGGGTGCGAGCAGTCAGAAGACAGAGGTGGGAGCTCCGTGTGTGCCTTTTTATAGAGGTCTGACATCGGAACCATGTGAACATACTAACCACTTAAAAAAAAGTCCCTCTTCATGACATAGGCCACTGCCCCTTCTTCACGGCTGTGCTGTCATGCCCCCACAAACCTCCTCCTGGCCTGCCAGACTAGGAGCTATTTCTCTGACACATCTGAAAGCTGGTGAATAAAGGACATGGTCACACTGCAACGCCTTTATAAGAGGAAGTTTTATTGTTAATTATTTACCTTAATAGTTTCAGAAAGAGGAGCAGATTAGCTCAGTCCAACCGACTGGCAGTTGGCAAAATCTAGTGAAGCAAGTGTTCTGATCGCTAAGGATGTAATTTGGATGCTTTTAATACTTAGCCACCTAACACTTCAAACATGATCCAGAATAAATGCATCATTTTCCTCCCTTTCACTTTAATGCCCCACCTATCTCACGTCAATATGGAAATACCTTCATTAAATATGATTCCCAGAGGAGCAAGACCTCTGGAGAGTATAGCCATGAGGACAGTGCACAAAAAGAAAAACTCAAAATAAAACTCTGTATGATAATTTACTAGGCTAAGGAAACAAAAACCTCCCAATATATTAAGAAATCAATCCAGTTACAAATGCACTAATAGGTCTAAGGTGAAGAGGATCTGGAAGAGTAACTGAAAACGGCCGCCTATTTACAAGATACACAAGCGGGTGCGGTACACCGAGCCCCGAGCCGGCTCTCAGAAGCCGAACGTGTTCTCTCCACTGTAGGCCACGTACAAGAATCCGTCTTCATCTTTTTCCTTCTCGTAAAGCTGTCCCATAGTTAGGCTTGAAAAAGAAAAACAAAAAAACACTGTTGAACACATATATATAGGCTCTCTCCACCATTTTCAGTATCCATTCGTTATTGAACTTTGTAAACTGGCATTGAAACATTGCAACACTATGTTGTTACACTAATTTTATAAATGTTTACAGTACATGTTATTTTTCAGAGACAAATCAAAGATTAACTTCTCAAGGTTCTTGCCACTGCCTTAGCAGCGTTTGATGGGGGATCTTTTATATACATTTGTAATAGATAAAAAATAAACCTGATTGCAAATCTTTTTTTGTTTAATGTTTAAACCATGTACCATGTTTTGGGTCCAAATCATGTAAAATAAGTTAAATTGCATTCTATTAACCAACGAGTGTACTTCGCACAGTTATGTTGCAATGAAGTTGTAAGCACTGAGAAGTGGGTCTGGTCACTGAGTCTAGGCGCTGGCAGAAAGATGACTCAGGGATAAGGAACCGGATGGCCCTCTCCCATAGCTCTGGTGGCAGGTGGTAAAAAGAACTCTGGATCTCAGTAGCACTGCATTCCTGCTGTAAAGAAGGCAAATGGAGCCGCAAAAGATTAAAGTAAATTAAGCCTCTGGGAATCATAAGACTAAAATCAAATCTCCATTCTCCTTACCCAGGGCAATGCCGTTTGCAAGTGCCCTCACATAAGTTAATCCCTCAGAGGCCAACTCTACCTAGCTCCTTGAGTGGCCTTGGCTGGTTAGTACATTTAGAATGCTTTTGAATGCTAAGGGCAAGTGGAAAAAAACTAAGCAAAATTAAGAGCCTATGAGGCCCATCCCCATGTGGGTGAAGGACTAAGGAAAGAAAGTACATGGAACTTATTTCTGCCTCAGGCTGGTTTATTGACTATTTCTAATTTGTACCTGACATGTACATACAAGTGGGTTCATTCCGTGGAAGCTCCCCCACCAAAACCCCTATGTTCCAGAGACCTATGTCAGCATCATCAAAGAGAAGTTATTTTCCTCACATGTAATGCAGACCTCTTTCAGATTAGATCCGGGATCCAAAGAAGCCCTGGCCAACCTTCTTAAGAACCCTCCAGAAATAGACACTGCTCAAACTAAACACGTGGCTAGGAAAGCTGGCTTTCCCTAAGCCATAAACCAGACTGCAGTCGAGGAGAACTACTCCAGTTCTCTGCCATGAAACTGAGCTGCACCAGCTCCAGAGTTAAGACTAGTAACACATGGAACCCCGGGTGAGCTCTAGCCACTGGCTGTAGCATTAGAGATGAGAAGGAGTCGAAGACGTGTGTGAAACATCAGCATAACCGTAAGTGGCGAGGTCACCCAGAACCAGCGGGAAAGCAGCAGCAGTCGGAGAGCCAGCCAGAGACATCGAGGTCACCAGCCTGGACAGATCACAAGAGACACCAAATGCAGGACTCAGTGAAACAAGGGCCACTGGGGGTGCATAACAAGGGGCCCAAGCCGGTGAAGCAAGGACTGCCCCCCTCTGCTGCTGCGCTCCTGGCAGGCTGTGTGGGACCTCCACCACAGGCTACATTTGTACAGGGAAGTTTTTCCTTTCTCACTCTTCCTACCCAGTTTCAAGCTCAGCCCATCTGACTGTGTGGGTAGATAAGAATTATTAAGTAACAAAGTGGGGGTAGATAAGTAGGAATATGAAATGGCCTGTCATCAGCACCTTGTGCAATGAAACAGTGCTCCTTGTGAGGATCACTGAACCTGGAATTTGTAAAATGAGGACTCCCTGGAACAGCACTGTCTGCTAGAAATTTCTGCTATGATAGAAATGTCCCATATTTTTACTGTTCAATACAGTAGCCACTAACTACATTTAGCACTTGAAATGTGGCTCACTGAATTGGGATGTGCTGTAAGTACAAAACATGCACAAGATTTCAAAGACAGTATGGAAAAAGGATGTAAAATACTTAAATTTTGATTATGTGCTATAATGATGACATTCTGGATATACTGGATAAATAAAACATTAAAATTAATTTCACATGTTTCTTAATAAGACTATTAAAAATTTAAAATAACAGCCCTGGCTGGTGTAGCTCAGTGGATTGAGCACGGGCTTCGAACCAGGCATCGCAGGTTCGATTCCCAGTCAGGGCACATGCCTAGGTTGTAGGCCATGTCTCTCAGCAACCTCACATTGATGTTTCTCTCTCTCCCCCCCTCTCTTCCCTCTCTAAAAATAAATAAAATCTTAAAAAAAAATTTAAAACAACAAATGTAGCTCAAATGTCATTCCTATTGACAGCCCTGCCCTGGAACATGTGAGGACTTGGGGAGCAGTGGGTAAAGGGAGGAACCCTTGCTCATGAGAACACCTGGAATGGTGGGTCTCAACCTCAGCTGCACATCAGAAACAATGGGGAGCTTTAAAAACATCTCCATGCATAAGCCCCACGCCAGACTAATTAAATCTGAATCTCTGGAGATGTAGGATTCAGCCATCAGCATGTTTAAAATGCCAAAGATAATTTCATGTGCATCCAGGTTGAGAACCAGACCCTTTGCCAAAGGAAGATAGATGCTTGTCTTTTTTCAAATATATTTTTCTAAATTGACTTTTTTAGAGAGAGAGAAAGGGAAAGAAACACTGATTTGCTGTTCCATTTATTTACGCATTCATTACTAGATTCTTGTACATGCCCTGACCGGGGACTGACCTGCAACCTCAGTGTATGATGATGCTCTAACCAACCAGAGCTAGCCAGCTAAGGCCAGATGCTTGTCCTTTTGCTTTGTTTGTTTTTTAAAGATGCTTATCTTTAAGAGCCATGTGATCAGGAAGCAGAGTGACATGACAGGAAGTGGAGCAAGGAGCCAGCAACTAGCAAAGGGCCTGAACAAATAGCTGAGTCTGTCAATATTTTTACCCTGGTGTTTGGGAATGCCCCAAGGGACTCTGCTTTTCTTTGAGACTCCTCAGAATGAGGCTAGGAGGAAAATGGCTACAGCTATGGCCACAACTCCCTTTGCCCCATTCTGCCTAAGTATCTAGGGTGACCCTAATGAGACCTGTCCCAACCACCTCCCCACTACTATTACCACAGGGGTTTAGACACAGAAGTAACAGATACTGTGTGAAATTCAAAGGCAGCCAGCCACCCCTTGGTGCCTATGCAAGTTTGCTTCCATCTGACAGACCAAGTTCTGCTATTTTCCTGGCAGGATGGAAGACCTGCTGAATTAGAAATACTTGAGTAGCTTTATAAACACTAGTGTCACACCCCAGACTCTCTAGTGTCTGTAGTAAACAGTGACCACTGAAACCACTGCAGTCTAAGGCAGGATCTGAGACTCTCAGGTGGGAGGTGGGGAAAAATCACGGGACTTTCTATGTTTAGATTCCATTGTCTTTAAAATAAAGCTTGGGTTTTTAATTTGTTTAACCAGTGCCACAGCAGCTACAGAGCCTGATCACAAAAATCCTAACTTTAACAGCAAATACCAATGTGCCAAGCACTGTTCTAAGTGCATTACATACATTTTTATCCTCACAACAATCTTATGAGGCAAGTACTATCATAATCCATAGTTCATACATACAAGTGAGGCTGAGAGGTCAAATAATTTACCCCAGGTCACAAAGCCAGGAGACATTCTTACCACCACGCTGTGCTCCCTCCAAGTGCATACACAGCTAGATCTAAAGTCTCAATGTCAGCATGCCTATACCTTCTACAGAGATCTTCCTTAGCACAGTGCTCTTCATACAAACACATGTGCATACATAATCACCAGAAGGCCAAGGTGGGGCTCATGACACTTTTAACAAGTCTCAGGTAAGGCCACCACTACCAGCCTCTGCATCACACACTGAATATCCAGCTCTTAGCACTCTCTCCTTCAGATCCTGTAATTTGACAACGAGAGGGCTGTGCCTAATGACTTTAAGAGTCCTCTCACTGTTCTTTTCTGTCACGCAGCTTTGTGTGGAAACTTTAGTTGGCAGTAGCACTGTGTCCTTATACTCCGGGTACCCCTCGGGCAGAACTTGAAAACTGACAATGCTCAATGCTAGGAGCTAAATACCCCATCCAGCAGCCCGACTGAACGCCTGATTTTGAAGCTTCCCTGGGTATCATGAAAGAAGACTGGCACATCTGTACAGTATGATTTGAAAACAGCACTGTAGTACCAGGACACAGACATAGTTAGAGTAACTTGGCCTGGAGCCAAAAAGAGCTGGGCCACAAATAGTTTTGTAAAAAAGGTTCTTAAGTCCCATTAAAAGAATGGTCAGCAGGCAGTCTATTGCAGAAGGCTGCTGTGTCAGTACAAGTTCCATAGCCTCCAAGATGACCTTCCCTCTCAGAATTCGCAGAGGCCGAGCCACACAGCAGCGAGCCGCCTGCTGCTGGAACGCCTGAGGATTCTGAAGCACAGAGGCAGCTCTGATGCGTGTGCCTGGCTAAGCTGTACAGGCTCGCTGGATAGCCTGACAACTCGCAAACAGCACTTCAACTCCAAGGCTTCCTGCCTAGGTTGCCGGTTGCAGAAGACACCCAAAGGCGGCCTCCAGTCTAACACTAATGCATACTACAGGGGCATCAAGTACTACATGCACTCATCCTAGAAGGATGCTGCTGAGGACGAGGGGTATTTCCCACCTTCCAAGCTCTGAATCTGATGGGGAAAGATGTGGGAAAAGCCAATGGCAGATTCAGGCCACAGAGCCAATCTGAGGTATGGCAGGACCCTGAAGTACTGAATGGAACGAACCTAGACTGCTCCTTAAAATCTTGTCTCTAACCACTCCATTCAGGGTCACAGATCCAAACAAACTAACCAATAGCCTTTCGGAAAATCCATATCCAGGAATGGCCATGCTGCTCAGGCAAACATTAGCTTTAAGCTATTGAACAGCCGATGAACTAGGAGACTGACCTACAACTGTGTGGATGCCCATTCCCTGCAGAACCTTCTCTCATCCCGCAACCAAGGTCAGGTCATAGAGGCTGAGGGATCCTGCCTGACTCATGAATTAGCTGGCCTGATAGGCACACCTGGCTACCCATCTGCTTGAAAGCACGCGTGTTTCCACTGGACCTACATTTATCTCTTTTCCAGCAGGAGAGGGTAGGTGGGGTGAGGTGGGAGGACAGAGGACCCTGCTGTGGATCCTGGAACAATAATGCCTCAAAGTGAAAGTCAGTATGACCCTGAGGGCTCCTGAGATTCTAAAAAATAAAAATTAACCACTGCTTGTTCCTTTTATCAGATTTTTCTCTGATATAAATAAACTTATTTATTCCAGAAATGGTCAAAAGTGCTTGATTTAAGCACATTTCTACATAAAGTTTGAATGGACTATAAGACATCACAACTTCCTTTTACTTAGTACTTAAGATCCAGAAGCAACTAAACACCATAATATTAAACAGCACAGGTTTACCAATGTAACATTCTCAAATCATCACATCCTAGAGACATTTTAGTTAATAATATACTCCTGTCTATATTTAAACAAGATTAACAAGACTCTTGTCTATGTTCTAAACCTAAACAAAGACCAAAAAGTAGGCACCACTGCCAGGCCTGGGTTCCCCTCCAATGCAGTGACTGGGAAACTTATACACCAATGTGCTTTCTCAAGTTCTGTCTGTACCCACCCATAGTTTTCTTTTTGTTTTTGGCCTGATTCTGGATGCAGGAACCTAGGCAAAGAATTGAACTTCCCAATTATAAATGCAAGAAGGTAGCTGAGATTCCCCCTTTTCAAAACACAGAACTCAGAAAGAATTTAGGAAGTAAAATTCTGAGGGACTTGCTTCTATTTCTAGAATCAACATTTTAATACTAAACAATAGTCACGACATTCTACAGGGTGATCACCTGTGTTCAGAACACTCCCCCAAAGTTCTGCTCCAAGGCAGATATAATGGAACCTCAGGTATGAGTGATCCATGTGCAGACCACTCAGGTATGAGAGACGTGTCTGTTACTAGATGGGGAAGGGCTGCCGCAGGGTTGGGTTCATCCTTTCTCGACTCATTTCCCCAGTCTCTTGGAAGGCAGCAAGCACTGAAGGTTAAAAGAGAGAGAAACTCTGGGCTTTTCCCTAAGGAGTCTGGAAAGAGCTGAGAAAAAGGCTGCTAAACTGCCTTGGGGAAGGAGATGGAGAAGATGAGTCACACGGCAGCTTTAGGAAGGAGACCCTGTGGCAACACTGTCCGTACCATCAGGTGACCTGTATTTGCATAAAGCCCCGTGATGTCATAGGACTCTTATTTATAAACAAGTATATCTTTAAGAATAAGACCCCCAAATAATACTGCTGCTTTAAGTGTGGGGCAGGAAGTCAGAAACTGGGGCTAAAGGCCCTCAAGGCATGGACAAAGGGGCCCTCATTAGTGACTCTCAAATCCTGATCACTGGTGTAAATCTGCTTTAGGGCAGATTCTTACGGGGTTGGAAAGGAAATGGCCCTGAGGTAGCCTCTGCTGCCCTGAGAATCACTTTTCATTTGCAATTCTATTTTTTTAATTTTTATTTATTTTTAGAGAGGGAAAGGAAAGGAGAAGAGACAGAAACATCAGTGTGTGGTTGCCTCTAGTGTGCCCCCAACTGGGGACCTGACCTGTAACCCTCTAGGGCATGTGCCCTAGACTGGGAATTGAACTGGCAACCCCTTGGTTCACAGGCCAGCGCTCAAATTCTACTGAGCCACACCAGGCAAGGCTCATTTCCAATTCTATTTATATCTCAGGGATAATGGGAGGAGGGGGCAGTTGCTAAAATTTGCAGCCATTTTAATGGAGAGATTAACACCGAGTCATTAGTGTGATCTTAATGGTCCCCCGAAACCTGCTGCATTTCCTCCCAGTATCAGAGGATCAGAATCCAAGGAAATAAACTCAGTGCCATAGGTCGTAATCACGTACTTCCACTAAAGAATCCACATCCAGGAAGGAGGAAACAGAGTCACCAAGGTCTTGTAGAAATTGCAAGTGATGTGAATGAACATTTAACCTCTTTAAGATCAAAAAAGAGCTTTCTAACTTTCATAGGAAAAGGACTAGAATATGGCCTAGGCCTCTTCTGGAGCTTTCAAGGATTTTCAAAAGGAACATTCTTTTGGCTACATTACACTATTTCCCAGAGCTTCTGAAAGCCTTAGCTTTTAGAAGTACTATTTTTTGGGGGAGACAATAAATGAAACTTAGTTTGGGTCACAAAGATGAGACGCAGCCAGGAACTCACACTCAGAGAAGAGGGGCCAGCATCTGGCAGAGGGCAGAGAAGTATTCAATCAGTAAGGGAAAGAAGGACCAGGGAACTAGACTGAGCCTGTCCATTTTCCTCTTTCCACAGTCAGACTCTGACAGTAAGGACAGATGGCAGTAAGGGAGGATTAAGTCTATAGAGAGACCTCAGAGCCCTTTGCTGAAGAGCAGCCACTCCAGCGTACTGAAGGTCAGGTGCAGCTAGAGAGACTCGCAGGTTGCAGAGCTGACTAAGTTTGGAGAGCAAGCACGACGGTGACTAGTAAAGCTCCACCTCAGCAAGGCACACAAGCTCCTGGTGGAGAATGAGGACCTGGTTCACGAGTCATTTGGAGAAAACCATTTCAGGCCACAGTTCTACTAGTGGCTCAAGCCTAAGTTAAACCCTCAACTGTTTTACAGGGTTCTTGGGGGTCTAAGGCTGGATTTCATCATTTTTTTTTAAGTCTAGGTCTGGTTTTATTTTCTTAACCCTAAGTATACTCCCATATATTGCGGACCTTATTTTCATTCAGTTCCTGATGTTAGATAACACAAAATCTAGACTTCCAGCCAGGACCTGTAAGACTTTTCACACCCCCAAAATTCTGAGTTCTGTAAACAGCCAAGCAGATGGCCCATACCAGTAAATATCTCTCACCTGGACTGTGGGACTGTCTTATCCACAAACAGGAAGATTGCCTTTTCAGAAGGAAGCTGGATCCTTTTCCTGATGATCCACATGAACTGAGCCACAGTGATGTCAGATGGAACCAGATACTTCCGTTTGTCGATGTCAACAATCTGAGAGCCTGACACTTTTTCCACAATCACCTGGGAAAGCAAAGAGTGGTCAGGACTGGATTTCTCATGTGAGGTTCTGGCCTTGCATTGTCAGGGAACTGAGGAAAATAGTGTGTGGGTAAGGAGGTGGGTGGGGAGTTGTACAACATGAAGAAATATGCCTTTGACTTACTGAACCACACACTCTGGAGTTAAGAACCAATATAAATGTGTTATAGGGAAACAGTAAGTGCTTTTCTGTGGTCAATTATTAATATTTCTTATTCCTGATCTCTGCATGCATTAAGAGAAACACAGCCTTTAATACAAAGCTCTTCGGTATTTTGTCTGGGAAGATGGGGCAGTATCTGTGGGAGTTTCCTCTGCAGCCTTGTTATTCCAAGACCCCAGAATGGATCTGCACTACAGGGGAATTAGGATCCTAGGAACAGAGGAAATGAGAATGGATGGACTAATGGGAACCACTGGCACTCCCAGCCAGCCAGGAACACAGCTCTTCATTTGGCCTGTTGCTTTTCTCTGAACCAGGTTTCAGATTTGTCCCTCCTGCCCCCTCTCCACAGGAAGTGCTCACAAGCAATGAGCTACAGTGACAGGCCTGACATCCTTTAAAAATCAATAAGGATTACGGAAACCACCTCCCTTACCATGGAAGAAATATAGGATCATATTTAATATTGATTGAGAAAAAAACATGGGAGAAGTTTTCAGCGGCTTCTTAGCTTTTTTTTTTTTCCTTTTTTTTGGTCAGGAAAGGATGACAGGGTCAGGGTGAGAAAAGTAAGCTGGATGTCAGGTAAAGATGGGGGTTCAAAGTTAAAGATGAGGCTGTCCTGAGACTAAGGTACCACTTCCAAGACCAAAGTGATGGTCTCCCTCCACCACTGTTCCCCAAAGTGGCAGTGACCTGTTGCCCTGTCCTAGAATATCGTTCCTTACATAATTGCCGAGGGAGCCTAGAGGCTCAGGCAGCTCACTGGCCTAGATCGGGAGATTGAGCGCTCAAGCACCCTAAACAGCACCCCCTCGAGCCCCTCACGCTCGGGCCCCGGACAACCCTTAATCCAGTCTGGCCCGGTTGCTGCTGTACCGGGACTGGTAACTCAACTTGTCAACTGTTGAATGGTCTGGGCCCTATCAGGAGTACTAGAAGACAGAGGTGACAGTGAGGTGAAGGGGCGGGGAGTCCACTCACCGGAACCCGGTCCGGGTATTTCGCTCGGATCTTCGCGGATTCCACGCATCTATGTTCTGTGGGAGAAACACATCGGGATGACAGTCGCGCCTGGCCGCGGACCCATTCCCGGCCCTACTTCCTTCCTCCCCCCACGACCTACGCACGCCCCGGGCCCTCATTCGAGAGTCCCGGCTGTCTCGGTCCGTGGTCCCCTGGCTTCGGGAAAGGCCTCCCGAAGGCGGCACGGGGTCCGTGGGGAACCGGTCTGGGGACTGGGGCCTCGGAGACGCTAGCCCAAAGAGCGGCATCCGCCCAGCCCGGCCCAGCCCAGAGCGGCCCAAGTGGGGGAGGGGACCACCCGTCGCACCGGCTCCCACAGCCCGGCCAGTGGCCCGACGCTCACCCAGAGAGTGGTCCTCCTTAAACATCCACTTCATGGTGGCAGCGGGGAAGGGACTCAGCCGGCTCTCGGAGCCGCGGAGCTCAGAGCACCAACCACAACAACAACGACAGCGACAGCGGCGACGGAGACTACACAGCAGGCGGGACTTCCGGCTGCCGGCGCCTAGCAACCGGCAGGGGCGGGGCTTCCGGCGCCGCTCCTAGCGACGCGGTGCCGGCAGGGTGAGGCTGCACGCAGAGCGGTTGGTCTGGAGAGGGAGACGCGGGGTGTAAACTGGAGGCGTCAGAGGCTTACGTGAGGGAATTGGCGACTGGGAAGGAGGTATTCGGGAATTGTAATAGTAATGTTTCGGTGGACGTTGGTCCCGGGAAGGGGAGTTTGAGGGTCTGGCTGATAGGATAGAGTTCTTACAGAGGACTGTTCATGAGGGAAGTCTGACTGGGGCGTTAGTGACAAGAGGGGGGTTTTGGAGTTCTGCATGACAGAAGAGGGGTCTCTGGTGACTACTGATGGGGATGTTCCACGAAGGGGCGTGTCCAACCTTTTGGCGTCTCTGCACCACGCTAAAAGAAGAGTTGCTAAAAGAATAATTTAATGTCTTGGACCACACATTAAATACATTGCGACATATAATCACAAAAAAGTCTCCTACTGTTTTAAGTAAATTTACGATTTTGTGTTGGGCCGCATTCACAGCCATCGTGGGCTGCATGTGGCCCCTGGGCCACAGGTTGGACACCCCTGGTACAGCACTGACAGTTTAGGGAGTATCGTGTGTAGTAACAGGGTGGGGAGAGGTACATACGACAATCCGGGGGGTTCAGTATTATGGACAGCTATGATAGGTTGCCTTGGACCTGGAAGTTGAGTTTAAACAAACCCAGTTTCCTTCCTTTATTCATGAATATGTGTTTGAATAAACACTTAAGAAAAGTTATCAGAAATATGCATTTGAGAACTGTAACCTCACACTGATCACAAAGAGACCCCTTAATCTTAATAGGCAGAGGAGTTAGAGGTGACTCTCAGACTTGGAGAATTCCCCTGGTAGCTGGTCAGAACGGGCTTCCTTGGCAGTCAGCGTGCGACTCAGCAATCACAGCCTAAGCTCTGTGTGTATGTGTCATCTGCCTGAGATTTCAGGATCTCCAGTGATGTCATTCCTTCCTTCTTAGCAAAGTCATCAGGGCAGTCTGCTCTCGGTCATCACATGTTTATGAGTTGGTGAATATGTAACAAGAATATTCGCCTAATTGGGCACATGATCCTTGCCACATGCCTGTGCTTCTGATGCACCTGAAAGGCCTGGATGTTTGAACATTGTCAGTCATCATTTCCTACAGTTGAAATTCCTCGTGGATGCTGTGGAACTTAGTTTCATTCTAAAATTATTTTTGTTATTTTTAAATTGTGTTTCTGAGCAATCCAAACTTTGTTTGTTTGCTTGCTAGTTTTTAAAGAAGTCAAAAATCCTCGAAATTTCCTACCAAATATTGTTGCTGTATATAGGAACACTGTTCTAGGTATTGGGAAAAACAGCTGTCATGGAGTTTACATTCTAGTGAAACAAGACAAAAAATAAATGTCAGGTAATGATAGGTGCTGCTTAGAAAAATAAAACAGCTTTGGTGACTAGAGAGTGGGGTGTGATAGAATGCTGATTTGATACGGGGGGGTATGTTGGGAGATGAGACTGAAAGATCTAGAACACTGTTTTGTGTTCTAGATCTTGTGTTTTGTGTTTTGAATAGAACAGTGTTTGAATTAATTCCATGTTAAGCAGAGATGTGATGTGATATAACTTTCCTTTTTAAGTGATCAGGCTAGCTTCTGCATAGATGTAGACTACAGTGCATTGACGATGGAAGCAAGAGGAAGAGTTAAGAGGCCATTATGAAGCCCTGGCTGGAGAGCTCAGTTGGTTAGAGCATTTACTAACACACCAAGGTTGTGGGTTCTGTCCTGGTCAAGGCACATATAAGAATCAACCAATGAATGCATAAATAAGTGGAACAACAAAATTGATGTGTCTCTCTCTGTCTCCCCCTTTCTCTCTCTCTCAAATCAACTTGTAAAAGGCTAGTGTGATAATCTAGGTGAAAAATGATGGCTTAAACCAAGAAAATGTCTGTACAGGTGTGCAGGAAAACAGTTGTACCCTAAATATATTTTGAAGGTAGTGCTGACAAAATTTGCTGATAGATGGGATATGAGGTGTGAGGGGCAAGTCAAAGTCAAGATGTTTTGAAGAATTAAATTGCCATTTATTGAAATAGGATGGATCCAGCTTGAGGATCCAACTCGAATTAAGTGTTTTGTTTTGGCCCTGGCCAATGTGGCTCAGTTGGTTGGTCAAACCATCAATGGAAAGGTTGTTGGTTCGATTCCCAGTCAGGGCACATGACTGGGTTGTGGGTTTGGTGCCTGGTGCCTGGTGCCTGGTGCCTGGTGCCTGGTTAGGGCACACGCAAGAGGTAACTGATTGATGTTTCTCTTTCACTTTGATGTTTCTCTCCCTCTCTTTCTCCCTCCCTTTCCCTCTCCAGAATCAATAAAAAAAATAATCATTTTGTTTTGGATATATTAAGTATAAGATGTCCAAGAGACACATCCAAGTGAAGATGTAGAGCAGGTGAATGGATCTATGAGTCTCAAATTCAGGAGAGAAGTATTTGAAATTATTGAACTGAATGGAAGTAGCTAGAAAGTGAGTGAAAAATGTAAGTACATTATTATTTTTTTTTACAAATAGAATCAAACACTGAGGAATGAAAATGCTTGTTCACCATCTGATAGTGAATCAGTGGAAGAGTTAGAAATTGGACTGAAACCCCTGCTTCCCTTTACAGAGCTGGTTATTGTGTCCTAATCCAAAGCACGTGTACACCACCTTGCACATGGAGGAGCTTAGTACACTTCTCAGGGGAACAGTCCACCACCCACCAATCCATAGGCATGACACCTGATAATTTCAATGATGTGTATTGTCTTTCTGTTTTCTCTCTTTACCTGTTTTCATGATGTGTCTTTCAAGTTCACCATTCTAACTGGCTTCTCTGATCTGCCTTGATGATTGAAAATTATATATATAATAATATATATAACACATATATATGTTATATATAAAATTATATATATAATAATATATATAACTTTATTTACCTACTAGGTAATTATATTTGGCTTACCGAATGTTCTAAGGACACTGGATGCCTTCCTTGAGGGGGTGGTTAATTGAAGAGGTGAGTCAGGAGAAGAAATAGGATATTGAATATATGCAATTACACATTAACAGGCCTATAAAACACACAGAATAAATTCAGGTATTGGAGAGGTGCATGGACATGGATATTGAGGGATGGCTTAGGGCAATGGGACTAACACAAAGCCGAGTGAGGTTTATCAAGAAAGACTTCAGAGAAAAATGTGAATTTCATGTTTTGGGAAGGATACATATTTCAAAGGATAACTTTTCCTTGACACATAGAAACAAAAGCTGGAGTCAGAAGAGGAAAATGGGAAGCCAGAGGGTCAGTGGTATAGGTAAATGTCAAGGTGAAAGAAGTGTTGGAAGGTAAACATTCAAGAATTCTAAACTGATTCAAAAGACCCTGAATGAGAGCATCTAGAAAGGAACAGAATATGATTAAAATATGTAGTGTTAAGAGAACAATTCGTTTTGTCTTAGAAGGTAAATTGTATGAAACATGAGACAAGTATGGATATGTAAACTGAAAAGTCATGTATGTGTGAAAATGATACAATATACAAATATCTTTAGCACTTAAATCTAACATTCTGTCTTAAAGAATTTAAATAAAAGCACTAAGACTAGCTTCCTCAAATCATGGCAACAAAAAGTAAATATTGTTAAACAGTTTTGCAAAGCTCACGACATCTCACGGAAACTGAAGCACCTAAATTCTTAGCAGTCACCTCCCATTTCAAAAGTGACTGCACTAACGCTAGCTACACTATGTGTGTTCCCTTCTGCTGAAGGAGGGGCTTAGAAGGCAAACACCTCCTTCCAGAGCACAGCCACTCTCAAAAGATGACACTAGAACCATCTATTTTAGAGTCTTATTGTAATGGTTATTTAAATAAATGAAAGTCATCCACTTAAAGCATAGATACAATACAGTCTCAGAATAATAACATAAAATTTAAGAAATACAACTGCTGTATTTAAGAGTTTTTGTTGCCACCCAGAAAAGCTTTAAAGCAAGGATGAGTAGTACTAGACCAGATGTCAAAAGCATTTTTTGGCTGTAACATTGTCATCTTGGACTGTGGTAGTATGGATCCTGGATAGTTTCTCCATATGGGCATGTCTTGACCTCTCTGTGTTAGGATCTTGGCTCTGCTCTTCATCTAAAAGCCATTTCTAGGTTGCCTTCAAAATAGTAACATCAACTACTGGACTCCACTATGAGCGCAAACCTCACACTCTTGTCACTGTAATGTGATCCTTCAGGGCCTTTTAATGAACTTGGATATGAACAATGGTTTAAAAAAAAAAAGAAAGAAAATTCTTCTGCCATGTTCGAAATACTAATTTGAGGCAGGAGGCGGAAGCAGTCAATTCAGTGATAAGCCAATGTTAATTTTGGGGAGGACCACATTTTCCCGTAAAGCCGGTAGCCAAGCTTGTACCCAAAAGGGTTAACAAAGTATAACAGAAAGACCTATGTAGTAATTATTCTTTATCCTACGAAGAACTGGGAGATTTGTGTCGTGTTTCCTTGTCTGTGCTGCTATGGAGTATAGTAAAAGCAAGAGAGAATCTGGAGACAGAGGGACCTGGGTTTGGCCTTAGCACTGGACCAGGTCCAAGACCATGGACACATTTATGTTGCGTGTTTTCCTCCAATGTATAAACTGTGCTGGAACTCCGGAGGTAACCATTGATTCATACTTAACGAAAGACACATAAGTAGATATTTACCTGAGTCAACTTTTATGAAGAACTTACCTTACGCAGATATTAACATGACAGCTACGATTTCAGCGCAGAGAAACACTGTATTTCCACTCAGCCCTTAGGAAACGCACGTAAAGCACAAAGCGAAGTGGACCGTCCCCTTGGGCACCGCCCCTCGTTAGCTCCACCCCTTCCAGGGCCCGCGTCCTGGCTATTGGTTCCGTTCTGTGCGCGGTCAGTTGCCTTGGCGACCAAGGCTATGGCAACCAGAAGAAGCCAAACTTGCTCAGCCTTCTCCAACCGCAAAGGGGTCTAAAAGAGGGTGGATGGACTCTGTGTTGCCCTCATGGCGCTCTACGAGCTCTTCTCTCAACCAGTCGAGCGCAGCTACCGCGCGGGGGTCTGCTCCAAGGCCGCAGTGTTCCTGCTGTTGGCCACCGCGCTCACATACATCCCGCCGCTGCTGGTGGCCTTCCGGAGCCACGGTGAGCCTGCCCTGTGGTCGGTGCGCGCCACAACTCCCCCGTTCCGCTGCTCTAGCGCCAGCCTTCCTGACTTTCTCCCACCTCCTTCCTGCCTTCTTTACCCCAGGGTTTTGGCTGAAGAGGAGCAGCTACGAGGAGCAGCCCACCGTTCGCTTCCAGCACCAGGTGTTGTTCCTTGCCCTGTTGGGACCGGAGCGTGGCGGATTCCTGGCCTGGAGCACGTTCCCCGCCTTCAACCGGCTGCAGGGGGATCACCTGCGTGTCCCACTCGTTTCGGTGCGTGGTTCCTGCCGGGGCCTACCTACTCACTGAGACTGAGCAGATGGAGGGGTGCAGAGGGGGACGAACGGCCAGGCCCGGGAGAGTCCAGCTTAGAGCTTAAGGATTCTCGAACCGGTAGTAAGTTGTGTACACAGACGCAGTGGCCTGAACAAATGTTTTAACTTCCTGGGGAGTAAAATCTCTTGTTTCATTCGACTGCCCCAAGCTGTCCAGAAGCCTGAGGCAGCCTATTTCTAGCTCCCGTCATTTACATGGACCTGGTCTGATAGAAAAGTGGTCGCGAAAGTTCCTTTAGGAGTCGAGAAGGAACTAGTGGTGTTCTTGTTAGAACCCAGTGGTATTGCTGCAATTGTGCATCTAAACACTGGGAACAGAAAGAGCAGGCATTTTTATGCAGACTTGACACCGGGAAGCCCAGGCCCTGATTGGTTAAGCGACCTGCTGGGAATGGCCCTCCCCACTCCTGAACTTGTCTCATTTAGATGCTGCTCCATTCTGCAGCTGTCCAGGATGAAAATGAAGCATTTTACTGTCTGTGATTTAGTATTTGTTTCAGGTAAGTGAGTGCTTTCTTTACAAGCACTCCCTTTCCGCTCATTTTTTGGAGAACATATGAAACTTCTGGTTTTCCTTCTTCTGAAGCTGCATCTCTGTAAACATCCCTGAGATGATTGGCCTGCAAGACAAACTTGTGTAGCTGAAAAAAAATTTTTTCAGACTTTTTTCCAGCAACTAAATAAAATGGAAAACAATTAAACTTGATTAGTTATATGAATAGCTACAAACAAAATATGATTCAGATTACTTCTTTCTGATTACTTTAAATATTCTTATATTTTTCTGATTACCAGTATATCTAATGACAAAGTTAAAGGCTGTTCGATACATGTATCAATACTTGTTAACCAGCCTTATTCTTTTTAAGATCTACAAGGTATTTCGTGATATGAAACTGTAATGGATTTGACCAGTTCCCAACTGGTAGATATTTGTTTTCACTTTTCCACTATGAGAATATTGCAGCAAACAAGATTTTGAACAAAGACTAAATCGTGAGGAATTTCAGTAGAAGTTGTTTATTAAAATTTATAAGTACATGGAAAACTAAGCAAGCAAATAAAATAATTACTAACTCCAGAGAAGTAAAAAGTAAGGAATAACTGAGAAAGGTAATTAGTTGTGAATAGGATTTACATAGTCAAATAAGAGTTTAACTCTGTCATGGGATGCAGTTGTGGGGGCAGCAGGTGGGTTGGTGGACGACGTGCTGGGAAGAAAACTAAATCTTTATCTCTTCTTGTGGGAAGTCAACAGAGAATGCCTGAAATGAGATGAAAACATTTGCCATGGGGGTGGAAGTCTGCTGGGTTTTATAATGAGCATTGCTGAACTCTGTGATTCTTTAAATGATCAGAAATTTTAAACTGGCTGTAAAAATAGAACTGGAGTAGGAGACATTTCTTTCAATAGCTACTCACTACTCATGACACGTTGCCCATTTTTATTCTTATTTGAGATTATAATGCTTCTGAGGAAGGGCGACTGGATGAAAGGCCAGTATCGAGGAATGCTTACCTTCCGTTTTCATGTGCATGCTTCCATTTCCGAAGTGGAAAGGAAAGTTTTTTTAAATCCCAAACAAACAAAGGTGTAACACGTTGGCGATACTTTAGGTTAGCATTCCCTGTCTTTTAAATTTTGAGTAAGCAGTGTTTTGTTTTGTTTTGACTTTTGTGTATTCCTCTCAGTCATACTCTTCTGGTTATTTGAATCTAAGAAATAATCATGGAAACTGAAAATAATCCTAAAAACAAGTACATAGCATTAGTTTTTTCCCGTTCTTTTCACTCATTCATCTACCACAACTGGTTGACTCCCCAGTTCGACTGCTAGTTAGCCTCCAATCTCTGCAACCAGCAACTGCTCCTTGAGGCACTGCCCATGTTCCCCCTGCTTCTGGGGAGTGTGTGTTCTGATTTTAAATCTGCAAAGCCAAGACTACCTTTTATTACTTAAAAAATTTTTAAATGAAGGTAAATGAAATATACCTTCATTGTATATTTTTCTAGAATTTTTTTATTGATTTGAGAGAGAGAGAGAAACATAAGTTTGTTGTTCCACTCATTAATGCATTCATTGGTTGATTCTTGAATGTGCCCTGACCAGAGATCTAACCTGCACCCTTGGTGCATCAGGACCATGCTCTAACCAACTGGGCTACTTGGCCAGGGCAAGACTACCTCTTATTTTTAGGTGCCCACAAGTATTAATCCTCTTTAATACTGGCCAATTTTGCACCCCAAAAACGCAAAACCAAAGTTCATTCTGTTAGTCTTTTCCCCTCCTCCATTCTAGGCCGGTGTCTATAAGCGATGCATGACCTTGTCATCTATAGTCTTTCTCTGTTACTGATTTACTGCCTTCCTGGCTGAGCTCAAGGATTTCCTGTTCCATATCTTAAACTCTTAACCCTTATTACAACAACATTCTTTACTTTTCTAACTCTGAACATAAACAGCCTGACTACAGCCCAACCGAGAAATAGCCAGGAAGCCAAGAAAGCAATGGCTTTAGATCAAAGTTTGGCTAAATGCTGGGAGGTGGCTTTTCTGGGAAAATGCTGGGACGTATTGCTAATTTGGGAAAATGCCTCAGAAGTCAGAAATGACCTTGCTTCTGCTTTGGTCAGTTCACCCTGGACAGCATCTCTTCTCAAGTTCCTATGTTTTTAATGCTTTAAAAGCCAAGTTTCTTGCTGTTTCAAATGAGAGAAGAAAAAAACACAGCTAGATCTTTTCCCTCAACGAGGCTGACTTGGCTCTTGAAGGCATCTGTGAACCCACAGAATCTGGGGGCTGAAGGCGATAGGAAGATGAGTGAAGAGTCCACATGTCTGAGGCACTTTATTTTTTTTACATCTCCGAAATCAGACTGTGTCTTCCTGCCTATGGTATCTTATGATGGCTGTGGGCCAGGGAACAGGCTTGGCCTAGTCCTCATTGCCTGCATGGGTGCAAACATCAAAAGTGCCAGCACTAAAAGTTTCTGCAACACAAAAGAAAACCTCAGAGACCATAGTAAAACACTGTTGTTGTTCTCAGCTTTATTGAGGTATACTGCATTTTTCGGACTGTAAGACACACTCCCCTCAAATTTGGGAGGAAAATGGGGGGTGCATCTTATAGTCTGAATGTAGCTTACCTGGCTTGCTGTTTCGGGGGCAGCAGTGGTAGAGCGAGGTCACAGGTTATTAAATATATTACCACATATTTTGCTTCAAAAATGTTTTTCCTATTTTCCTCCTCTAAAACCTAGGTGCATCTTACGGTCTGGTGTGTCTTATAGTCCTAAAATACAGTAATTGACAAAATAGTAAGATAGTGAAATACTATTATTTTAACCCCTAAGAGCCAAATGGAGAGTAGGTAACAGAAGATTCAAGAGGCATTTCAAAATATGCTAGCTCCACATAATTTTAAAGCCTGCTCAAAAGTCCAGATCAATGGATTTCATGAAATTTTTAAAATCCTTTATCACCAATGTGCTTCATGACACAAAGGACAAAATTGCTTAGAAAAATATGAATATCATTGGGTCAAAAGGTGACTCGAAAGAATCATGATGTAAAGAACATTTAGCCTGTCGATCAATTTATTTCACTATAATTGTCTGTGTGCATAAGTATGATATCTGATATAAATATGCCTAAGTCTAAAAGCTCTTTTTATTTTTTCAGTTTGAGAGCATGCTTATTAAAGCTGGGGACAGTGAAACCAGGAAGGGCTTAGGACAGGAAAAGGAACAGGAGAGGGACTAGGTGGGCTGCTGTGGCTCCCTGGAGACTCAGAGGAAAGGGGGCCTTGAAGACAGGTTCAGGGGTAGCCCAGGGACCAGGCTGCTGCTGCTCCCCTGGTTGCAAGTCTCATGGGGTCCCTTAGAGTTTAGGGTGTGCACTCCTGGAAGGGAAAGGCACAGGCTTGCAGAGAGTGCACTAAAACTCTTTGAATAAGTATAAAATAAATCCTCAAATGTTTAGAAACATTGTGTCATAGTTTAATTTGAATTATTTTTCCTTTCTTACTGGTACATAAAATAACGGTGCATTTTATAATTGATGGTATCTTAGATTCACTGAAATACAGGGGGCGAGAATGTGATGAGTCTAGGAGCCCTGAAATAGTGATCCCTATTTTGCAGGAGACCCAAAGGCTGATGCCAAAGAGTGTTTTTAGGACAAAAAGAAAAAAAAATGGAATAATGATGACAAATACATGGTAAAATGAACACTGGTAGAAACTAGGAAATTAACCTTTAATAAAGGAATATGACTCAAAAGAATGAAAGGTTTGAAAACCTTTCAAAAACATGAGATACTGTAGATTCCTTTATGGGAAAAATATTGCAAGTCAGGGCATTTGGAAAGAATTATATTCCTTGAATTTGTAACAACTTTTACAGTCAGTGGTGTGTTGTTTTTAGGTTTTGTCTCAGCCCCAGATTTACCCTCCTGTCCTGCTTTGTGATGCTCAATGCGGAGTTGCTGAAAACCACATTCTCATCTGGCCACTAACTCCCTGTTAGGCTCTGCCAGTAGGAGGCATGACGACCCTTGTTTTGGGAATAGGAAAAAGGAAACTGCAACCAGTTGCCACTACCAGGGTGAAGAACCATTGCTGGGCTGATACAGACAGGGAGGAGTAAGTCTTCCTCCAGCTTTATTGATTCCCTCTAGTGGGTTCCTCCTCCAGCTCTGGAAGTACCAGCAGTAGCTGGGCAGCACTCCCTTCTTGAGGTCTGAGTCCCAGCTCCTTCAGGTAACACCAGCCTCTTCTGGGTTCCCTTCCTTCTCCAGCTTCAGGCACCGGAGCTGCTTCCTGCGGCTACCCACTTTGTGTTATCAACAGCATTCCCTTTTGCCTATTTAGTCCTTTATTAAGATAACTGTTTAGTTTCTGTTTTTCTTTTTAAAGATTTAATTTATTTTTAGAGAAGGGAAAGGAGGGAGAGAGTAAGGGAGAGAAACATCTGTGTGTGAGAGATATATCTATTGTTGCCTCTTGCAACGCCCCCAGCTAGGCATCTGGCCCACAACCCAGGGACATACCCTGACTAGGAATCGAACCGGAGACCTTTTGGTTCGTAGGTCTGCGCTCGATCCACTGAGCTATACTAGCCAGAGCTAATTTCTGTTTTTCTGATTCATGTAAGTAGACTGATATGCACTCACTAAATCCAACAATGGCTATATTTATCCTATCTAGTATATTAGTATTGATTTCACATATATCTGTAAAGGATTATCCTCCTTAAACTATCAGAAATCTTCGAAATTATAGTTATTGTGGGCTATTACAGAGGAGCACTGAATCAGAAGTCAGCAAACCTAAATCCTAGACCCAATTCTGTTATTGGGTTCCATACCCTGTCTTGGCCTCAATGTAAATCTGTCTATATGGAGAGCATGATATAGAGCCTACCCCTCTAATTATTACTAATAAGAATATCTGTCTCCTGTATTATGCAGTGGGATCAGATGGAATAACCATTGGATATAAACATTGTTCCAAATTGCATATATACCTTACAGAAATAAGGTGATGTGATTTATGAAGTGTCTTAGCCAGGCACAACAATTTGATTTTAAATAATAACCTGAACTTGTGTTAAAGAAGCATTAACTCTTTGAATGCCTACCTTTATAGCTGATACACGTGTTAAGATTGACTTGAACTAAATGGAATTAAATAATTGATTTCATTAATTGTCCAAGTAATAGTGTAGAAATGTAGCCCGACTTGCCAGCCTTAGAGGAGTGAGATTCTAACTTGGTGATAGGTCACTGTGGGAGACACACCGTTCGCATCCCCTCTCGTCCCCACGGCTGTCTGCCTCCCTCCTGTGCTCAGCTGCACTGGCCGAGTAGCACTCTCTTAAACACTGACCCGCTTTTACTCAGTGTGTGTTCACTTGGCTAGCCTGGATCACTCTTCCCACAGACATTTCTGTGCCTCTCACTTCACTCCATTCAGGTTCCCAACAGTCAGATCTTGAATATTTTCTGTAAAAAAAAAATTTACCCTGGTGATTCTCTAATTTCAGATTGTTTCATTTGTCTTTGTGGCACTTATCATTACCTAATATTGGTATGTATTTACTTGTTTATTGATTTATTATCTGCCTCCCTGGCTGGGAATATAAGCTCCCTTGGCAGAGAGTGGGGGCACTGGGGGCAGGGAACGTGGTCTGTTTTGTTTGCCATTATATTCCTAGCACTATTACGTGCCTGACATATAGTAGGTCCTCAAAAAATATTTGACAGATTAATAAGTGAATTTAACAGATAGGTGCTAATTATGGTGCTACGTCAGATCTCTGTCTTCTCTAAACTTGGAGTCAAAGTGTGTCAAACAAGTACACAGACTTATACTTTTAACACTGGCTTTTGCAAAAATATTTGTCCTACCCAACATCTTGAGTTGTTTTGGGTTTTTGTTTTGTTTTGTCTGGACATTTTAGCTCTGGAAGGAACCAGATCTGAAGTCAAAGGTATGGTTGCAAGTCCTGTCTTTACCATTACCAGCCATACCCAACAAATCCTTTTGCCTCCCTGAGCCTTGATTTCCTCATCTATACAATGGGGATAATACTTGCTCTGCTTAGCTTAAACTTATTTTCAAAGTCAAATGAGTTGCTTTCCTTTCCCTCCCACACTGTGTTCGAGTCTGTATTCTTCTGGGAATTCCCTCCTGGCCACTATCCTCACTTGCAAGTTGAGACATTTGATCTTTGTCTTTCTGTTTAACACTAAGGACCCAGAAGGCATAGATCTGCAGAGAGTTAACCTGATTTTGTCTTCCAAGTATTCCCAAATACCAACTGAGGAAGGTTCACAGAAAGACAAGGCAGCCTCTTTTCTATTCTATCATAATTGCTAATACATAATTGCTTCAGTAACTTGATCATCATCCCTGATAACAGATCCCTCCCCTGCACCTGCCAAGCAGATGGAGCAGGACAGAGAACACAGTGTCCAACGGAAGGGAGAGGGCAGTTTTCCCTGTGACAAGTTCTAGGATAGGGACAGTATTGTCTAGAAGGAAAAAAACAATTGAAAGTTTCTGAAAACTGAGATATCTCCATAAGAACAAAGAATCTCTTCCTTGCATAATGGTATTGGTGGAAATAAAAATGAACCAGTAGACGGAGAATTCAGATGGGAAGGCTGATACACCGCAGTAAAATCCTTCTGGGAACCTGCACTGAAGAAGGATCAGTTGTAGCAACAAGGTCCAGAGTTGTGCCAAGGAAGCATGTCAAGGAAGCAGTGGTCACATTTCAGTAACCATCCTTTCCTGCTAGTCATTGTAGGAACACTGTGAGATAAGACTATAGATGGGCAGACTGGATACCAGTGTTTTTATGAGCTGTGATTTGTCTTTTACCCTCTTAAGACCTGTTTTCCCTACTTTTCATGTCCATAATTTATAAAGTATCTGTGTAGATTTAACAGCTTACTGATTTTGCAGAGCTTCCTTTTTCATTTTATTGATTGGTACTAAAAGATGCACTAGGCTTTAAAGTGCTGACAGTAATGAGATGAGGTCCAACATTGAGAATCTGAAGCAAAGACACTTGTGGTTTAAGGATGTATAAATAGAGCTTTTTGTGGGTTTTGATTTTTTTTTTTTTTTTTTTTTGCTGAGTTGGGAGTGCAGAATGATTAGTATTAGTTTCTTTTCTAGACAAGTAGAAGACAATTCTGATGTGCTATTTAAATTTTCCATACAACTTAAGAAGATGCCAGCAACAAAACAAACAAAAAAAGGTCAAATGAGACAACTGAAAAAGAAAAGTGCCATCCAGATGTTTATTGTTATCACCACTTCAAATTCCCGTTCAGGATGGCTCTTGGATATTTGAGAAGCACAAGTATGAAGATTGTGTCTCTTTTTCCAATATTGATCCACTTATACATATTTATTTTTCTCTTTTTCTTCTGATGAGAGACATAATACCTGTGTATAGCAGAACAATGAGTCAGTGTATATATACCACCATGATGTAGATTCTTCCTGACTTAATAAGGACCAGGATCACTGACCCTCTTTGGGTTTCCTAGACTAGAGAAGAAGACAGGAACCAGGATGGGAAAATGGACATGTTACATTTTAAGCTGGAGCTTCCGCTGCAGTCCACGGAGCACGTTCTTGGTGTGCAGCTCATCTTGACTTTCTCCTACCAATTGCACGTGAGTCAACTCCCGAGGGAAGCCTGTCCTCTTCCTTTTATCTTTTAATAGATCAGAGCTCTCCTTCTGATTTCTAGGAAAATCCACACTGTAGAAAAAGGCTCTTTTCTGAGATATAGTTTGGGATTTAACTTAGGCAGATTAAATGCATTTCATTAGGGTCATATTAACTTGTACAAGCTATTAACACCTCAGAGCATTCTGGGCAGAGTGCTTCCTGAATAGCTAAGCCAGGTATGTGAGGAACCACTCGGCTTCAGCCATAGTCAGGTGGCACTTAGAACCCAAAGCCCTTAAGATCTGACCGAAACTGATATTGTCTCTCCCTCTAATGATTTCAGAGGATGTCTACTTTTGTGATGCAGAGCATGGCATTTCTCCAGTCCTCCTTCGCTCTTCCGGGGTCCCAGCTATATGTGAATGGAGACCTGCGGCTACAGCAGAAGCAGCCCCTGAGCTACAGTGGCCTAGATGTTCGATACAACGTAAGGATGCTTCTTCTTGTCCATCTCTTTTGTTTCTACATGTCAGTGTTTACAGTTCTTTGCAAAGGGCAAATGGAAGTTGCAAATAGTGTTTCTCAGTAGGGGCATGGAAGAGGATTTCTGAGGAATCCCTGCCGTGAATTCTCAAAATATGGAGACAGACATGGCTGTGTTTACATCTAGAAAAAGAGAAGGAAATCTTTGTTTTTATCTAAGGACCAAATATTTCATTGCTTTTGGATGTGTACACACACACACCATATTCAAAGTGATCTTTTACAGTTCATGTAAAACATTTCAAAAATAATACAAATGGCCAATTATTAAGCACATAATATATGTCAGTCCTGCGTTAAGAGGTGTAAATATGTCACCTAATTTACTCTTCACAGCAACCCCAGGGGACGTCCACTCCACATGTGCCAGCTCTGCAGCTGCTGGTCCTCTCGTTGTCCCCATTGCTTCTTTCTAGCCATCCTGGCTTTCGTGCCACAAAGCAGCTGCTGCCTCAGGGCTTTGGGCTTTTGCACTTGCCTTTCCCTCTGCTACAGACACACACAGCTTAATCTGCCACTCCATTCAGTTCCCTGTGCAACTGTCTCTGAACGCAGCCCTTCCCTGACACTTTTCCACCCCCTGCCCCCCCCCCCCCCCCCCGCCTCTGTCACCTGGATTTACTTGCTTCCACCGGGAATAATAAAGATGTGTTTTCAGTTTGGTTTTTTGCTGTCTCCCTCAGCAGAAAAAGCACTGGCATCTGTACTTTCACCCCAGTACCTAAAGTAGTGCCTGGTGCATAATAAGCACTCAGACACATCTGTTGAAAGAATGAAGTCTCATTTCATTTTACACTTGAGAAAATTGGGACTTGCAGGGATTAATTAATTTTTCCAGAGTCCCATGGCATGAAAGTAACAGCCATGAATTTTCTGTTTAAGACCAGAACTCATGCATCTAAACACTCATTACTACTAACTTTTCTTATATCCTAAGGAGGGCTGTATAAATTGGGCTGGGCTATTTTTGAAAAGGGAAGAAGGACATTATCAGTTATTGCAGGACTGGTTCAGACAAAGTAGGATTTATGGTTACTGTAGCTATAATCAATATAAGCTGGAAAAAAAAAGGAGGACTATAAGGTATAATCTTAATATGTCTTGGAAAAGGTCTTTGCTGGTGTTTTCCAACTTTATTGAGGTATAATTGACAAAACTGTAAGCTAAAGTATATATTATGATGATTTGATAGACGGGTACACTATGAAAGGATTCCTCTCAGTTAATTAACATACCCATCACCACACATATTGATCTTTTTTTGTATATGTGTGAGAACATTTTGTTCTACTCTCTTAGCAAGTTTCAATTATTCAATACAGTGTTATTAACTATAGTCATCATGTTATACATTAGATCCTCAGCCTTTATTCATCTTATAGCTGGAACTTTGTACTTTCACCCTTTCCCTGTTGCCCCCAGCTCCAAGCCCCTGGCAACCAATTTTCTACTCTGTTTCTGTAAGTTTGACTTTTTACTTGGATTCCACATATAAGTGATACTCTGCAGTATTTATCTTTCTGTATCTGCCTTATTTCACTTAACGTAATGCCTTTAAGGTCCATCCATGCTGTTGCAAATAGCAGGATTTCCTTCTTTTTAATGTCTGAATACACACACACACACACACACACACATCACACATCTTCTTCTTCATCTATTCAACCACTACAGACACTTAGGCTGTTTCCATATCTTGGCTACTGTAAATGATGCTGCTGCAGTGCATGTGGGAGTACAGATATCTCTTCCGTATCTTGTTTTCATTTCCTTCGGATATATACCCGGAACGTCCGCACCGTTTTCTGTAGCGGCTGCACCAGTTTACACTCTCACCAACAGCGGACAAGCGTCGCCTTTTTCTCCTGTCCTCGCCAACGCTGGTTATCTCTTGTCTTTTTGGTAACAGCCCTTAAGTGATACCCCACTGTGGTTTTGATTTGCATTTCCCTGATGATTAGTGATGTTGAGCACATTGTCGTGTACCTGTCGGCCTTCTGTGTGTCCTCTTTGGAAAAATGCCTATTAGGTTCCTCTGCCCATTTTTCAAATCACATTTATTTATTTATTTTTTTAATTAATTTTTTTGCTATTGAGTTGTATGAGTTCTTTGTATACAGAATCTGGCACAAATAACGCCCTCTTTATTACAAAATCATAAGCCTATAATTCTGTAACATAACAATATCACACTCAGGCACACCATATGACATTTTAGGTGAAATGTTCAAATTTAAACTAGAAATTATCACACTCATATTACACACCTACCAACCACACTCAAGCAGGCGTTACTTCTCCTGGACCCTGTATTTTGGATATTAACCCTTATCAGTTATATTATTTTAATATTCTCTCCTATACCAAAGTTGCCTTTTGATTTTGTTGATGGTTTCCTTTGCTGTGCAGAAGCTTTTTAGTTTGACATAGTGCCACTTATTATTTTTGCTTTTGTTGCTTGTACTTTTGGTGTGAAATACAAAAATATTACTGCCGATACTGATATCAGGAAGCATATCCCTTGTTTTCTTCTAGGAGTTTTACAGTTACAAGTCTTAAATTAAATTTCAGCCATTTTGAATTGATTTGCATGTGTTGTGTAAGATAGGAGTCCAGCTTATTCTTTTGCCTGTGACTGTGCAGTTTTCATAACATCATTTATTGAAGAGTCTGTTCTTTCCCTATTGTATTCTTGGCTCCTTTGTCAAAAATTAACTGAGCTTACATTGGTGGATTTATTTCTAGATTATCCATTCTGTTCCATTGATATGTCTGTTTTTATGCCAATACCATACTGTTTTGATTGCCATAGTTTTGTAATATAATATTCCCTTCCCACTTTATTTATTTTGACATATTGATATTTCTGTAAACTTGTAAGTAGAAGATAAGCTGTTCCATAAAAACCATTTCATACATACAGTATACAGAATTTTTTTTAAAAGTCTGTTCATATAATGGATTCATTGAGTACTAACAAAAAATTAAAATACAAATAATTGACTACAAATAAACTATTACTAAACTAGGATACACAGGAACAGCACTTCATTTCAGGGGGAAAAACAACCTTACTGTGTTAGAATACAGCACAGTTGTGATAGCACACATTATCATCACCCCTTAAAGCAGAGATTAAAGTTCTTAAATTGACATGTGTTCAGGATTACTTCTGTCTGTACAGGCAGGACCTATCATCATATCACTGCCAACACCTAGTTCTCTCGTCATGCAAAAGAACCTCAGTTGTTTCCTAAGGTCTATTGAAGTCAAACAGTCAACTAATAATGGCAATTTAATCAGCAAGCTGTAAATCAGAGCAGTGTAGAAATTCTGCAGTTGAGCTGTATTTCCCGTCTATAGTACTGCTGCTATTAAATCTATTTTCTCCATGTATCAGGAGAAAAAAACAGGCACTGATAGTCAAAACAAGATTTTCATTGTCGCAGTGAATGACAGAACATGTGCGGGAAGAGTTCCTAATGTCGGGACAATCTTGATGACCCTTTATAAAGGTGAACGGTTATTGTGTGTGTGTGTGTGTGGGAAGGAGTGAGAAACAAAGGCAGGTGGTGAGGACAGGCATGGAAAGGGAATGCTGAGGCTATATTATAATTAAATTTATTTCAAAAACTGATTTGAAGTCTGCCAATCGGGCTTACAAAAAAAGAACAGCCGTTAGTGCAAGTTCAACCTGATCATTTATTTGTGAATAAAACTAGTTTTGATGAGATATAATTCAATTTTTTCCTTGTAAACATAAAGAAACTCAAAAGGGATTTTAAAGGTAGTAGGCCTAAAAATGCAACAGTAACTCTTATAATAATCCTTTTCAATTAAACAGATAAATCAGGGTGAGATGTGTGTTAAAATAGTTTTCAGACTGAATATTTATCAGCTTCTATAATCTGTTGTGCCAAGTGGATTTCAATTTTAAAAATATATGAGCTATCTACATCTAAAAGTGAAGAAAATAAATTAGATCCTCTCCCCCTCCCCAAGATACTAACCTCCAAGCATAAAAAAACTATGTAATATCTTATACAAATTAACCAGTGTTCTTACCAAAGTAGTGCAGTTTTGGAGTGATGATATTATGCTGTATTTCTGGTGAAGTACTAGGTACAAGAATATATGTATCAGTTAGGCATTTCCAGTCCAATTAGTCTCTAAAGTTGTTTAATTCTTGGCAACATGTAATAACTGGTATGCATTTTGGTACTTAAGTCATGAGTCGCAGAGAACAAGGAGCAGTGTAATATAGTAACAGGGTTTGTATCAGACGATTACAGTGTTGAACAAATCTCTTCTATGAACTCAGTGATTTGGTTTGCAGTTGGTCACCTCCAGTAGATCCCTGATTTGATTCTTTTATATCCATACTTTCTCCAGCTGCAGTCTCTGACATTTCTTCATCTTCCTCATCATTATCTAAGTTTTTTGAAGTTAATTGCCTACCTAATTTAATATTCAGCCCTTCATTGCAGTGAAGCTTCCTTTTCATTTCAAACTGTCGCTTTTTTTCTATAGCTGGTGTGGAAGTTTCCTGAAGCTGGGTCCTTTCTTCCCCCTGCTCATTTCCTTCAGAGCACTTACAAAAGAGTAAACAGCAGGCACTCAATAAAGACTTTTTACCTTGTTCCTCAGGTGAGAAGGCACAGTATTCATCACTGCTTCCCTGTTCATGAACCCGATATTTTGGCTGTGAGCCCTCAGCAGCAGCCGATTTGTTAGCTAATATATCAGGGCTCAAGGCTTGAGCCGCTTCTGAATCCCGCATTGCATGGTATGGAGTGCTTGCTTCATCTGTTTCCATTAAGCCATAGTCTTTGTCTGCTGGATGATATGTCGCCAGGATGCTCATTTCATCCCACCTCTGGGACTTTTTCCTCGGTTCGTCACCACTCCTGCTGGGCAGGAGTTCGGGCTGCAGTTCATTGGCGACCACCATAGAGGAAGTCGTAGAGCCCTTGTTCTTCAGGATCCCCTTTGTGGGCCGGGGCGAGGCCTGCGAAGCCGCCATACCATTGTCCGCAGCTCCGGTCAGTTGTCTGCTTGGAGTCGCTGCTTGACGTTGGGTCCAGGAAGGGCTGGGCGCGAGCCTAGACTGGCCAAGCAACCGCTGAGCTCACTTGAGGCTAAGGTGGCCGCATCTGCTGTCACGAAGAGGGCTTAAGGTGTCTTTTTCACAAGGACCCCGACCCGATGCTTTGGTGTCTGGCCCGGCCCGGCGGGCGGCTCTATGAACACCCTTGGCCATCTGCATTTTGTTCGCGGCTGCAGCCTACATAAAGAAGCCAGCCTGTTGCTCCAGCAGCCTGTAATATAGTTTTAAGTCAGGAAGTTTGAAGCCTGCAGCTTTGTTCTTTCTCAAGATTGCTTTGGCTATTTGGGGTCTTTTGTGGTTCTGTACAAATTTTGGGATTGTTTTTTCTATTGCTGTGAAAAATGCCACTGGAATTTTGATAAGGATTCCACAGGCAGTATGGTAGTATGGACGTTTTAACAGCATTAATTCTTTTAACACAGAGAATATCTATTAATTTGTGTCTTCTTTGGTTTCTTTTATCAATGTCATAGTTTTCAGTGAACAGATCTTTCACCTCCTTGGTTAAATTTATTCCTGCATATCTTACATTCTTTTTGATACAGTGTAATGGGATTCTTTCCATAATTTCGCTTTCTGATACTTAATTGTTAGTGTATAGAAATGCAAATGATTTTGTGTATTGATTTTGTATCCTGCAACTTTATTGATTCATTTTGTAAGTTCCAAGAGTTTTTTTGGTGAAGTCTTTAGGGTTTTCTATATGTAATATTGTGTCATATGCAAACAGAGACAATTTTATTTCTTTCCAATTTGGATGACTTTAATTTCTTTTTCTTGCCTAATTGCTCTGTCCAGGACTTCCTGTGCTATGTTGAATAAAAGTAGTGAGAGTGGGCATCCTTATCTTCTTCCTGATCTTAGAAGAAATCTCTTCTCCATTATGATGTTAGCTGTGGGCTTGTCATAGATGTTCTGTATTACATTGTGGTATGTTCTCATTTCCCCTGTGCCCACTTTATTGAGAGGTTTTTGTTTTATTTTCATGAATTGATGTTGAATTTTATTAAATCCTTTTTCTGCATCTATTGAGATGATTTTTATCCTTCATTTGGTTAATGTATGTCACATCTGTTGATTTGTGGATGTTGAACCATACTTGCATCCTTGGAATAAATCCTACTTGATTGTGGTGTTGAATTTGGTTTGCTACTATTTTGTGGAGGATTTCACATCTGTGTTCATCGGGAATATTTGCCTGTGGTTTTCTTATAATGTCCTTTTTTACTTTTCATGCATTGTTCTCCTGACCTCAGTGAGCATCTTTGTGACTGATATTTTAAACTCTATCAGCTAAGTCATTTATCTCCATTTTATTAAGGTCTATTTCTGGAGTTCTTTCTTGTTCTTTTGTTCAGAACATATTTCTCTATTTCTTCATTTTCCTTGACTCTCTGTGTTGGTTTTTGTGCATTAGATAAACCATATCCCTCTCCCAGTCATGATGGAGGGGTCTCATGTAGGAAATAAATCTTATCAATCAGCCCAGCCAGAGCTCTTGGTTGCTATCAAACCTTGTCCTTATCCAAGCTGCCTTCTTTGTTCTTGTGACTCCCTGTAGTTGAGGATGTGCTAAGATTGTTTCAGTGTGAGCGATGTGGGTATTTCTTCACTTGCCCAATGTGTAGGAGTCACTCAACTAGTTTCTAGATTTCTTTCAGAGGAAATTGCTGCATGTGTAGCCATGGCTTCAGTGTGTCAGTGGGAGGAGGTGAGTTCAGGAAGTTCCTTTGTTGCTCTCGTATACTGGAACCTTCTTTTTTCCTTCACATTTTTTTAATGCCTCCCCAAAGTTTTCAGCATTCTGAGTCCTGTCTTCACCTAGAAACCCATATCACCTTTTATCTGAAGGTTTATATCAACAGGAATATGATATTTGAGGGCAGGAAGTCATTTTCTTTAAAGGATTATATACTTACTATTTGCATTTTACCTTATTTCCAAATCTACATTTAGAAGGGACACATTTAGACATCATCCAGAGACAAGTAAGGAAAAGACAAGGAAGTTGAAAATATGGTCTATTTTTTTTAATCTTCATGTCGAGACATTTTTTCATTGTTTTTAGATAGTGGGGAAGGGGGAGAGAGAGAGAGAGAGAGAAACATCAATGTGAGAGAGAAACATTGATTGGTTGCCTTCCATATGCACCCCACTGGGCAATCTAAGTATGTGCCCTGACTAGCAATCAAACCTGCAACCTTTTCAGTTACCGTAGGACACCCAACCAACTGAGCCACACCAGCCAAGACTAACTTTAAAACCTATAAACCTATAGAAGGTGGATATTGACCCTTGTTTCCATCACGTGCATAAGGGGAAGGATTGAGAGTAAATTACTGAAAGAGAGTTCATTCATCCTTGAAGAAAAGATTGTTGATACTGGAATAGGCCCCCCAAAACAAGAAGGTGGTCTCTGAGACCTGCCTGGGTAGGCAGGAAGGTGGAAAGACAAGAGAAAAAGCTGCTCAAGTGCTCACACCAGGTCCTCCTGCTGTATCCCAGGTGTCCGTAATCAACGGGACCAGCCCTTTTGCCTATGACTATGACCTCACCCACATTGTTGCTGCCTATCAAGAAAGGAATGGTGAGTAAATTTTATTCAGATATCTGTCAAGGATTTTCCGGGTTGGTGGGGGCTTTGGAGAGAAACAGAATTGGAACCCTTATCATGATGAAAATGTCAAAACCAATGAATGCTCAATGATGGGAGGCAGACCCAGGGTTTGTTCTTTTCCTCCTGATCTAAAGACCCACCCCCTACCCACCCCCACTTCTATGATTCAGCAGGTAAGTGCCGCTTCATTGCTGTATTTATCCCACCACTGGTTTGATGGGTTTCCTTTGTTTAAAAAAAAAAAAGGCAAATTACTGTCCGTAGTTTTCAAATAGAAATAGGGAAGGTGAATGACTCACCCCATGTCAACAATTGAATTAGGAGAATAGACATGATGCACCCAAGGTTCTGGCTATAAGGAAAAGTGTGTCTGTCCCTTACAGAGGTGAGGCTGTTCGGCCATCTCATATGCTCAACTTGGCATGTTTGGCTAGTTGGTGGTCTGAAGTTTTCTCCAAAGGCACTAAAGTGTTGCTTGGCAACCAGACATCATGGGTACCACACAGACATTTAGCAAGGGTGGGGAAATGCAGTTCTAGTATTTCTTCCTGATTTTGAGTAATACACTAACAGCATTATTTTAAAAACAAATTTTAAAAATAAAAACATTGACCAAAATTAGAAAACTACAAATCAAGTTTTTTTCTTTTTTCCTTCTAGTTTTTGTCTATATGCAAATATTTTTATATACAGCTGCTATCATAGTTTAGAGACAATTTTGGATCCAGTTTATTTTTAACTTTGTAATATAAATATTTTTCCATGCTTCTACAAAGTTTTAATTGGTATTATCTTTAGTGGTAATATAGTATTCCTTTGCTTAGCCACTCAAGAACTGTAGAAGAACACATAGACAGTTTCCACGTTGTTTTTCTTCTAATTTAATCTCTATTGTATTTTTCCATTACTATTTAGTGCCCTAACCCCCTCCCCCAGCAATCACCACCCTGTTGTCCATGTCCATGAGTCCTTTTTCCTTTTTGCTCAATCCCTCCACCTCCCCCACCACCACTAGCTGTCATCCTGATCTCCATCTATGAGTCTGTCCCCATTTCCTTGTTAATTCAGTTCATTAGATTCCAAATATGAATGAAGTCATATGGTATTTGTCTTTCTCTGACTGGCTTATTTCACTTAGCATAATGTTCTCCAGGTCCATCCATACTGTCACAAAGGGTAAAATTTTCTTCTTTTTTATAGCTGAGTAGTATTCCATTGTGTAAATGTCCTATAGTTGTTTTATCCATTTACCTATTGATAGATACTTACGCTGCTTCCACACCATGGCAATTTGTAAATAACGCTGTAATGAATATAGGGGTGCTTATGTTCTTTTGAATTAGTGTTTTGGTTTCCTTCAGATATATTCCCAGAAGTGGGATAGCTGGGTCAAAAGGCAGATCCTTTTTATTTTTTTGAGGTATCTCCATACTGCTTTCCACAGCGGCTGCACCAGTCCGCATTCCCACCAACAGTGGAAAAGGGGTCCTGTTTCTCTACATCCTTGTCAGCACTTGCTGTTTGTTGTTTTATTGATGGTAGCCATTCTGACAGGTGTGAGGTGATATCTCACTGTGGTTTTAATTTGCATTTCCCTGATGATTAGTGACGTTGAGCATCCCCTTTATTTTAACATAAGCATTTTGACAAGCATTTTAACAAATACTGTGTGAGCAACATTTTACATTCAATTTTACTTTCCTTTTGGATCATTTCTTTGAGATGAGTTCTGAAGTACAGCATTTCCTGAGAGGTCAAACCAGTATTTTCATGGCCCTCAGTGTTTTATCTAACTCTGGACTGTATTGCAGTAACCACCATCCTGACCGACCCCAACCCCGTCTGGCTGGTGGGAAGGGCTGCGGAAGCTCCGTTTGTGATTAACGCTGTCATCCGATACCCGGTAGAAGTTATTGCATATCCTTTCTGTGAAGGAGCCAACAGTAGCTCAGTTTCAAAAGAGAAAAACGGATTCCTCCCCTGTCCCAAGAAGGAACATGCGGGAAGCCTTAGAGTGCAAACGGCTGTGGCACTGTGGCCCCGCACAAACAACTGCGTGTGTTGTTCACACAGGGGAAAAACTAATTTCCTGTTTCTGTTTCTTCATGAGCAATTTTTCTAGGTCAGAATCATCCATATTTATGTCCTAATAATATTTTATTATCCCTTTTATCTTAAAGGTATTTGAAACATTTTTGCCATATCCTGTGTAAACTTTAGTTTAATGTTTGCTTAGAAAATGTCATCTGAGAATCCTTAACTGTGTGTACTTATCTACCCGGATTCTGGGAAATTATAAAGTTTGCCTGGATCCAGTATGTCAGTATCCTACTTATCTTCCTATGGGTGTTTGAAAGAATCAAAAGATTTGTGTTTCAAAATCAAGTGGTCACCACCATCCCTGCAACAGCAGTGCCCCAGGGAGAACTGTGTAAGGAGCACTTATCGTAGGAAGACCGTTACTGAAAACTCGGAGCAGGACCCTGGCTTCCTCATGCTGTCTTCTGAGAACTGCCCTCTAGGACACTTCTGGAAAGAGCCCCTGGACACGTATCAGCGCGCACGCTTTCACACCCTAGACAAAGGAGTTCTTTCTACTTTTTCTCTACGCAAATTCTATATCTTCTAAGTGCCTACCGAAATCGTCAGAGACTAGTTTCCGGAAAGGTCTAAGGGTTCCTGAAGGCTGTAATTTGCTTCCTACTTTTTTTGTTGTTGTTGTTTTTAATCTTAGACTTGAATTGCAGGAGAAAACTATTATCAGTTTAGACATGTTGGAGAGAGTCCCGTCTCTGTTCAGGCGAAGATTTTTTCTCTCTTGAACTGAGAAACATGTCATACATTTCTTCCCCCTTTGTAAACCATGTTTTACTGTTTTTCTGGGCTCTCGTGACAGATACACAAATCACTAGCACTTTCTAAGACTTGGGCACCGAAATTTCCCATTCAGAACTTTGATTTCCAGAACTGAGAGGCCTTTAACTGGAGAATTGGAGAGAAGGGGAGAGAGAGAGAGGGCTCACGAACACATGTGTGCGTGCACGGGAGGGTGGGCAACTTGAGGACACTAGAACCATCCACCTGCCCTCAGTCAAACAGACATCGTCTGTCATCAGCTTAGCTGAAAAGCCCTTTATCCTGCCCTTATGTGGCTGGCTCTTTGCCCTGCCTTTGCCCTCTGTCTGTGCCCCTGAAATAGCAGGCTGAAGTCAGAAGTGCTGTTTCATTCACAATCCTCTAAGCAACCATGGGGGAAGTAAGGATTGTAACAACAGGCTTTTTCTCTCTGGCCCTCACCTAACAGCCTGGACACTTTCCACTCCTCCTTCTCAACAGCCCCTCCCCCCTCTCGAAAAGGACATGGGTGACAGAGGGCCTGTTGTTGGTATTGGCTCCCTGCCCGACAACCACAGAGTTTATTTGGAGGGCTAGCGGGAAGCCCAGCTACTTGTATTTCCCTTGACCACGGAACAGGGCGCCCATCAGAGCAGGCAGCTTTGGGGAGGCCACACGGGAACAGTGAGGGGAATAAGAGGATGCCAGCCCAGGCAGCCCAGGCAGTCCAGCCCAGCCTGGCCAGTAGCAGAATGACAAGCAGTGCCACCAGACAACCCTCATGACTGAGTGAGCGTCTGCAGGAGCAGAGTGCTGGAACAGGTCTTTGTTGTGCACAGAAGACTGACTCTCTGTCCTCACCCTGAGAAAACATGTAGCCTCCTCAAAGGACAGATGGATCCGCTTCATGACCCGGAGATGTCATTGGTACTGGGAGGACACACCCACTATGACCTGTGCTTCAGGCGCATTCAGAAACACACACTTCAGTGTGTGCCTCAGTTTACCTTGGAGATCCAGTTCTTATTTCCGAAGTACCTTTTCTTTCAAGCTGGCCAAAATAAGTGTTTTGGAAAAAAACCTATTTTAAGTGCACAAATATCCTAACACTGGCCCTTCTGATTTTCTTTTAAAATTTAGGGCTGCTTATTTATATGCCTAAAATTCTTTTGAGATTTAAATGAAAATTGGTTGCTGAATCTTAATTACCAAAAGATGATGAGATATGGAAAGATAGCTAAAGGTGTATAAACATTGCTTTGCATTTTATTATTTTCATGCAGAATTTGTATAAAGAACCATGATGTTTTGTAACTTTCTAATTAAAATGTTCAAAATGGAGGCTGTGTGTGGCTTTTTAAAGAGGAAGGTTTGGAAAGGGGAAGAATGGGGAGGGCAGAGGTGGCACACATTTCTCCAAGTTACTCACCAGCAGCCTTGCTTTGCCAGGGCTCTGCCCAAAGACCTTGGAGCTTTTGTTAGCTCTTTGGCAAAAGTCCCCTGGTCCAGCCCCAGGTACATGTGAGTTTTTGGTGGAATCCACATGGCATGTGGAAACCACAGGCTGGAAAATTACAAGTGTGTCTGGTGAATGTCATTTTGTTTACAGATCAGATGTTGGTAGCTTCCGAACCTGAATCACACAGTGTAGTTGAAAGAAAAGGTGAGAAATATACTGGATTTTATCAACTGAGCTGTAATCAATAGCTAAGTCAGAGTTTGAGACAATTGCTCAATGTTTGGAGGGGGCAATTCTATTTTTGCCAAATGATTATCCAGTTTCTGTTTGAGTCAGACGAAGCCCTTAGAACCCCGCTGGGGTCCCATCGTGTAAGGTTAATGAAGCAGTTTTATGTCTCCCCCTTTCTTTCTCTCACGTTCATGCTTTTAAAAAGAAGTTTCTTTCTGACCAGAGAGGTTCTAAGTGCCTATTGGGGGAAATACGTACTTATAGAAAACTAAAGAAAATAAGTTGTCTGTAACTTTGCTACCCAGAAGTTAATCACTGTTGGCATTCTGGCACATATTTTTCTCATCTTTTGCATTATTTCTAATTTTTTTTTTGGTTGTCATAAAACACTTCTGTGAACCCTGTATGTAAATCCTTGTTGCTGGTTTATTTCCTTAAGATATATCCTAGAAAGGAATTACTAATTCCAAAAGCTTATGACATTCTTAAGGATTTTAACTCATCTTGCCAAGCCACATTCTGGAAAGAATGCACACTAATCTATACTCCAGCAGCAGAGACCTCTTTTAGAACCCACCGCGAATTACCAGAGGTCAGAATTGTCTGTCATTTCCAGATGCCTGGAGACTGCTCTGTTATCTGTAGGGGGTGAAGGGGGAAATCTGCTTATTTATTGAAACGTAACCTGTATTTATCCGGACTTGCTGCTCTCTTGGCTAGAGCAGCAAGGGGATGAGAGGAGAGGCAGACAGCTCTGCCTGGCATCAAGGAGCCTTGGACTTGTTCTAAGGCTGAGGCCGGGGGCTTAGGTAGCCCGTTTGGATTCCAAGTCACCTCGCTGAGAGGATGCCTCTGAGAGCGAGGAGGAGCAAGATTAAGATTTATTTTCCTTCGCAAGTGTTTTGAAGGGAGCCTTCCTTCTCGGGACCGGAGAAGGAGACCACTACTTTAGTCCATTAGTGAGATGAGAAGTGGCTGCTCTCTCCCTTTGACATCCTCGTCCAAACAGTGCGCCTCCTGCAGCCCCCTTAAGCCCACCTGTGCCCCCTCTTATCCGGGACCCTCTTACGCCCGCCCCTGGGCAGCTGCCCCTCCCCCGAGGCGTGGCCCCTCGGTCAGTGGTGGGCAGGGTAGCTGGACCAGGGGGCCAACCGGCTTCTTTCTTCCTTCCCTCCCATCCTGGCTCCCGCCCGCCGGCTCCGGGACCGCAGCCACGTCTGAAAGCTCTTCATTGTGTGCGCTCCGCTCCCGGCGGGCAGCGCCGAAGAGCGCGCGGCCGCACAGGTAGCGCTGGGCCGCGGGGCTGGTACGGATGGGGACCCAGAGTTAGGGGGAATCTGGTCCTTGTAGCCCCAGAACTGCCCCTACCGCAGCATCCCATTCTTACGACGCCTTTTTTTCCGGGAACTCCTGCCTTGTTTCCAGGTTCCCTGCGCCGTGGGTCTCCAGGTGCCTCCAATAAGTTGGTATGCGTAAAGCCTCTTCCCTGCTATTACCGGGTATCCCTTAGTAGCCTTGGGACCCTACGGAGCAAAGCAGCCCCTGTGGACTCCCAGTGAAGAGACAGCAGACTGTGGAGTGGAGCGTGGAAGAGACGACAAGCCTTTGCCGAGCCTCGGGAGCTGCTCCAGGTCAGGCAAGGACCCCAAGCTTAGGGATACGTTGGTTTTGTCCCCTCTCCGCGTGGATGCCCCACCCTGGGCCGGCTTGGGGCTGGGTCAGTGGCACATTTTTGGGTTGGGGGTCGTTGATCTTGCAGCTGGAGGTCGGGTTGTGGGGGAGGGGTTGAAGGTCGTGTTTCCTCTAAAAATGTGCAAAGGGCATCGCTGCCCCAAGCACTAGTTTAAAAGTGTCTTCCTGGGACTTCAGCGGCCTGCGAGATCGCTACTGGGGATCTTTTCTCTCTTGAAACTTGAGTTTCAAAGGGTATGGCTTTAATCTAGATAGCTCTCGAAGGGCTTTTTCCACGGAACTCTTGAGGAAAGCAGCTTGGTGAGTGAATTTGGAACCAGATCCAGCTGATCTGAGTCTGGCCACCCCTGCCTGGGCTAACAGAGACCTCTCTTGGCCTCAGCATAGGTGTCCAGCAAATGTTAACTCTCCTTTTTATTCCCTCTTGTACCGGAGGCATGCAGGTGGGAAAACTGAGGTCTAACGAGCAAAAAGGGTTTGGCTGCTCTGAAACCCTGAGCCAAGTGCCAGAGCTAATAAGAGTGCGCTGCCTATGCTAGATTGTTCCATTTACTCCTCTCCAACCAGTATGTTGCTGTGATAGCCTCTTTACACGGCAGTCACCTGAAGCACAGAGAGCTTAGGGGTAACAGGCTCAAAGTCACACGCCTCACTGCTTGTAGAGGGAGGATTTGAACCCAGTCTGTCTTCAGAAGCCAGGCTTCTGGCCTTTACTCACTGGTTTATGTTTTGAATGTACATGGCCTGCCCCTACCTGACTTGCCACCTTCTGTTGCTAGGGTGCTAGAGTCACCTGACTCTGATTAGGCTATTGTCCTTGAGTTTTCCTTATGAGATCCAAGGATTCCCTTGGATTCATAGAATAGAATTGTCACCCAGGGTTTCGAACATACTTGAACAGATAGTTATAAGTGTACTATGTGTCAGGCATTGTTCGAAGCGCCCTCTCTCTCTCTCTCTCTCTCTCTATATATATATATATATATATATATACACACACACACACACACACACACACGTGTGTGTGTGTATTCATTTGATCATCAAATCAAACCCATGCATTGGGTTATACAGGAGTGGGCCAAAGGTTTACAGTTTTGAATATGTGAAACACAGTTTATTCTTGTATTATTATTTATTTCTATTATATAAACCTACTCTTGTCCACACCTGTGTTATTTTCCCAATCTTTTAAAAAAATATTTATTTTTTTTTAGAGACAGGGAAAAAGAGAGGGAGAGAAACATCAGTGTGTAAGAGATACATCCATCAGTTGTCTTTCACACGCCCCCAACTGGGGACCTGCCCCACAACCCAGGCATGTGCCCTGACTGGAAATCGAACCAGTGACCTTTCTGTTCACAGGCAGGCACTCAATCCATTGAGTCACACCAGCCAGGGCAGTATTCTCTATTTTATAGATTGGGGGGGGGGCGCGGGGGGAAGGCACAGAAAGATTAAGTAACCTACCCAAGATCTCACAATAAATTATCAAGTGGAGTTCACACTATTAGCCACTGTGCTACCCTGTACTCCCATTAATGAGACTGACTGGGCTCTGCTTCTAGTCTTGTAAGGGGAGATAGGTACAGAAATGCATGAACAGGAGAATTCTGGGTAATGGTAATAGCATTAACAATGATTTCACAATATCACCTAATGTTCCGTTCATATTACTATTTCTCTGATTACCTTAAAGATATCTTCTTGCAGTTGGTTTGTTTGAATTAGAATTCATACATTTCCACCACTTGTTATGTGTTTTGAGTTGATTTCTTCTAAAACAATCCCTTTTTTATGTCATTGAAGTGTAAGAATTATTTACTTTTTCAAAATCAATCAATCAAAATAAAAGGTTACAAAAATAAATCAGAGAACATTCCAGATTATCTCTGTAACAAAAGGGCTCAGTCAACACCTGGGGGAGCACGGGGGAACACAGGGCACTCAGTGCCTCTGTACTGTGTGTGTGTTACTACAGTGGAGAGGTGGAAGCCCCAGACTGGAGGGCCCCCCAGCTGGGAGGTTCTATGATTTAGACCACACTAGATGCTGTGCACAGTGTACTTTGGGGACCCCCAAAACTCAGAGCTAGGGAAAGGGGTTTATGAGTTACCTACTCTGAAGTGCCCCCAGGGTGCCTCTGAGCTGGGGGACTGGAGGCTCTTTTCCCAGACCAATTTGATTTCATTTCCCAATAGATTCTTGCAGGCAAACCTGCTTCCCTCAGCAGCATCGGGACTGTGCGACTCCAGCCTCCCTGACTCTGACTGATGCCATGCAGTTGCTTGTAGGGCCAGCAGAGAAATGGCAGATGTGGCTAGGGCTTGGGGCCAGACACATGTTCTGCCCCAGGGTGGGTGTGTGCATCACTGTGTAGGAGGTCATTCATCCAGGTGCCTGTTCTCTGGTCTACTGGGTACCGTGTCAGCTGGGAGACAGATTTGCAGGCACCTCTTTCCCTGCGAACGCTGGAGCAGGCGAACTCCACCCATGCCTCCTTTAACCAACTAAAAAGAACTGATTTTAGGATTAGCACAGTAATAAAAGTTTATTACAGACTGGAAAATACAGCAAAACATGAACAAGAAATAACATTAATCTGGCCATGCCAAAATAACCACTAATATTCAGCAAAATAAAAGGTTGCAAAAATAAACCTGAGAACATTCCAGATTATCTCTGTAACAAAAGGGCTCAGTCAACACCTGGGGGAACACAGGGGAACATGCTAACTATGCCCTCACTGCCTCCGTACAGGCATGTGTGGAGACCAAGTATAGAATGCGTGTTTTTTTATAACAGCTTTATTCAGATACAATTCACATGCCTTAAAGTTCACCCTTTTAAAGTATACAGTTCACTGGTTTGTGGTGTATTCAGTGTTGTGCGTTAAGCACCTCACGGCTCATCCACGTTGTAGCATGCACCAGTACTTCCTTCCTTTTTTATTGCCAGATAATATTCAGTTATATGGACACATCACATTTTGTTTATCCATTCATCAACTGATGAACATTTGAGATGTTTCCACATTTTGGCCATTATGAATAATGCTGTTATGACCATTCATAAGTAAGTTTTTGTGTGAGCATATGTTTTTAATACTCTTGGATGGGTATTTTGGAGTTGCTGTATCACTTGATAACTCCTTACACTTCTGAGGAGCTGCCTTTGTTCCGCAGCAACAGCACCATTTCCCATTCCCATCTGCAGTGTATGAGGTTCCAGTTTCTCCTCGTTCTCACTGACACTTGTTACTCTCTCTCTTTTTCATTTTAGCCACCCTAGTAGATGGAAAGTGGGCTCTTCTTGTAGCTTTGATTTGCATTTCTCATGACTAAAAATGTCAAGCACCTTTTCATGAGCTTATAGGTTCTTTGTACATCTTTGGAGAAATGTCTCCTCAAATGTTTTGCCCATTTTCGAATCAAGTTGTTTTTTATTGTGGAGTTGTAACAGCATGTTACATTGCGGTGTCAGTCCTTTGCTGTGGATATGACTAGCAAATACTTTCTCCCATCTCTGGGTGTCCTTTGATATTCATGTCTGTATAACAAAGTGGTGTTATACACAGTTGACACACTTGGTGTGCGTATTTGTGTGTGTGTATGTTTTGTTACTTGTGTTTTTCCACTTGATACTATATAGTTAAAAGTGCTAAACTTAGGGCCAAGATGGAGGCATAGGTAGTTGCATTTTGCCTCCTCGCACAACCAAAACTAAGGACAACAAAAATTGAGAAACAAGAAACAACCAGAACAGAGAGAAATGAACCGAATAGAAGTCTGACTACCGTACAACCCGACCGGTAAGGAGGGGCAGAGTTGGAGACCTGCGGAAAGAGGGGTCCCGGCAGGAAAGAGCGGTGCCTGGCAGGCGCGCAGGGCGCAGCCGGCATTTGGCGGACCCCAGAAGTGCAGGGGCGGCTGACGGACCAGTGGCAGACCCAGTGCGCTGCAGCTACACATTCGCGCACAAACTAAGCGAAAATGGGCAGCAACACAGACCGCGCGGCCCAGGGACCCAGCACCGCCGGGAAACAAAGCCTAAGAGCACCGACTGAAAACACCTGTGGGTGCTGAGGCCGGGAGATTCTCTCAGCCTCGCAGGAGGCTCCTCAGGGACACCCACAGAGTCCGAGAAAGTACACAGGCCCACCCGCCCGGGAGCCAGCACTGGAAGGGCCCAATTTGCTTGTGGGAGGCAGCAGGGGGGTCTGGAGTCCTAGAGAGAGCGGAGCAAGCACCATTGTTCCCTCTCAGACCCCACCCCCAAATACAACGTCACAACCCAGCAACTGGGGTGCCCCGCCCTGGTAAACACCTAAGGCTCTGCCACCCACACGTAACACCTGCAACCAGACCAAAGGAAAATAAAAAATAAAAAAGATGGCTCAAACAGAATTGAAAGCCCCAGAACCAATTTTTTTAAGTGACCAAGAGATAGCCAACCTATCAGATGCACAGTTCAAAGCACTGGTGATCAGGATGCTCACAGAATGAACATGAACAAGAAATAACATTAATCTGGCCATGCCAAAATAACCACTAATATTCAGCAAAATAAAAGTTTGCAAAAATAAACCTGAGAACATTATTGGTTGGCTTTGGTCAGAAATTAGATGAACAAATGCAGGCTATAATAAGAGAAATGAAGGAAAACGCACAGGGAACCAATAGTGCAGGGAAGAAAACTGGGACTCAAATCAATGGAGTGGACCAGAAGAAAGAAAGGAACAACCAAACAGAGAAGAATGAAGAAACAAGAATTCAAAAAAATGAGGAGAGGCTTAGGGACCTCCAGGACACCTTTAAACATTCCAACATTCGAATTATAGGGGTACCAGAAGGGGAAGAGGAAGAGCAAGAAATGGAACACTTATTTGAATACGTAATGAAAGAGAACTTCCCCAATCTGGCAAGGGAAATAGACTTCCAGGAAGTCCAGGAAGCTCAGAGAGTCCCAAAGAGGTTGGACCCAAGGAGGAACACGCCAAGGCACGTCATAATTACATTAGCCAAGGTAAAAATAAAGGAGAGAATCCTAAAAGCAGCAAGAGATAAGGGGACAGTTACCTACAAAGGAGTTCCAATCAGACTGTCAGCTGATTTCTCAAAAGAGACCTTGCAGGCAAGAAGGGACTGGAAAGAAGGATTCCAAGTCCTGAAAGGCAAGGGCCTACATCCCAGATTGCTCTATCCAGCAAAGCTTTCATTTAGAATGGAAGGACAGATAAAGTGCTTCTCAGACAAGGCCAAGTTAAAGGAGTTCATCATCACCAAGCCCTTATTATATGAAATGTTAAAGGGACTTACCTAAGAAAATGAAGATTAAAAATATGATCAGTAAAAAAAGACTTCAAACTCACAGTTAGTAACAACCATACCTAAAACAAAAGCAAACTAAGCAAACAACTAGAACAGGAACAGAACCACAGAAATGGAGATCACATGGAGGGTTAGCAACAGGGGAGTGGGAGGAGGAGAGAGGGGCGAAAAGATATAGAGAATAAGTAGCATAGACAATAGGTAGAAAACAGACAGGGGGAGGGCAAGAATAGTATGGGACATGTAGAAGCTAAAGAATTTATGACACATGGACATGAACTAAAGGGGGGAATGTGGGTGGGAGGGGGTGGGAGGGTGGAGGGGAGTGAAGGGGGAAATGGGACGACTAACAGCATAATCAATAAAAAAGAATTCGAAAAAAAAAGTGCTAAACTTAGACTACTAGGGTTCACAGACTGACTAGGGTTCAGCTGCTGAGTGGATCCTCTAGGCAAGTTCCTTAATCTTTCTAAGCCTCCGTTTCTTCAGCTGTAAAATAGGGATGAGCAGCAGGTCACTTCACAGGGTCGTTGTGAAGACTGAATCTGAAGATGGGTGGAAAAGTCTTGGCATATAGGAAGCCCTCAGTAGACGGTATTTACTGATGGTTCTTGTTCCCACCCCACCATAAACACTCATCTTCCTTTCTCTCTCTCTTCCTCGCTCTCTGCTTTATTTTATTTTTCTTTTATATTCCTTTTCTCTTTTCCTCCTCTCCCTTTTCTCTTTTTCTTCCCTTCCTTTTCAGCCTTCTCCCTAATGGATGCCCTGGGCTCCATTGGAGCTGTTTTCCCCCTGGGGGTGGCCCCTGACACCTAGGGTCCACTGATCCCACATCCTAATCCATTTTCTCCAGCCTTTGGGATTCCTGAACAGGGCTGGCCTCCAGCTGATGCTGAACTGAAAGAAATCTAAGCCGGGAATTTGTAGATACTATTATATTTCACCCCTTAGATTCTTTGCCAGGGCTGGGAGAGGCTGGTGACAGGACTTGCTGCTGAGTTGAGAGCACGCAGAACTGAGCTACAAGCCAGTGCTGCCCAGAGAGTGCCCCTGGGCTCCAGCTCGGCCTCTGCCGTGGCAAACCATTCCCTGTGCTCACTCGGTTTTCCTGACTGCAAATCAGGTGGAACAATAGCTCCTACCTAGATCTCTCTGGCCAAGAAATAGTCAGGGATATGTAGAGGGTATTGAAACTTTAAGATGCTCAGCAGAAAGAAATGTGGGATAAGAGGGAAATTACTCCCTTTGGATTTGGATCACAGAGCATCTGACTTCAATCAGCAAATATTTGTCATCATTTATTCATCCAGTCTTTGGGACCTTCTCTGATATGACACTTACTATCTTAGGATTTTAAACTTTTTATTGAAATATGTATACAGAAAAGAGCACAGATCATGTAAGGAGAGCCTGTTGACTTTTCACAAATCGAGCACACATGTGTAATTACCACCCTTGTCAAGAAACAGAGCATGACCAGCCCTCTGGAAGCTCTACCCCTGCTTCTTTGTACTGCTACCCCCAGGCCACCCCACTGATGGGATCCACTGTCTAATCAGAACTCATAGTAGAAAGCAACAGAAAAAAAATCAATTATTTTAAATAACAAGTGCAGGGCAGATAGGTGGCTCGCAGGTTTTCCGGGAGTGGGCATGGGATCCAGGAGGCAGTTCTGGAGTCAGCAGATGGCTATTGGGCATCCTCCACCCGCTCCTGCGGCCTCCAGATAAGGGGAAGGAGCAGACAAGGGATCTGCTCACAGTCTAGTCCCTGGCTTCTCTCATTGGTGACATGGACAGAGAGGGTGTCATTAGGGAGCAAATGCTGTGAAAGCAAGGAAGCAACTTCCAGGCCTCTTCCCACCAAAGCACCTCATCCTTGAGGTCATCTCAAGAACAAAGAGGAGAAAACTAGGGAACTTGGGCTGTGAGAGGCTTAGTGTTTTTTCCTGTAGCACAAGCATGGCATTTTAAAGATGCACCAAATGCCCTGACTGGTGTGGTTCACTTGGCTGGGCATCATCCCTCAAAGCAAAAGGACACTGGTTCGATTCTCAGTCAGGGCACTTGTCTGGGTTGTGGGTTCTGTCCTCAGTCAGGGTAGATGTGAAAGGCAACCAATTGATGTTTCTCTCTCACTTCAATGTTTCTCTCCCTTTTTCCCTCCCTTCCCTTCTCTCTAGGAATAAATAAAAATCTTAAAAAAAAAAAAAGATTCACTGAAAGACTCAGGGGTGGTTGAGGGGCTAGGGGTGGCCTGGGAAGTGCTGGGATTCTAAGCGTAGGTGACCTCAGGGCATGTCCTCTAGGTGATCTCCCATGGTTCCTGCTCTCCAGACATAGCTCAACACTACAACAGTAACATGGGAAATACGTATGATGCCTGAACAAGTCCTTTCCTCACATGTGTCTGTACCAGCATTCCTCACAAGTGTAAGAGGTTAAATGTTATCCCCAACTTACAAAGGAGGAAACTGAGCTTGGAGAATTCAAGTCATTTGCCCCAGGTCTCACAGCTTCTGAGTGGCATGGTCGGAACTCAAAGGCAGTTCTTTCTCCTGCACTTAGCAGGAGAGACAGTCAGTTCAGTCATCTGGAAAAATGTGTCCAGCATCTGGTCTGTGCCCAGCGGCGGCCAGGGGCAGGGCAGCTCCGCCCCTACCGTATAGAACTCAGTCAGCCTGGGAAGGCAAAGCCCTCCCAATATGCAGCACTATCTCCCGCTGTGGGACTCTAACCCAGCCTCCCTCCTGCTTTCTCAGGACCTGAGGGCCCCCCAGGCATCTTCCATGGATTTGTGACTGAGGTGGGCAGCTATCCCAGCAGCCCTGGACAGTGGTGAGTAGCCTCAGCAGGGAAAGGGCAAGCAGCCACCAGGGGTCTGACTCTGTTCTCACCTCCCAGCTTCTCTGGCTCTGTCCTGCCTCTCCCTGAACTGGATTCTTCTGCAAACTCACAGGCTCTGGAAGGGTGCCCACCCGTGAGTCCATGTCTCCTGCAGCACTTCACTCCCCATGGGTGATGGCAACAGTTGGTGTTCTTTGTCTTTCTTTTAATTTATTTGTTTACCTTTAATAACAAGAGTTGTATCTACTTGTTTTAAAAAATGAAACAATGCAGAAGATCACTGTGTGAAATAATGCAAGTTATCAGTTATAGGAGTTTAGCACATTTGCCCCACCCCCATGCTTATTCCAGTACTCCAGAACCAGTATCACCCCCTTTTTACAGATGAGTAAACTGAGTCACAGAGAGGTTAAGTGTTTGATCCAAGATCACAGGCTAGGAAGCCGCAGAGCCAGGATCCAAACTGAGGGAACCAAATCATCCATCATGCTGTTTAGCTTAGCAACCTGAAAGTGTTTCCCCAAAAGGAATTCTCAACCAAAAGGCAGGAGTTTTTTGTTGTTGTTGTTGTTTTAAAGATTTTATTTATTTATTTTTATAGAGGGAAAGGAAAAGAGAGAGGGAGAGAAACATCAATGTGTGGTTGCCTCTTGAGCACCCCCTCACTGGGGGACCTGGCCTGCAACCCAGGCATGTGCCCTGACTGGGAATCGAACTGGAGACCCTTTGGTTCACCGTCCTGTGCTCAGTCCACTGAGCCACACCAGCCAGGGCAAAGGCAGGAGTTTTGTTTTTAAAGTATTTCCTTCATCAGATAAGGATGGAGGGAAGGAGGGAGGCAGGAAGAGAGGAAGAGGAAGAGAGAGAGAGGGGAGAGAGAAGAGAGGGGAGGAGACTTTTCTGGTAGCATTCTGCCACTGGCATTTTGCTCTGCATTGACTAGATCACGTGTAGGTCTTAACGTCACATTCCCAGGACTGCCCCCTACAATCACTGGACAGAAGTTGGGGTGTGGTATGGGTGAGCGGGCTATGGTCCCTAACAGGTAAACTCCCCTCCCGCAGGCTTCGACCAGCAGCATGTGGCTGCCACGCATCTCCAGCACCACGGTGACCGTGCTCTTGCTAGCGCAGACGGGCCTCCTGCTCTTCCTGGTCTCCCGGCCCAGGCTGACATCCCCAGCGGGTGGTGAGGAGCGAGTGCACGTGCTAGTGCTGTCCTCCTGGCGCTCAGGCTCGTCCTTTGTGGGCCAGCTCTTCAGCCAACACCCCGATGTCTTCTACCTAATGGAGCCTGCGTGGCACGTGTGGTCTGCCCTGTCGCAGGGCAGCGCACCGGCGCTGCACATGGCAGTGCGTGACCTGGTACGCTCAGTCTTCCTGTGCGACATGGAGGTGTTCGACGCCTACCTGCCATGGCGTCGCAACCTCTCCGACCTCTTTCAGTGGGCGGTGAGCCGTGCACTGTGCTCTCCGCCAGCCTGCAGTGCTTTTCAGCGTGGAGCCATCAGCAGCGAGGCAGTGTGCAAGCCGCTGTGCGCACGAAGGCCCTTCGGCCTGGCCCAGGAAGCCTGCCGCTCCTACAGCCACGTGGTGCTCAAGGAGGTGCGCTTCTTCAACCTGCAAGTGCTCTATCCGCTGCTAAGTGACCCAGCGCTCAACCTGCACATTGTGCACCTGGTGCGGGACCCGCGGGCAGTGCTGCGCTCGCGCGAGCAGACAGCCAAGGCACTGGCACGGGACAATGGCATCGTGCTGGGCACCAATGGCACGTGGGTGGAGGCTGACCCGGGCCTGCGTGTGGTGCGGGAGGTGTGCCGCAGCCATGTGCGCATTGCTGAGGCTGCCACCCGCAAGCCACCGCCCTTCTTGCGTGGCCGCTACCGACTGGTGCGCTTTGAAGACCTGGCGCGAGCACCACTGCCCGAGATCCGCGCACTCTATGCCTTCGCAGGCCTGAGCCTCACGCCCCAGTTGGAGGCCTGGATCCACAACATCACCCATGGGTCCGGGCCTGGTGCGCGCCGCGAGGCCTTCAAGACCACATCCAGGGATGCACTCAACGTCTCCCAGGCCTGGCGCCATGCACTGTCTTTCACCAAGATCCGTCGCGTGCAGGAGCTGTGTGCCGGCGCACTGCAACTGCTGGGCTACCGGCCCGTGTTTTCCGAGGACGAGCAACGTGACCTCTCCCTGGACCTGGTGTTGCCACGTGGCCCTAGCAGCTTCAGCTGGGCATCATCCACCGACAAGCACCCTGGGCCTTAGCAGTGGGCCCCAGCCGTGGAGGAAACTATGGTGGGGAGGGAACCAGGAAACACAGTGCACAGGCCGTAACTGCAGTAGCCTGGAGTTCGGGCACCCTCCCTTGTATTAGGATAGGGCCGCATCCCCAGACTCCGTGTTTCTTTATCACCACTGCTTGGCTTTCCTTCGAGCCCTCTTTCCCAGCCAAGTTCCCAACAGGCACATACTTCATGGAAAGCAAAGCTCCTGCCCGCACTTCCTCTGGGCACTGGGAATAGTTCAGAAGACTTGGCTTCTACTCAAGCTCTTTCTTTCCCCTTATCTCTCTCCTCCCTTGGATGATGCATCATCCAGCAGCTGAGAAGGGTGTCTCCTCCCTGTCTGGGAGTGGAGGGGCACTGCGGTGAGCTTGGTCCCGAAGTCTGTACATCCACTCACACATACCTCAGACTCCATTGTCCCCATGTCCCTGGCACCACACTCCAACAAAGCCATTGACATTTATATCCACTTGTATCTTCAGCAAAAAATCAGACCAGATGCCTCTTATCTTGTGGTCTCCCCTAGTCTCTCTCTGCCCCGTCTCCCAGGAGCCCACACCCCAGCCCCCATCACCTGCCCAGGTAAGGCAAATCTTTGATTTGTTCTGATGGGAAAGACACTACATACAGACATAAACATAATTAACCGTGTGATACAGATTAGAGTTTACAACCTGTAAAGTTTGACAAGCAACATGCCAGAGTGAAGGGACTTACCCAAGGCCACACAGTAAGAAGGAGAATGAAGGGAGGAGGGAGGTTTTGCTGAATTAGGCTTGCAGGGACCCGTCTCCTGGACAAAGGTGGGTCAGGTTTTCCCATCTTATTTGTCCTAGGGAAGAGCAGTCAGCCATGGCTGAAGCCACAAGTGTGCAATACAGAAAATAGTCAGCTCTGGGCCCCGGATGAGGAATCTAGAGACTCCTGAACAAGTCCAGAGGGACGCAGTGAGGAGCAAAGGTGGAGGGAGAGAAGGCGGGGAAGGTCTGGGCGGCAAGCCAAGCAGAACGTGTGGTGGAACAAGAGGTTGGCAGCAGGATCAGTGCTTGGAGGGCAGGTCACAGGGTGAATGTAACTAGATCAGGTTTGCTGTGCACACAGGAGGGAGGGAGGCCGGGGGAAGGCTCTGTCTTCCTTTGGTCATTCCAGGCCAAAGCCCTAGAGGAGAGTGGAGTAGGATTCCTAACTGCAAATTGCAACACCTAGCTCTGGACACAAAATCTTATTAAAGGGATGCTGGCTGTGTAGAGGGCTTAGTACTGAGCTTAAAAAAAATGACTAAAAGGGAAAAAAGCTCAAGGCAGCAGATTTGAGATCACACAAATGGAATATACCGAATTCCACTGGGCCAGAGAGTTGGTCTGGGGACTTAGAGTTGCCACCAGAACTACGGTGCCAATTACCTCTGGAAATAAGAGGGCTGTCCTTACTGTTACCATGAGCTGCCTGAAGGGGTTCTGGAGGGTGCTAGCTTCTGATTCTCAGACGTGGCCTTAGATTGGTGGGACCTGTATTGTGGACCCACATCTTCACTGCAAAGCAGGCAGGGCAAGGAGGGCATGGCATTTTCTTGCACAGAGTGGTGATCTATTGACCTTGAAGGTGAAGCTTCAAGACTCCTCATTGGAGGATCCATCAAGCTGTAGGGGCTTCAGGCTCCATAAATCCTATGTCTGCCCCTGCTCACAATATCATGGAGAAGGTATTTAAAAACCCCAGATTTATTAATAGGAGCTCTGTGACATAGACTAGGGTCACATAGCTTAATTTTGGGGATGGGACTGAAACATATCTTTGACTTCAATACTTCTAACAGGTAAACCAAATTGGGCATGCAGCAAAGACCCCGCCACAGACGGGAAGCCAGATCATTTCTCCCTGGCGATGACATAGATCCCTGGGTATTGGGGAGCAGTCCTGGCATTTGGTTGCAAATATCTCAAGGACCAGAATGTTGAGGGATGTGGTGGGCAAGTGCTGAGGCGTTGGGGCCCCTGCTATGAGCTCCTTTCCTTCCTGCATTCCTCCCTGTCTGCCTTCTGCTGCCCCTGGGGATAAAGCTGTCCTCCGCCCTCTGCTGGCCCTGCCTGAACAGAGTACACTGTGGGGTGGAGGACCCAGCCTAGGAACACTCCCAGGTAACGTCGTATGTTTAGACAAAGGAGGGTGAGCAGGAGGTTCATGGTGCCAGAAGCAAACAAGGGGGAGACAATGATCCCTAGTGAGGTCCAGGAGGAAGGCTTTAGGGTCAGGCTTAGATCCAGCCTGATTGTGGCCTCTCACAAGTTGCATTTGCCTCTGCTGGGTCATAAATTGTATCAATGGCTATACTTGTTGGCCTTTACTATAAAGTTCATCCATTCTCACCTGACTCTTGAGGTCCCAGGATGAGGATGACTGGCTCCCAGACTTTGCTCTGTGCATATTAGGTACTCTGGGCAAGCCTCTGGGTGAGTTCCCTGGCCCTGGGGTAAAACCAGAGCAGGTTCAGGACAGACAGGCAGTACCCAGTTGAGTGCTCCAGTGAGTCAGGCCCAGTACCAGGCTCTGGGGACATAGTGAGGGACAGAGCAGTCATAGCCCTTACTCTTGTGGGGAGTGCAGACCCTATGTAAATATCCCCATAGGTAAACATGCAACTTAAATGTTGGTTGTGCCCTAAGAAGAAACAGTAAGAATGGGTAGACCTATTGTACTTTAGCATGGGGAGTCAGAAAGACCTTTGAAACATTTGGTTTAAATAAATGAAGGAGGAATAGGAGTTCACCGAGTACAAGATGAAGGCACAGAAACAGAGAAAGACAGGAATTGGTCTGTGGCTCAAGGAACCTTGACTTCTTGTTGGTCCCCTTGGAATCAAGTTTCCTTGACAAAACAAAAGACATACTCCTGAGAATCCAGGCTCCTGGGATGGGAGAAGCCCCCAGGAGATGCCTGAGTTTGCCTGTCCAGAGCAGTTCCTAAAAGAACTGCTGGATCAAAGAGTGTTTATGTTTGAAATGTAAAACTATCCAATTACTCTTGAAATGGAGTACCAATTCCTCCCTGGAACAGAGTCAAGAATGCCTTTGTCATCCTCTCTTCCTGACAACTCCCACCCTTACCTATATAGGGTTAAATCAATCATTTTCATTCTCACCTAACTGACGGAATATTACTCAGTGCTTTAAAAATGAGCTATCAAGACATACAAAGAAATGGAGAAAACCAAAATGCTTATCCCTAAGTGCAAGAAGCCAATCTGGAGGATTTCAACTACATGACACTCTGGAGAAGGCAAAACTATAGAGACAGTAAAAAGATTAGTGGTTACTAGGGGCTGGGAGGGGCAAGAAAGGGGTGAATAGATGGAGCACAGAGGAATTTTTGGCAGTGAAAATACTCATAATAATAATGGATATATGTCATTATACATTTGTGCAAACCCATAGAACATACAGCACCAAAGGTGAACTCAAAGGTAAACTGCAGACTTCAGGTGGTTGCGATGTGTCGGTGCAGGGCCATCCTTGGCAACACATGTACTACTCCAGTGAGTGACGTTGATAATGGGGAAGCCTGTGAATGTGTGGGGAAGGAGATATATGGGAAGTCCCTGTGCCTCCCTTTCAATTTTGTTGTAAACCTAAAACTGTCTTAAAAAATAAGTCTGAAAAAAAGGAAGAACTGGAACATAAAAAGCTTTGGTATCCTCAGGGGGGTGTAGGAGTGCTGCTAAAATGAGAGGGATGGCCAACTGCACAGAGACTTAAGCAACTACCACAGACTAGACTTCGAGTTTTCCCAGGGTGGCAAGTCCTTCAGCTGAGTGAGTATTTTCTCCCTTGAGGATAAGATTGGAGACCTTGGTTGGCCCTGTAATTTTGGCACTATTGTGATCCCGGGCTTCAAGCCCTCCATACCCATTTGTTCATTCAGTACACAACGTGGGTTGAGCACCAACAAGTGCTAAGGGCAAAAGTGAGGAAGGATCGTGGAGATTAGGGATGTATATGAGTAGGGATGTGAGTGGTGATTTTAACTTCCTGAGAGAAGGAACAGCACCTTCTTCCCCCTGCCATTAAAAATTTGAGCTTCTTGCCCTGGCTGGTGTAGCTCAGTGGATTGAGCGCAGACTGCAAACCAAAGCATCCAGGTTCGATTCCCAGTCAGGGCACATGCCTGGGTTGCAGGCCACAGCCCCCAGCAGCCGCACATTGATGTTTCTCTCTCTCTCTTTTTCTCCCTCCCTTCCCTCTCTAAAAATAAATTTTAAAAACATTGAGCTTCTTAACCACTTTGTCTATAGCTTAAAATCAACTCCATTATCCTTTCTGAGGACACTCTTTTTTCTGTTCTAATCTGGTGAGGTGTTCAGTAGGACTACTGCGCAGAAGTCCGCCTAAACCCCCAGGTCACATCTACCATTTCTTGTTTGCACATCTTCCTCTTTCCTGGTTGTCACTCTAACTTCACTGGAATATATGCTCAGCTCCCTTAGAAAGGGCACATGAAACGCATTTTCTCTCTTTTTGTAAGAAGTTTTTTTAAAAAAGATTTTACTTATTTGCTTTTAGAGAGAGGGGAAGGGAGGGAGAAACATCAGTGCTGGGGGAACTGGCCTGCAGCCCGGACATGTGCCCTTCCAGGTAATCACACTGATGACTTTTTGGTTCAAAGGCAGGTGGTCAGTCCACTGAGCCACACCAGCCAGAGCATTTGTTTTTTTTAAACAGATTTTCTGAGTCCTGAAAGTCTAAATGTCTTTTTTTTTAATCTCTCATTTCACAATTTGACTAGGGATAGAATTCTAAATTCAAGATAATGTTTCCTAATGTGATACATGATTGATTGTTATATTACCTTAAAAAATTGGTTTCTCTACTTCTTGTACATTCTGCTAGTCTGGGACATGTACCAAAAGGCAGCATTGTTAAATATTTCATGACTTTTTAAATACTATTTTTGTTTTAGAAAAGATTCTTGATTCCATGCTAAATCTCAGTTGTAGTATTAGGGAAATGGTATTAAAAAGCTTCCAAAACAAAGGTTTTAAGAGGGAACTTTAATAAACAATCTTGCTAATGATCTTGAATTAAAAGGAAAATATTATGTATTTTCTACACAGTTCTTTTAAATTTAAAGTAAATTAATTAAGTTTTCAAAAACTAATTTCCCCTCCAAATGTTCAAGTTATTGTGCATTCTGAGACAATTCTCTCAGCTTCCTTCACTTGGCTGTTGAACCATCTTACTTTCATTGCCAGATACTGTGTTAAACCTACATCTTGGTCAGGTGGGGCATATGCAATTCCCTAACTTTACTATAGGTGGCGCTGCCGAGAAAGGCAGAGTAGAGCGCGCCCTACTGGAGCAGGAGAGACTTTCTGGATAGGGGGAGTGTTCCCTGGGGTCTCTATCTACGCAACGTGAGGGGCGGGATCAACTCTCCTCCCGCCCCTACCATTTTCGGCGCGCTCTGATTGGAGGAAGGGACCGTCACTTGATAGCCCCGTTCGGGTAGAAGGAAGAGGGCCCAGGCCTAAGGTGACGCTGAGGCGACCGAGATACGGAGAGTGGGGTGGGCTGTAAGTGAGAGCGAGCTACGGCAACACTTCGGGCGCTCTCCCCCATCTCTCTGCGGTGAATGGCGGCGGGATGGAGCACGAGGGGAGCGGCGGCAGCGGGGGGTCGGCCGGGCTCCTGCAGCAGATCCTCAGCCTGAAGCTCGTCCCGCGAGTGGGCAACGGGACCCTGTGCCCCAACTCCACTTCTCTCTGCTCCTTCCCAGGTACCGACCCGCGCGCCTGCGCTCTGCGCTTCCTGCCGGGGCTGCCCGACGGTGGGGCGTGCCTTTTCTCCGGAGTCCCGCCGCCTAGCAATCTTGGGGCTGGTTTTCTGGGAGGGTCCCGCTCCCTGGGCCGAAAACTGGGAGCTCTACCCTCCTTTCCTGTCGTTTCCTCGCCGGCCCCTTAGTTCCGGCCACGCCAAACTCGCATTGGGGGCGAGTTCGGAGGGAGCGGCCGCGGGTGTACCCGTCGTTGCAGGGAGCTCGGCCAGCACCCGAACTGGTCTTGGTCTTTGGGGTTTCAAACGACCTAGGTTCAGACTTGATCTTTAAAGAGCCCTGGAGACGATCGTCCCCGCCTTATGCAGGGCGCAGGGTGCGCCTGGCCCCTTCCGTCCGCGCCGGTTTCTCGGCCTGGGCAGCTCGACGCCGAATCGTCCCGGCCAGGCTAAGGGGCAGTCAGAACTCACACCCTGTTTGTTTCTAGTCTGGTCGCCTCTTCGCCAGGAGGTTGCCTGCTGATTGCTCGCACCTCCGTCCGGATCCACCCACTCCACCCGCTTCTCTTTCTAGGAAACACTTTCTGAGACGTTGCCGAGTCTTCCGCTCACGCGTTCCAGATCTTTGGCACAGCTTCTTTTTAACTCTTCTTACCCCCACTGGAGCGTCTGCTGGGCCTGATAGAAAGGGTTTTCAAATTTATAATACAAGGTAGAAAATTATCTGTGCTCTAGAAGCCAAGAGGAGCAATTTCTTGGGAAGGCTAATGAAAGGCTCTGAGGGGATGGCACAGTTTGTGTTGGACCTTGAAAGGCAAGAAGACAGAAAACAGTGGCAGTTGAAGGCTAAGGTTGGGCTCTCCACTTAAGCTGATACCTTGACTTAGTAAACAAAGCGAGAACGGGGCCTGAAACCTGCAAAGAAAGGAGGATTGGATTACCGACTGCAGTCATAAACAAGGCATCTGTGATTTTTTTCTTCCACTGGTCAGCGACTGTCAGGCGCCATTCAGTGGACACCGCAGACTTGCTCTGTATTGCCTGTCTGGTGTTTTGTTTTGTTTTGTTTTGTTTTGCCCCAGTCAGGTTTGTGAAATAGCTGGTAATGGGGCAGATGCAGATGTTAGCTTGAAATCATGCCCAAAATGATAATCTGGCAGTTCACCGTGTTTCTAAAGGTCTTAAGTTCACACAGTCAATGATAACATGGCATTCTGGAGACACGACAAAAAATGAAATGCCGACACAGTCTGCAGGCACCCCTGAATCCGATTAGTTTGTTTTCATTCATTTCCTTATTTTTTCTCCAATTCTTTGTTTTGAGAATGTTCAAACCTACTGAAAAATTGAAATGATAGTATAACAAATACCCACATACCTTTTACTTAGATTCATTATTCATGTTTATGTTTCTTTGCTTATGTATACATACATGTATATGTATTTGTAAACCATAATATTTTTACTTTCTGCAGAGTCATTTGAAAGGAATTTACAGAAGTGATGGCACTTGATGCCTAACACGTCAGTGTGGACCTTTTCAAACAAGGACATTTTCTGTTGTAGTCAGAAAACTCTATCACTCCCAAGAAAATTAACATCAATAGAATATTATCTAATGTATGGGCCTTAAATTTTCCAAATTGTCTAAAGAATATCATTTGTAGCTTTGTTTCCTTTTTAATTTTAGGATTTAATCAAGGATCACGCATTGCACTTAACTGTCATGTCTCTTTAGTCTGATTGAATCTACAACAGTTTCTCCATCTTTGTTTCAGTTTCTTGAGATTGACATTGTTGAAGAGTCCAGGCTAATTGTTTTTCAGTCTGTCCCACAATCTAAATTTATCTAATTGTTTCTTCCTGGTTACATTCAAATTAAATATTTTTGTTCAGAATACTTCCCACATAGATGATGTTACCCACTTCCCAGTGCATCATGTGGGGAGGCATTCAGCTCCTGCTGAAGATGGTGTTTATCAGATCCCTGCACTGTGAGAGTACCTTAATTCTTTTTTAATTGATAAGTCACGTGAGGTGATACTTTGAAACTGTGACTATGCTGTTCAGTCTGTCTGGCTTTTAGTTTCTTTCTCTTCTTTCTTTCCCCTCATCTGAGAACATTTTTTTCATTGCTTTTAGAGAGGGGAAGGGAGAAAGAGAAACATCCATGTGAGAGAGAAACACGGGTTGGTTGCTTCTCCTATGAGCTCCAGCTGGATGCCACACCTGCAGACCAGCCATGAGCCCTAGCTGGGAATCGAATCGGCATCCTTTTTCAGTTTACAGGACAATGCCTCAGCCAACTGAGCCACGCCAGCCCAGGCTTGCCTTTTCTTTCTTTAAGAAAAAAATTGAAGTACGTAGATTTGGGATAACACTTTTAACATTACCTCTTGGTAGAGAATCTGTAGCTATGGGGATTGTTTTGTTTTCAGAAATTGTTCTGAAAATATTAAACTGCAGTATGTACTTGAGTTTATCAGTACTTCTATGGAAGTATAATTGGAGGTGTTGATCACCAGCAATCATTCATTCAGCAATACAGATTTCCCCTGCTATCCGAAAGAGAGTCCTGCTATCTGAAAGCTGAAATGGTATAAAGTGAAGAAATAGTCACCTTAGGACAGGCCTTGCTAACAGATGTACAAAGTGAATCAAGATTAAAGCACAGATGTTCACAGACCATTCAGAGCTATGGGGGCTTGATGTAGAGTATAGTTCTGGGGAAGAAGCTTGGTTGTGTCCCTCACTGCTCTGGTGCACGCGGCCTGTAACAACAGCTTGCTGCATAGCAAGCACTGAACGCTATTTTTACTTTTAGCCTTTTTTTGTAAAAGTGAAAATCGTCTTTGCATTTTTTGATTAGCAAAACAGTACTAATGTAGGTCTTTTGTAAAAGGGAAGTGGCAGAAAGTGAACTTTTGAAAAGCAGGGGGTACCTGAAAGCATTTGGAAAAGTGCAGGCTCCGGACTGGGGATATAAACATTCAGGAGATATAACCCTGGACCTCACGTTGACCAGAACGTGATGAGTAGACACTTGACCTCCGTGTCCCACCTTTAGCTGGAATGATGGATACAGTGGGTGCATGAAGTTTGATCCTGTGGACAGTGAATTTCATTCATTGACCTGGATCTGGAATAGTTTTTATTTCGACCCCACTGAAAAGGTTATTTGTATATCATGCTAACTCAATATAGCTAAATCATTGCTCTGAAATATTCTGTGGTTTGTCACTATCAGGAAGCTTTGAATTGATTTTTTTTTAAACCTGCATTTGCAATTTAGCCATTTAGATTTCTGACTAACCTTCCTTATTCCAAGTTGTTCAGGTTCCTTTTGTTGTCATTTTTAACAAACCTGAATGCTCAGAAAGGCAGATCTTTTCTTTGTATCAGGAATGACAGTAACTTTCTGAAGGTATGAATTTCATTAAATCAATGCCAAAGTGTATCATGTGATAGTTAAACTAAAACCCACTAATGTTTGGTTGAGCCGTTGCTGGAATCAAGAATGGGTTACACTAGGACCAGTTATTTATTCGTTCACTCAACCAGTATTTACTCAGTGCCTGTTACATGCCTATTGTTTTCTCAGGGCCAAGTAAAGATGTGGTAGTGAACAAAGGAGTTTTCATTCAAGTGGGGAGAGAGAGAAAAGAAACAAACAGAATTTAAAAGTGTGGAAAGGAGCAGCTGTGGTGAATGTGAGGCGGGGTGGGGGGATAGTGGGTGGTGGGTCTTGTGTGTCCAAGTGGAATGCCATTTTGTGTATGGTAGGGAGCCCTTTATGAGGACGCTGTTGGGAGTGAAGTCTGAAGGAAGCAAGGAGCCAGCCCCATAGCTATTAGGAGAAGAGTATTCTGGGCAAGAGGGTAGCAGGTTCAGAGGCCCTGGAACAGGAGCTTGCTTAAGAAACGCAAAGGAGGCCAACGTAAAGGATGGAACAGTGTGGGCAAGGCAGGAGGGGGAGGGGATGTCAGATCCTGGGGGACCATTTTGGAGGGTGTTGAGCAGAGGAGGGATGATCTGACTTACTGGTGTGTTGTTTTTTAAGTGTACAATTCAATGATTTTTACTATATTAGCAGAGTTTGCAACTATCACCACGAGGAACTTGAAAATATTTTCATCACCCCAGCAAAAAACCTCATACCCATCCATTATCATTGACTTTCTGCCTTAGCGTGGAGATTAGACGGAAGGCCAGATCAGGACAGACAAGATCTAGCCATGCTAGAACAAAGACCATCAGTCAGGGTGAGGCCAGCCGGGGGGCACACTCGGAAACCAGGGGTGACAGGGAAGTCAGTCAGTAGGGTCGGCAGAGAGGCGACAGCTGCAGTTGGCAGTCCCAGTGAGCAGGTTATCCTTGTTCAGGAGGAGGGGAGGGGTATCCAGGGAGAACTCACTGTTTTCCTTTACCCTCACACTGGTGCCACACTCACAACACTTCTGATACCAGATGCGTAGGTTTCCCACACATTAGGTAATTCTGTGACATCAGTTGGATGTTCTGCCATTCATTTCCGTTCTGACACCGTCTACCTGGAGCTAGCATCAGACCCCACAGGATAAGGGCTCAGTTCCACAAGAGTGCCCCCATCGCCCACCTCAGATGCCAGTCAAAAGTCCAGGTTGTCACTTGTGCTTCTGGCTGTTAATCAGAGGTTCCCACCAACCCTTCTGTGGTTTAATTTTCTAGAGCAGCTCACAGAACTCAGGAGTACAGTTTATTGCTAGATCAGAAGTTTATTACAAAGGATATTAAAGGGTATAAAAGCATGCCAGATGAAGAGACACATAGGGTGGGGTGTGGGAGGGTCCAGAGCACAGGCGCTTTTGCCCCTGTGGAGTCGGGGTGGGCCATCCTCTGAGCACGTGCATGTGTTCACCAACCCAGAAGCTCTCTGAAACTTGTACTTTGAGATTTTTATGGAGGCTTCATCACATAGGTGTGATCAATTATTAACTCCAGTTCCAGCCCCTCTCCCCTCTCCAGAGAATGGCGGGATGGGGCTGCACGTGTCAAGCTTATAATCTTGGCTTTCTAGTTGCCAGCCCCAACCTGGAGCCCACCAAAGTTCCCCTTAGGAAAACAAGATGATTCTGGAGATTTCAAGGGATTTAGGAGCTCTATGTCAGGAACCAGGGCCATAGACTAAATATTAAGACAAAATTTTCCTAGCACCCCTATTTACAAGGGTTTTAGAAGCTCTTTGTCGGGAACCAGGGGCAGAGACCAATATATTTGTATTTCTTACTTCACAAGAGAACAGAGGGGCCCCTAGGCAGGTAGGTGGGATTCAGTAAGAGAGGGGTCTCACGATGGGCAGCGTGGAGAGATGCAGGCTTTGGGGCAGTTAGCATCAAGGCAGTCCAGCATCGAGCTGCAGGACAGAGTAGGACTGCAGTTCCCAGGAAGACCAATGTGGTCTACCTAGAACCCTGGCTTCATGGGAGCTATGTTCATACGGTCGTCTGACCTGGAACATAAGGTAGAGTGGGAGGCCAGCTGAAAGGATGGCTGAGTGCTGAGCCTCACTGCCCACTTGGTATAGGCTTCTTCCATTTCTGCTGATTGGGGCCAGGTTGGCCTTGAGACCTTGCCTGGAATTTAGATGACTCAGCTGTAGATGTTAGGGGGCCTGGGAGCCCGCCATTATAAACCCTTTTGGTTAATACAGAACTCACCTAGAGGATCCTACAGGCTGTGTGGCTTTTCTCTTTAACTGAAATGTCTGTCTGAAAAATAGATTCTTAGAGATAATAAGTTCCCTGTGGGCAGGAATCTTTGTCTTTTTATTTTTTTATTTTTTTTTTTTTTTACTGAACTGCCTGTCATATGGAATGGGCTAAATAAATATTTGTTGAATGAATGAACTCTTAGTGTTGTTGCCACTGTAACAACTTATCACAAATTTAGTGTCTTAAAACAATACAGATTTATCATCTTATACCCTGGAGGTCAGAAGTCCAAAATAGGTCATCAGTGATGTGTTCCTTCTGAAGGCTCAAGGACGAATTGGTTTCTCTTTTCTAGCTTCCAGACATCACCTGTATTCCTTGGCTCTAGGCCTCTTCCTCTGTCTTTAAAGCCATAGCCTCTTCAGACCTCTGACTCTGACCCTCCTGCCTCCCGCTTACAAGGACCCTTGTGTGATTACATTAGACCCACAGAAAATCTCTCAAAATACTTAACTTAATCATTCCTGCAAACTCCCTTTTGCCACACACATTCACAGGCTCTGGGGAGAAGTATGTGGACATCTTTGGGGCCCATTCTGTCACCAGTGCTAAATCTGATTTCCCCTTATAAACTCTTACTACGGATCATCTAATTTATACTTCAACATCAGGAAGTGATGTGACTTTAGCTGCCAAAATAAACAAAGCTGATGATAATGCACTTAGTTTGAAACAGCGGACGGAAGTTCTGTGCGATATGTAGACAAAGACTTTTGACAGTGTGTTGAGCCAGGGAAATAAAAAGTACCATATGAGAATCAATAAATAGCTATTAAATAGATAACAAATTAAGGTGCAGTAGATTAAAGGGGAATCACTTAGTTTTTCTTTTAAAGTGTTTTATTGATTGGGGTTTGCCTTTGCTATTAGAGTGCTATAATAATCCCATCCATCTGAGAAGTGTTTTCTAAACCGTACTACTCATCTAATATAATTAAGCCTTTTTTCCTGCATAAAGTGATGTAAATGATGCTGAATAAAATATGTAGGCACTGAGGTAGCTAATGGATGCAGCTCAGGGTTGCAGGAGGATGCAGCGACCTTCCCCTTCTCAGCACCTTGGAGGTGCTGACCTGCTATATGCCAGACTTTCTTTGTTTGCCAACAGGCCTTTCAACTTTTAGGAAAATTGAGGTGGGGGTTGGTAGCCTAGCAGGTCCTCTTGGGCAGGTCCTGTGCTCCAGAAGTGGGACCAGGTGAGTGTTGGTGTCTTAGTCAGCTCAGGCTACTGTTACAAAATACCATAGACTGAGTGGCTTAAATAACAGACCTTTATTTTCTCATGGTTCTGGAGTCTGGGAGTCTAACAGCGAGGGGCCAGCATGGTTGTGCTGTGGTGAGGGCCCTCTTGGGCTGCCTTCTCTCCCTGTCCTCCCATGGCAGGGGGAGAGAGAGCGAGAATGAGAGACAGAGAGAGAGATCTCCCTCCCTCTTCTTATAAGGCTACAGCTCTACTGGATTAGAGCTTAAAATATGAATTTTGATGGAACATAGTTCGTTTCTCGGCAGTCGGGTCGCACACCCGAGTGTCCAGACCTACTTTTGTGAAAGTGAGTGAGTCTCTGGCAGATCAAGGCGTCACCTCGGAGTTCACTGCCCTGTGGTTGTGTGGCAGCCAGTAAGAGGTTTTGTGCCAACCATGCCTTGAGTTGATGCAGATAGCAGTGCTCCTCTCTAAATTTGGGGAGCTCCAACAGGGCCCAAGAGCAGTATCAGCTCAGTGGTGGCAGCCAGAAACGCATGGCAGCTGCCTTGTGTTTTTGAAGCAGATTTGTAATTCCATTTGTCCACCCCCGGCAGTGGCATCCCTGGTGCCATCATAGAACTTTGTGCACTGGGTGGCGCTGTGGAGGGCAGAGTCTCTGAGTGATCTGGGGAATAGCTGGTAAGGACTATGGGATTTAAAATGGGGTTAACTGCTCTGGAAGGAAACTGCATGGTGCTGTGCCGTGGTTTGGGGATGAGCTGCTGATGGGGTGGCATACGAGGGGGCCTTAGGCTGGGGGGCCAGGCTGCTGTCACTGAGCCAGGGTGCAGCAGAAGTTGCCCAGGCAGGTGGGGTTTGTGGGTATCAGAGCTCTGGTGGGTATACTTTTATTGGGGAGGAGCATGGTCTGGACACCAGACAGTGCAACCTCTGTAGCTGCTGCCAAGAAGAGAGGGCAAGTGTCCTGGGCAGGGGAAGCAAGAATGGCTTCCCACCCAAGGCTGGGAAGGAGGCTGCCAGTAATGTAGGTTTGTTTCTGAAGAGGATGGGACCCAGATCCTGAGGATTCAGAATCCTGCCCGCAATTGCTGATCGACACTTTGACTGGAAAGGTGGTGGTTTCTTTGTAGACAAAGGACAATAGTTAGTTAATAAATATATATATATATTAAAGATTTTTTTAAAGATTTTATTTATTTTCAGAGAGGGAAGGAAGGGAGAAAGAGAGAGAGAGAGAAACATCAATGTGTGGTTGCTGGGGGCCATGGCCTGCAACCCAGGCATGTGCCCTGACTGGGAATCGAACCTGCCATGCTTTGGTTCGCAGCCCGAGCTCAATCCACTGAGCTACGCCAGCCAGGGCAATAAATATATTTTTATATATTACACATGTTAGTTATTTATATGTAATATATTTACTTTTAAGCTTTGGACACAGCTATTTAATCACTTCATACTCTATATTGTATGATTTAATTTGCTTTAACAGAATTTGCAAAAAAATCATCAGACAAAATAGACCAGTTTCAACAGTATTATAAAACAATTCTGAAGATACATAACAGCTTGTTCAGCAGAAAGAAAAATAAAAGCTCACAAATCATTTGAGACTTTTTTTAGCTATCTGATAGTTTTTCACCAGAACAAAAGTGCCAGACTCCCTCAGTTGTTTGTTAATTTTTAATAAAGCTTGAGCCCTGGGTGGTGCCCCTCCAATGCTTTCATTCAGAGTTTTTCATCCAAAACAGGAGCTAGGCATCCTAATTTAGGTAAATGTAGAATATGGTATTAACTGAAGCTTTATTTGACTCGGAAGTGAGCAAAGAATACAGTCATCAGAGACAGTGCTGAGGGTGGTTTGGAGGATTTGACCCCTACCCCTAATCTCTGTAAGCCCCTTGCCGAGAAGAATAAGAAATTTACCTGTGAAAAAAAACACACACAACAGACGCTTACAACTCAAATTCAGCTTGAAAAACGACTGGCTGATGCTCCTCACTGGCCCCTCTTCAGCTATTCATCCCAATTGGACCACGCTTCCTAAACAGTTCTTTTTAAAACACAAGTGTCGTTGTTTTCTTTCAAAGTGAGAAGTGAATTGTCATCACTTCTCCCCCAACCCATCCTACTCTCCAGAAATGACAATTTTCTGTTGCTTGGTATGGGCCAAGAGGCGCTTAGAGAGTGAGGAGGGCATGCTGCCGCAGTCAGGGTTGAACCCAGGCCCTGCCTTGTGCTCGGCGTCGGCTCAGGCAAATGTCTTCACCTCCCTCTGCCTCCATTGTCTCAGCCTGAGAGCTGGGGATATTAATAACACGTGCCTCACCGAGTTGTTTAGAGGATTACATGTGTTGATGTTTGGAAAGCACTTAGAACAGCACCTGTGCATGTTGTAAATATTTATTAAACAAACATGTCCAGACTTTTCTCAGAGTACACAGAAGCAGTTACACGTGAATGTTTGTGTTTTGTTTTTACAAAAATGGGATCTTATATTACATACTATTCTGCAATTGACATTTCTTTTACATTATTTTTTATACTGATGGCATCCTACCTTATCAGTATAGAAAGATCTATCTTACATTTTCATATGATTGTGTAATGTTCAATTTTGTAGACACACCAAACGTGTTCCACAAGTAATCCCACATTGACAGACATGCCATTGGATCTAGTTTTCCCCCTTACAGACAGCGCCGCCGAGAACGTCTTGCTGCCTGTCGTTGCATGCGTGCGTATCCCTGTAGGCTGTATTCCTGGAAGCACCATCGCCATGGCAGGGGATGTGCACGTTTGACTTTTTTGGATACATGTGTCCAAATTACCCTCCAGAAAGCTTTTCCAGTTTGTTCTACTGGGAGCGTAAGGTAGAACCTGGAATATAATGTGTGACAAAGCTTTACTGTTCAAAACCTTTAATGGTACATCAGGGCTTTCATGTTGGTTGAATTCCAGTCTTGGCTTCAAAGCTCACCGTAATGTAAGCCCATCTATCTTTGCAGCTTTAACTGTTACTACTCTTATAAACCCTCTGCCTCAACCAGTGGGTTTTTAATTTGGGCGATTTTGCCTCCAGGGGACTTTTGGCAGTGTTTGGCTGTCACAGCTGGGGAGGGAGTGCCGCTGGCATCCAGGGGGTAGAGGCTGGGAGTGCCGTTCCACGTCCTACAAGCACACAGGACAGTCATCCACACCGGTTGCCTGGTTAAAAGGCTGTAGTGCTGTGATGGAGAAACCCTGAGTTAAGCTTTTGACTGCTCTCTTAAATTGCCTGTTACTTACCCGCCTCTAGCACAAGGATGGACAAGATTTTATCTAATGTGTCTGTCACATTCTTTATATCCATGTGGGTGGCTTGAGAGCTGTTCAGAGAATTCTAAAGCTGCCTGGGCTCACTGAGGGGGAATGCTGTGCCTGCCACTCACCAAATTATAAAGTCATGAGGGCAGGATGGTATCGCCTCCTTTTTTGTATTTTCCAAGGTGTCTCCTGCACAGGTTTGCATGCATGGTTGGTGATCAGAGTTTTCAATGTTACTGAATTACTGTCATCCGAAGAGTGATCAGAGGTTCTCTGTAGGAATCAGCTCCTCTTCTAACCTGCCCTTTACTTACTGTTCGTCTTCAAACCAAACATTTCTATTTCCTGGTATTTATGTCATATCTTGCAGAGCTTTGATAGCCTAAAAGGAGGCTGTGGCTTGGTATTTACTGTATTATCTTGAAAATGATTGTTGAATGAATATAATTTATAGCTTTCCATTATAAGAGACTGAATAATCAGAACGCCAGGAAAGATCAACAGGTGTTGACTGCATGGCCCCCTGTCAGTGATTTAGGCTTGTAGTTCTTACAGGAGGGACATGATTTGGGGCATTTTCAAATCTGAGTGAACCTTTTTTTTTTTTTTTTTTTTTTTTTTCAGTGTTTGGGGCCAGAGGTAGCTTATCAGGGATTGGTCATCTTTTTCTGTGAAAGGTCAGATAGTAAATATTCCAGGCTTTGCAGGCCATGTGGTCCCTGACACTATTTTAGCTCTGTTCTTGTGGCTTAAAAACAGCCATAGACAAGACTTAAATGAGTGGGCATGGCTGTGGTCCAGTAAGACTTTATGGACAAAAACAGGCACTGGCTGCAGGTTACTGATCCCTCTAAAACTATCACTATTTGGATAGTTCACTGGTGAACCTACCTTGCAACTGAATGGTTTTGAAAATGGACTGACTGGGTGTCATGACCCAGTCATGGGTCTGTGATGACTGCACTGGGAAAGGCAGTGATTTGTGACCCTTCTTTGCTTTCCCTTGTAGAGATGTGGTATGGTGTGTTCCTGTGGGCACTGGTGTCCTCTCTCTTCTTTCATGTCCCTGCTGGATTACTGGCCCTCTTCACCCTCAGACATCACAAATATGGTAGGTTCATGTCTGTAAGCATCCTGTTGATGGGCATCGTGGGACCAATAACTGCTGGAATCTTGACAAGTATGTTAGACATTAAAATACCAGCCAATCATAGACACGCACGACAGTATGATGATTACCAGAGGGAAATGGGGGTAGGGGGAGGTTGAAGAGGGAAAAGGTGGGTAAGTGGTGGTGGAAGGAGACTTGACTTGGGGTGGTGAACACACAATACAGTATACAGATGATGTGTTATTGAGTCATGCCCCTGAAACCTATATGATTGTATTAACCAATGTCACCCTAATAAGTTCAATAAAGTAAAAATTAAAATAAAATACTAGTCAAAATATTTCACATGACTTGTCAGTTCATTTCATGACTCATTTAGAAGCAGGCCTGAGTGGGATGCAGAGAAAAAGGGGTCTTTAACCACAGGTCCATTTAAAAAAAAATTTTTTTATCCTCACCCAAGGACATTTTTTTTATTGCTTTTCAAGAGAGAAGGGAGGGGAGAGAGCAAAACACTGGTGTGACAGAAATATCCATCGATTGCACAGGGCCCTTTTTTATGTATTGTTTTTTCCTCACCCTCTTTCCCCCATTATTACTGGGCTAACATTTTGATTTCCTGAGTCAGATTTCCTCTTGCTGGCTTCGGGAAAGCCTATGTTAATTCTATGTTAATTAAGCTTTGCGAGGTACATCTTCTGACGGGTCACCAGCAAAAGGAAGGTGTTTGTCTTTCTGGAAGCTACTGCTCCTTTCTCATCAGCTGTCACTTGAGGGAGAGCATGACAGGATGGCTAATGAATTACTTCTGCTCATTCAGGTGTGGTTACTTTAAGGATGGAAGAATAATTCCAATGACAAGAATTCTTGTTTTAGAAAGTACCTGGTTATTTTTTTCCTCTCAGGAATTCCTGAGTAAGAATTAGAGTAACATATTATAAATTAGTTTTACCTGTGTTTTTTTTTGCTTTTGCTCATGTCACAGGGATGTGAATAAGTTTAAATCTTTTTAAGCTCATAATTAAATAGAACTAACATGTATATTTTATATAAATTAAAAAGTATAAGAAAACAAAAATAAAAATCCTCCATTGTCACATCCGTAAATGAGAACCACAGTTTGCATTTTGGTCTGCTTTTCGACTCTTTTCTAGGTATACATGTAAATGTAAATATATTTTTACAAAATAGAAACATAGCATTCCTACTAATTCATAACTTTATTTCTTTTCCTGTGAATCTAAATCTTGAGCTTCAAGCAGAAATCTCCCTCTGTCTCTGACATGAGGGGTTTTTTGGGGACAAAGTGGCCTCTTTTCTCTGCGTTCTGCAAATGATAAAACCTTTGAGATAACACAGGAAGGAGGCCAGTTTTCTCCTGTCTGCATAAGGAGTTTCCATAACTGGCCTTTTCCAGTATTTTGAGCTACATCAGCTGTCTTTAGAGACCCTCTGCTCCAGTTTTTTTGCTGGATGACTGACTGTGAGGACCTGTTTCGGATTTCTCACCAGCGCAGTGAGGATGGTACTACCCACCTCACATGCCGTGTGACGATTAAACGAAATAGTGTGTATGCGAAGAGTTAACATAATACAAACGCACAGTAATTGTGCCCTAAATGCTGTGTTTGTCTTTAAGATTTTATGCACAGAGCCTGTTCCCTTCTCATATTGCTGATCTTTTTGGAAGCTTTTTCTTTTCTTTCCTTCTTCATCATCCCATCTTCAGATCCCATTTTAAGGCCCAGGTCAGGTGGTTTAGCTTCTTTCTACTCAACCCACTTTTTTGGAACTAAATTCTAGAAGGGGCTCAATGAAGCATGTGCCTCTCAGATGATAGTAGCACAGTATGTGTGCATGGCCACTGGAGGTGGGCATTTCACAGTTCAGATGTTCCAGGCAACCAGCACAGGTATTAATTAATATTCTTCTTCTAAGATTGGTCAATACACCTTCACATCATATTTATAAACTGTGTAGACATTTGACTGAGACACTCTATGTCTTGAATCATTCAGAACCTCTTTCATGCTTGTGCTTTCTATCTTGTGTCCTCAGCTAGATTCTGTGTACTAGGAGGATAGGGATCATACCTTACAAAACATAGAAATACATAAATACTTGAATGAATGAACACTCTGTGACCAAGGAGAATCTTGTTGGGAGTATCTGGTGGGGTGCTTATCTGGGAACTTTGGATCTGTTCCTTTCGAACTAATGAAATCTTAACTTTCTTGGCACAGTGGTGAGTCCCTGCAGCATCTCAGGGCACCCGAGTAGATACAGAGGTGCTTGTTTCGTTTACTGTGTTTCTAGGGAGTTACAGTGACTGACATAATAAAGACAGTTAATGACATAGGGAACAGAAAGGAAGCCCTGAGTATCTCTCTCCTCGTACCCTTTGAATTAGCAGCAACTTTATAGGGTTAGAGTCCTCTTGTCTTCCTTTTTCTACCCCTCTCCTCCCTCCTACATCCTCTTCCTAGAGAGAACTTTAAGTATAGTAGAAGGTGGAGTGGAGGTTCCCTGTGGCTTTTCCTGAAATATTTCTTGCTCACTCTCACACAGAAGATTCTTTGTTATTTATTGCCAAGAATATATTAGGTACCTAATACATGGGGAAGAAAGAGATGTGTTTGAGTTTGTAATCAGGTCATGTGGACATTGCAGTCTTTGTGATTTGGTTTATGACTTCTAGATGGGTTTTATTCACTATGTCTGGGAGACTCTCAGTTTTAAGGTGTCACTTTAAAATATCTAAAAGCATAGATCAATGATTTGCAAACCATATAAGGAGTACTTAAAACCCAGAATAGTCAGCAAAAGAACAGGGAAAACAAAAACATTTGTACAATGTTTAAATTTTAATGTAAAAAATCTGGAACATTTTACTTACTGTAGAATTTTAAGTGCTATAATTTCCTGATTATATTAATCTTGATTTTTCTTTGAACACCTTTGAACTTTTGGACAGGCGCAGCCATTGCTGGAGTGTACCGAGCAGCAGGAAAAGAAATGATACCGTTTGAAGCCCTCACCTTCGGCACCGGACAGACATTTTGTGTCGTGGTGGTCTCCTTTTTACGGGTTTTAGCTACTCTATAGCATAGACCCTTATGCTATGATGTTGAACTTAAGTTTTATAGAATCCTCAAAAACAATACAATATGCGATGTAGTGTTTTCTTAGTTCTTCAAATGGAAGCAACTTGGATGAAAAAGTATGTGAAGAACAGGAACTCCGCCTTTTCTTCAATTTGAAGCTCCAGGAAGTGAAGATCCTTTTGGACTCTTATTGTTCTCAACCAAACAAATCAAGTTTTATTTTGTTTGTTTTGATATTTAATTTAAGCAGTTTTACAGGTGCACCTTTACCCAAAGCCAGGTCAGCCGTGCTTCTGGGTCAGCAGTCTTTGCACTGAAATTCACAATACTGTGTGAAAAAATGCAGTGATGCATATTTCAGAAAAACTATGGGAAATGTTGGTTTATTTCTAAGCAGACTATACTGTACTAGAAATTTTATTTGATCTAATCTTGATTGAAATTTGGCAGACTTTTTTTGGCTACACCTTAATGATAGTAAGTGCCAAATAGTTATGGTTGAATATAGCTTTGTGAACAAATTTGGTGAAATAAAACAGAAAAAAAATCTATAACACAAGTAGTGGCTTTGATTCCACTGTTCTTTAAAAAAGGAGCTAACTACTGAATGATGTAACATTTTGTGGATAACTATCTTGACCTCTGATTATTTAATATATTTTAAAAGATGTGAATTTGTTGTTTTATACATTTTATCAAAATCAGCTAGCTAATTGAGACTTTTTTCCTCCAGAATTCCAGTACCAACTTTTCCTGTTTCTTTTATTAATTTTATTTAGTTTAATTGGACAAATATCCTATTAAATAACTCGAGTTGAAAGTTTTAACCCATGTGGGTTAGGGTACTCTTGACATTAAGGCACATAAAAAAGATATTGAAAACATTCTGTTATAGTTTTTCTTAGTAACTGGTTTATTACGGGCTCTTGAAAAATTATAAGTGCAGCTTAAACTAGTGTTAGGGTTATTGATTTCTTTGTTTTAATAGCTACTTAGTCTTCTTAGTTATTAGTGGTGGGTGTCACTTCCAGAAAGTGCCTGAAGTTTAATTTTCAGATATGCCTTCCACTGCACCCTTTAAATTTTCCTTTAAGAGAATTTTTCCTTAAAGAACATTAAATATTGAGGTTCTTTTTTATCCTCATCCAAGGACATGCTTATTGATTTTTAGAGAGAGGGGGAGGGAAGGAGAGAGAGAAGGAGAGAAACATCAGTGTGAGAGAGAAACATCGATCAGCTGCCTCTCCCACCTGCCCCAGCTGGAGACTGAACCAGCTATCCAGGCACGGGCCCTGACAGGGAACAGAACCTGCCACCTTTTGGTTCACAGACATTGCTCCAACCACCTGAGCCACACCTGCGGGGGCAAATATTAAGCAGCTTTTAAAATCCAATTATAGCTTTTTAAATTTTTCTTTTACTGCCTAATGATCTTTTTCATTAAAAGGCCTGAAAACTGTGACCTTCAAAACAGAAAGGATTGCAAAAACTGAAACTGTTTTGTATGGAATACAATCAATGTTGTTGTTATCTGTTCTCAAAATAACTTCTGGTAATTAAGTTTGACATTTTTTAAAGGAAAGTTTCATTGTGAGAGTAAGGCCAACAGCCCATGAGGTCACATACACACAAACTGTTTCACTCAAAGAAATGCACATTCTGGCTTCTGATTAAAAACAGCCAGGGGGACCAATTTACCAGGGATAGTCAAAGAGAAAAATTGCAAAGGGATCACAAAAATTAACTGGACATTTTCTTTCCACTAAAGGCCATTAAACCACTTACCAAAGTTACAGTGACATATACTCAACCTAAGTGGAAAATTACAGGTAGAGTTGGAATGCAGACAAAAGCCTTTATAAGCGCCCAAGGTTACTCTCCAATGTTCAAATCCTTCTTTCAAGCAACTTTTAAGCCTTTCATTAAAGACTCCATTTTTCAATTCAAGGAGCTGTGATTTTGAAAAGTAGCCCTTCAGACTAAGAAATTTGGTATATATCCTTTATTATAAGAAATGATTTTAATAATCTCTATTGAAGAATGCCTCAGTGTTCTCACCTAAAACATTCTTTTGGATAGAATTTCACAAATTGAATAAGTAGGCCAGTGATTGGTGGACCCCTCCCCCAGAGTACTAATTTGAAAGCCATATTGATCTATGATTTAAATGTTTGGTTATTTTTCTTTTAGAGCCAAGACACAAAAAATTAACACATTTTGAAAAGTGTTTCCTGTTTTCATCCTTTTGTGTTTGCTATATTTTGATTATCTGCTCTTTTCAAAAACTTCAAATATAAAGTGTATCTCTAAACTGAATGTTTCCTCCATCCAAGTATGTGAACATTCTCCTGTGAATATATGTGTATATACTTAATTATATAAATTGAGTTTTGCAGCTTGAAATGTTTTTAGGACCAAACTATTTGAATGATAAAAATGGCTGTTCCTCCTCATTTCTTTTATTTGATTGTTCTAAATTTCTCATTTCAAATACACAATTATTTGGGAGTAGTTGCTCAAGTGAAAAAATATTGGCATTTGTATTGAACATTGTGTTTTACTATACAGTTTTTTGATGATTGTTACCAACACCTGGCTTTCTTAAGACACATGTACAAGTACCCCAACCCCCAGCTATATATTCACTTTCTTTATTTTCATGTGGGGAAAGGAGACAGCCCTCAACCAAAAAGCTGACTTCTGGATTCTGTACAATGGGTGTTTCATGGTAAAAGCATTTTGCGAAAACTTGGGTCCACATTTAAATGCATAATGAATGTTCCGAGAGAGCTGTGGCTCTTTGTGCTATTAACCCTCCCCCTTTTTTTTTTCCAGGAAACATTACTTCTTAGGAAATGTCCAACCTAGTGAGAAAAAGTTATGCAATTATTACCTTTAAGTCCTTCCTTCTGTTTTTTAAGTCGTATGTTGGCTCTTGATGCCCTTTCTCACTGCTCTGGTTCGAATGAAGTTCCTACCACAACTGCAGTGCATACACCCCTCCTTGAGACGCCATGTCCTGGAATGTGAAGCCCTGGGGCTGTGAACGGTCCACAGGCAGAAACTTCTATGTACCTGCATTTCTTTTTGTGCACTCTCTGAGGCTGGTTGTGACTAAAATCAGCTTAACTTTTTGTATTAGATTATTTCACTAACTGCTACAGTCAAAATGATCAACTGTTTGTATGATAGGAAATTATTTAAATTTTATTTTTCTACTGACATTTCTAATTCTGGTATAAATATTTATCAATAAAGAATTACTTTCAATTCTGTGAACTGGAACTATTATTTCTCTTTCAGTGGCCAATGAGTTTAATCTTTCGTAATACAATTGTCTGACTTAAGTTCTAGGGGCTTTTTTTATAACTTAGTATTTAACATGTTTAGCAGTATTCCTTTTGTGTTCAACTTCTTACTAATTTATGGTAAAATTCTTGTTGAAAGATGTGATTAAACTACTTACATGTGAACTTGAGTCTTATGAACTCCACTTTGTGGCCTATACAGTACTGTCAACAAACTTTTGTATGATTATACACTAAAATAGTGGAAAGCTGATAGTATGAAAAAATGTATTATTTCTTTTTTTAAAGATTTATTTATGTATTTTTAGAGAAAGGGGAAGGGAGGGAGATAAGAGGGAGATAAACACTAATGTGCAAAAGAAACAACATTGCCTCTTCAACGCCCCCACCCGGGACCTGCCCCGAAACCCAGGCATGAGCCCTGACAGGGAATCAAACCAGCAACCTTTCAGTTTGCAGGCCAGTGCTCAATCCACTGAGCCACACCAGCCAGGGCAATTTTTTATTTATTTATTTATTATTATTATTTTATTTTTTTTTTTGGCTAAACATGTTAGCAAACTTTTTTTTTTTTTTTTTGCGAAATTACTTGACATAATGGAAAATATTTCCTCCCCCGGCTACCCTGAATGTGGCTGGAAACTTTGGTTGTGGATTTGAACAAGCGTGTGGAGTGCTAGTGAGCTCAAGAGGAGACTAGGAGAAATGGAATGGGATGATGCTGTAGAACTCCAATGTAACCTTGCCCAGACTCAGACCCCTGTGATGAGTCAAACGACCACGACCCAGTTTGTCAACTGTAGGGTCCCTTCATGCCATTCAAGGAAAATCACGGTAAGAGTGGTAAACTCCCGTATCTATTTTTCTATTATTCTCCCATAAGAAAGATCTGCTGAAATGGATCATAGACCTAAATGTAAGAACTAAAACTATAAAACTCTTAGAAGAAAAAAGGAATAAGTTTTGTGCCCTTGGGTTAGTCAAAGCTTTCTTAGATACAATCCCCAAAGCACAAGGAACAAGAGACAAAAATAGATAAATTGGACTCCATGAAAGTTAAAAACTTTTATGCTTCAAATGGTGTCATCATTTGAAGCATAAAAGTGAAAAGACCCCAGAGAATAGGAGGAAATATTTTCAAGTCATATATTTTGTGAGACTGGGTATTTAGAATATACAAGGAACTTGCAACCTAATAAGATAAATGGCTAAGTTTTAAAATGGGCAAAGGATCTGAATAGACACTTCTCCAAAGAACAGCATGACCAATAAGACATGAAAGGTCATCAAGGAAGTACAAATAGTCATGAGGGAAATACAAGTCGAAACTACAATGAAAATACCACTTCACGCCCACTAGGATGTTTATAATCAAACAGAGTGTTGGCAAGGGTATGGAGAAATTGGAGCCTTCACACACTGCTGGTGAGAATACAATACGGTGCTTTGGGGAAACAGTTTGGCAGTTCCTTAAAAGGTAAAGCACAGTTACCACATGGTCAAGCAATTCCATAGGAACATATAACCTAAGAGAAATGAACTTTGAAAAGTGCTGAGTGAAATAAGAGTCACAAAAGATGACGTTGTATAATTCCATGCATATGAAATGTCCAGGCAAACCTATAGAGATGGAAGGGTTACCCTGAGGCGGAGGATTAGGGGAGAAATGGAGAGTGACTACCAACGGGTAAGATGTTCCTTTTTGGGGGTGATACAAATGTTCCCAAATTGATTATGGTGATGATTGCACAAACTGTGACAATATAAAAACTGCTGAATTGTGCACTTTAAATGGGTAAATTTTATGGTGTGTGAATTATATTTCAATTAGGCTATTTTTAAAAGTTTGCTGGCATAGAGCCACTGTAATGTCGTTTTACTCACAGAATGTGTTTCATCTATTCCTTGATTAGGTAACTCTAGGACTGGGTGACAGACCCAGTCTAATCCAAAATATCAACAAAGAGCAATTTTTCAGCTGAAAAACAAAAACCCTAAATCTGCACAAATAAGATATTAGTCATGTCTTATCTGCATTACTCCCTGCCATATTGGATTATAATCAAACAAATTTAATCTGATAAAATGATAGAGATTATATATGGTTGTACTTCCATATGGATTGACATGAAGGAAGGATTCATGTGGATGATGTCTGAATTCTAGAATAAGTCAATTCTTATTGTTCTTGGTAGTTATGTCTATAAAGTCACCACACACTCACGTAGTGAATAGTGAATGACAATTGGAAATACACGGCTGGTCTCCACCCCTTATATGTAACAGGCGTGCTGAGACCAAGGAAAAAAAAAAAAGTCCAAATGAAAGAACAGATCAAATCTCCAGAAAAAATACAGCTAAGCGATGAAGAGATAGCCAACCTATCAGATGCAGAGTTCAAAACACTGGTTATCAGGATGTTCCAGGAACTCTCTGGGTACTTCAACAGTATAAAAAAGACCCAGGCAGCAATGAAGTTTGCACTGTGTGAAATAAAGGAAAATCTACAGGGAAACAACAGTGATGGGAAGGAAAGCAGGACTCAAATCAAGGGATTGGAGCAGAAGGAAGAAACATTCAACCAGAACAGAATGAAGAAATAAGAATTCAAAAAAATGAGGAGAGGCTTAGGAACCTCCAGGACATCTTTAAATGTTCCAACATCTGAATTACAGGGGTACCAGGAGGAGAAGAGGAGGACCAAGAAATTGAAAACTTTGAAAATGTAGGTGAACTTCCCCAATCTGGCAAAGAAAATAGACTTTGGGGGCATCCAGGAAGCTCAGAGAGTCCCAAAGAAGTTGGACCCAAGAAAGCACACACCAAGGCACATCATAATTATATTACCTATGATGAAAGGAGAGAATCTTAAAAGCAGCAAGAGAAAAGGAGAGTTTACCTACAAAGGAGTGCCCCTTAGATTATCAACTGATTTCTCAAAAGAAACCTTGCAGGCAAGAAGGGCCTGGGAAGTATTCGAAGTCATGAAAGGCAAGGACCTACATCCAAGATTACTCTATCCAGCAAAGCTTTCATTAGAATAGGAGGGTAGATAAACTGCTTCCCAGATAAGGTCAAGTTAAAAGAGTTCAGCATCACCAAGCCCTTATTATGTGAAATGTCAAAGGGACTTATCTAAGAAAAAGAAGATAAAAAATATGAACCGTAAAATGACAACAAACTCAAAATTGTTAACAACCACACCTAAAACAAAAACAAACTGAGGAAACAACTAGAACAGAAACAGAATCACAGAAATGGAGATCACAAGGAGGGTTATCAGTGGGGAAGTTGGAGGTGGAGAGAGGGGGAAAAGATAGAGAATAAGTAGCATAAATGGGAGGTAGAAAATAGACAGGGGGAGGTTAAGAATAGTATAGGAAATATAGAAGCCAAAGACCTTATATGTATGGCCCATGGACATGAAGTAAAGGGGGGGAATGCAGGTGGGAGGGGGTGTGCAAGGTGGAGGGGAATTATGGGGGGGAAATGGAACAACTGTAATAGCATAATCAATAAAATATATTTTAAAGAAACAAGCAAATAAAAAAGAAGTAGAGATCCTACACTATCATACAAATCTATCTCTACTAGGATTTCCATAAGCTATACACACTGGAATCTAATGAAATTCTATAGTTCTTTACTCAATAATTCAGATATTACTTTCAAGCCATACAGCTATATGCAATATACTAGGTGTTGTTACTCCTCTAAATATTTACCTTTTTGTTACCATATGGTAGATAAAAACTCCTCCTTGTTTAGAAGTGGGAGTTATAGAGAAATGGCAGAATGAATGTTCCCCTAAGCCTACAGTGGGATGAAGAGGTTTGGGGAAGGTTGGCTTCCTTGTGAATCTCATATTTTCCAGATTCTGAAGTTATTTACCCATTCTGTCCCTGGAGTTAGTTATTTACTAACCCTTTTCAGTAAGAGATGCAGCCCCTTCCCCAAGCTCTTGAAATCTCTTCTGATGCCTTGCTAATTGAAAAAGGTATATAATTTGCCCCAGTCATCAACTTTAGGAAGTGATGAACTCAAGCTTTGCAGAAAAAATTGGAAGAGAAAATTACGATCACACTAATAGGGTGTGTAAAGAACAGGAACCACTGAGGTTTGTTTTTCCCAAAAAATCTTGAAATTAAGTATATTTATTACAGGGATTAATTTTCTTTCAAGAACCTGTATCAAGTTTACATAAAAAATTAATGTATTACCTACTAATTTCTCCTTATGATATATGAAAGAAAGAAAGAAAGAGAAAGAAAGAAAGAAGAAAGAAAGAAAGAAAGAAAGAAAGAAAGAAAGAAAGAAAGAAAGAAAGAAAGAAAGAGAAAGAAAGAAAATACAGGGTTGGGTTCCTGGGAGTCTCAGATCACATTTTTGTCAACTGATCAACACAGAACCTTTTTTATGTGTGTTTCTATTTAAAGACACCTTATTTAATATTGTTTGCTGGTATAGTGCACCTTGAAAGCCTTTATTCTGCCTTGATTGAGGTTTTGAAAGAGAGACGTGGTATTTGAGGACATGAAAAGAACCTTTACATTGGGGTGTGGAGTTCTTCACAATAGTGGACTGGGGCATTATGCAAAATTAATAAAACCTTGAAGGCAAGGTTTCTGCCCTGGAGATAGCATTCAGCTTCTGGTATGAAACAGTTGTGGAACCAATCAAACGTCATCCACACATTTTTGTTCCACCTACAATGGATCTGCCTTTCCCTTGAAGTGTTTGGGGATTTTTGTCTCTGTGCAACATGAAGGGTTTGTTTGCACTTAAAGTCACCAGTGGCACTGGTTCACAATAGCAAGGTTGCATATTCTCAGAGTGACTTAAAACCAAGAACTTTGGAGGCCATTTGCATTATATAGGTTTGTTTGCCAATGTCCTTGTAAAACACACCAGTCTCATCAGCATTGAAAACCTGCTCTTCTACATATCCCTTTTCCTTTGTAACACTTAGCAAGTTTTTTTTTAATTTTTTTTTTTTAGATTTTATTTATTTATTTTTAGAGAGGGAAAGGAGGGGGAGAGAGAGAGAGAAACATCAGTGTGCGGGTTGCTGGGGGACATGGCCTGCAACCTAGGCATGTGCCTTGACTGGGAATCGAACCTGCGATGCCTGGTTCGCAGCCCGCGCTCAATCCACTGAGCTACACCAGCCAGGGCTAGTATTTTTAAAATTCTTCTGCAGCTTCCTGGTCTGCAGAACTTGTCTGTAGTAAGTTTAATATTTTTCACCCCATATTGCTTTTTGAAACGTGCAAGTCAGCCAGCACTAACCAAGAGGGTTTAACATTTTCCTGACCCTGAGTAACATGACCATAAATGTCTTTGAATTTCAGCCTCACGAGCATGCTGTTCACACCTTTTAAAAATCTGTTGTCATGAGTCCAAATATTACCTGCTTTTCCATATCTTCCTCACACACTATAGATGTCACGTTAGTGCTTTCTGGAGTAGCCTCGAGTACAGATCTGCGAATTGCTTTTCCCTTTTTCTTGATGTACTGAATTGTTTATTCATTAACAGTGAACTCTCGACCAACAGCGCTACAACTCTCGCCTGAACGAGCTTGTCCGACACACGTATTTTCTCCGTAAGGCACACCGCAGCCTGCTTGCGCTTAGGAACGTTAGGCAGCACTTCAGCACTGCGCTTGGGAGTCATTCTAAACAGCAAAATTACTATAAAAAGCACAGAAATGGAAAACAAGAAATGCTAAAAAGAAGTGGCACTAAGAGACTCAAAAAGCATACATACACCTATGAGAACTGAACCAAAAATCTGATCTCCTGCCTTGCTCATTGTCAGCTGGTAAAACGCACCATTGACTCAAAATTTTCACCCTCTGCTCAAGTCTGCAAATAACCCCAGAAAGCACCGCGGATATTGATTTTGGGGTTACAATAAATTTTAGCGAGTAAGCGAATTCGAAAATACCAACTTGTGAATAGTGAGGGTCAACTGTATTCCCACAGGCAAGTAATTTTATTTAAGCCCATTTACTAAATTAATAAAACTAGGTAGAGCTGAAGACTACAAGTCCCAGAATGCACCGCTTCATCACGAAGCCCCTGCTCAGTCAACAGCTTACAGTAACGTCAGGCCCTGGCAGCGGCCTGGAAGCCATCACGTACACTCTCTGCGCCTGTGCACACGCTGAGGGCACCCGCCCCAGCCTCGGCTCTAGGGTCTCTCCCTAAATCATTCCCTTGAGGTCAGTAGCTACGGTCCTGTGGCTTGGCCCGTCCCGCGTGGCAGCGACATGGAGGAATTCGACTCAGACGACGTCTCCTCCTCAGAGGAAGACGAAGACTACGTGCCTTCGGGTAAGCTATTCCGCCTTCAGAATCTTGCCCCGCCCTGCGCCCCATTTGAGGTGCGCTTGGCTTCGCTGTCTGGGCCCCGTGGCCCCGGTGGCCCCGCGACGCGGGTCTGGAGCGTCCCTGCCAGCTGCGCCCCTGTGCCCCGAGAGGCGTGCCTCACTGCGGCCGCAGCAGTCTCCTAGTCACGCCAATGCCGAAATCGTCGGAAAGGCAGTCTGAGCACTGAAAGTTACCACCTTCCGTCCCGAGGGAATTGCCAGCTAGCATCCCGTGCAAGATCGATCTGTCCACTGTCTGCCTTCAGAAGGGATCTGGCCGGTAGAAAGTTCGCATGATAATGCTTTTTGCCCTTTGGCAACGTATATGCCCATTGCTCCCGTCTCAGTTTTTATGTATGGTTTTTGTATGGGCATCTCGAACTGAGCGGAGCCAAACTAAATCTTGTTACCTAAACAGACCGATCTCTTCCGCCATCCCGTGCCTTCCCCAAACTTTCCCATCTTATTAAAAGTACCCCTGCAATCATTTAGGTAGAAAACGAACAAAACCTCCTAGGAATGGAGTCATCCTCATGCCTCACTTTTGGTCCAGCCGATCAGTGAGTTCTGTTGTGTCGACGTGGAAAATTAACTTGTGACAACTCCCTTACTGATCTCACTGCTACTGAACCACACTAATTAAGGACTGGGGTGGCCAGAGTGATCATAGGTCCTATGACAAACCTTAATTAAGGATCAGGGTGGCCAGAGTGATCATTTTAAAACTACTTTTCATTTAATCAAAAAGACTTGTCTTAAGACCAAACAGTTCCCATCATTCCTCGGTATCAGTCTTCCCTGGACTCGTTCCTCTCACTCCCCGCGCACACACACCCTTCCGACTGTCCAGCTTGCTAGTGTTCCCATGTCCAATTTTAGTTATATCAGTATCCAGTTAACATAAGAAGTGTCCGATCCTGTAGAGAATTCTTATGAGTTTATTTGAGCCAAATTGATGATGTATGTTGAAGAACAAAATCTCAAATGCTCCAGAGAATAACATTTTGAGGGTTTTTTTATGCATTTGAAATTAAGGAGGGAGCTTGAGGAAGATGTGACGTGAAGGTGGAAGAAAGCAAGGCAGGATTCCGGGTGGATTACAGGGTAATCGAGGGCGTGGTCGATTTAGGAGGAAGGAGCTGAAAGAGGGCATTTCAAAAGTGTGTTAGCCTAGATGCACAGAAAAAAATGGGCAGGGTGTGCTCAAGGCAAAGATAAGCCTTTTACTAGAGAAGGTGTCTGCCTGGGGCCTGACTGCCCACCATGACCTGCCCAGGGAGGAATTTACACCTTGTGAGGTTACTTCCCATGGAGCCCTTTTTCATCGTCCGTGTTTACTTTTGTAATGACTGAACAGCACCTTCACCGCTGAGGCATGTGGTGCGCACTGTGATTGTTTTTCCCGTACCACTCGTTTTCTCTGGAGTTAATGCCGTTTGGTTGTCAACTCTTGGTTTGACCCTTAATTCTCAGAATTGTCTAAATCATCTTCCAAGATATTTAGATGGATTAAGTGATGTTCCACTTTCATCTTGAAGTCCATCTTTGCCTTCTGACCCGCTCTGATTTGACTTGATTTTTACCGCTTTTAAACCTCGTGTCTTCCATCTCATTACCACGCCAGGCGTTCCCTTTTCTCCCTTTTCTGTCAGATTTCCTGTTTCTTGGGTCCTATTTGTCTTTTTCTTGGTGGGATCCACCACGGTGACAATATATTCTCAAATAACTTCTTGAAGAAGGATGCAAGGTAGAAACATTTTTTTTTCTTGAGACCTTGAATGTCAAAAAATAATGATGTGGCCCTCAGGCATGATTGATAATTCATTTTGTATGGATTTTTGTGTTCTATAATAATAATTTCAAGCTCTATAATAATTCTCCATCTGACTTTTTATTTCTTTTAAACATTTTTTTCCACTTACAGTTTAATTCAACACTATTTTGCATTAGTTTCAGGTGTACAGCACAGTGGGTGGACATTCATATGCCTTATTAAGAAACTCCTCCCTTCTGGCTGTCATCAGTTTGTTCTCTGTATCCATGACTCTGTTTCATTTTGGTTTGTTTGTTTATTCTGCTCTTTAGATTCCACATAAGTGAGATCCTTTACTGATTTGCTTATTTCACTTGGTATAATACCTTCTGGATCCACCCATGCTGTCGCAATGGTCAGATTTCATTCCTTTTTATGACCGAGTAATATTCCGCTGTGTATCTGTATCACCACTTTTTTATCCACTTGTCTTTTGATGGGGACTTGGGTTGCTTCCATATCTTGGCTATTGTAAATAATGCTACAATGAGTATAGGGGAGCATACATTGTTTTGAATTAGTGTTTTGGGTTTCTTCAGATAAATGCCCAGATGTGGAATCACTGAGTCATAAGGCAGTTTCCTTTTTAATTTTTTGAGGGACCTCCATATGGAGGTTTTCCACAGTGGCTACACCAGTCTGCATTTCCACCAACAGTGCACTAGGGTCCCCTTTCTCCACATCCTCACCAGTATTTGGTTGTTGATTTATTAATGACAGCCATTCTGACTGGTGTGAGGTGATATTTCATTGTGGTTTTAATTTGCATCTCTCTGATGATAGTAATGTTGAGCATCTTCCATATGTCTGTTGGCCATCTGTATGTCCTCCTTTGGAGAAATATCAGGTGCTCTTCTGTCCATTTTAAAAATTGGATTGTTTGTGTTTTTGGTGTTGTTTTGAGTTCATCATAAGTTTTAGTTATTAACCCCAATGATTGGATGTAGTCATTGGTGAAAATCTTCTCCTATTCAGTAGGTTGTCTTTTCATTTTGTTGATGGTTTCCTTTGCCGTGCAAAAACTTTTTAGTTTGATGTGGTCCCATTTGTTTATTTTTTCTTTTGTTTCCATCGCCTGGGGAGATATATCAGAAAAAATATTGCTAAGAGAAATATTTGAGACTTTACTGCCTATTATTTCTTCTAGGAGTTTATGGACTTGAGCCTAACATTTAACTCTTTATTCCAATTTGAGTTTATTCTTGTATATGGTGTAGGAAGGTTTTAGTTTTATTTTTTTCCATGTATGTGTCCAATTTTCCCAGCACCATTTATTGAATAGACTGTCTTTACCCCATTGTATATTCTTGCCTTATGTGTCATGTTAATTGACCATATAGGCATGGGTTTATTTCTGGGCTCTCTTTTCTGTTCTATTGACCTATCAATTTTTATGCCAATACCATGCTGTTTTGATTACTGTGGCCTTGTAGCATAGTTTGATATCAGGTAGCGTGATGCCTCCAACTTGGTTCTTCTTTCTCAAGATTGCTGTGGGTATTTAGGTCTTTTGTGGTTTCATATAGATTTCTGGATTATTTGTTCTAATTCTGTGAAATTCGCCATTGGTATTTTGATAGGAATAATGTTGAATCAATAGATTGCTTTTGTCTACCTGAATTTTAAAGGTGTTGTACCATTATTTTCTAGTTCCCAGTGTTTTCTATTAAGAAATCTGTTTTGACCCTGGGTGATGTGGCTCAGTGGATTGAGTGCTGGCCTGTGAACTGAAAGGTCTCTAGTTCGGTTCTGAGGGCACATGCCTGGGTTGTGGGCCATGTTCCCAGCTGGGGGCTTGCAAGAAGCATCCAATCAGTGTGTCTCTCACACATTGATGTTTTTCTACTTCTCTCTCTCCCTTTTCCCCTCTAAAAAGTGAATAAATAAAATCTTAAAAAAAAAAGAAAGAAAGAAATCTGTTTTGGTTCTGGCTGGGTGGCTCAGTTGTTTGGAGTGTCGTCCTGTGTACCAAAAAGTTGCAAGTTCAGTCCCTGGACAGGGCACATACCTGAGTTGTGGGCTTGATCCCCAGATGGGGCACATACAGGAAGCAGCTGATTGATGTTTCTGTCTCAGTGTGTGTGTGTGTCTCTCTCTCTTTTCTTCACCACCTCCCCGTTCCTCTCTCTAAAATCAATAAACATATGCTCAGGTGAAAATTTTTTTAAAATCTGCTTTGTTGCTTATTTATGCTCATTTATATATGATGTTTGTCTGTCGAGGCTGATAGTCTTCTATTTGTTCCTGATATTTTCTGATAATTCACAATGATATACTTGCCTTGGTTTGAGTTTATTTTCATTTATTGTGCTTGACTTCTGGGAATTTTTTTTTTTTTTTTTTTTTTTAACAATGTTCTGTTTTCTCACCCTGGCTGGTGTGGTTCAGTGGATTGAGTGCTGGCCTGTGAACCAAAGGGCTGCTGGTTTGATTGTGGGCCAGGCCCCAGTGTGGGACGTGAGAGGCAACCACACATTAATGTTTCTCTCCCTCTTTCTTCCTCCCTTTCTTTAAAAAAAATTGTTTTCTCTTTTATTTTTTTGAAATCGTTATTATTCATACATTGAATGTTATGTTAACTATTCTGGACTGGTACTCTAATTTTTATTTATCTCCTGTTTTCTAACCCTTTGACTTTTTTTCACTTCCTAGGAAATTCTCAATATTTTGTGTTCCAGCTCATCTGTTGCACTTCCTCCTTTCATATTTTTAATTTTGAAGAACTCTTTGTTTTTTGAATAATTTTTATAGCAATCACATTCTTGTTTCATAATTGCAGTATCTTATAGATATTAATAATACTTAAATTTAAAAATTCTTGCACTTCAGTAACATTTACTCTTTCTGGTGTACTGTTATGAATTTCAACAAACACTTAGAGGTGTGTAATAGCCGTCAAATGGACAGTTCCAAGGTTGCCCCCTTATTCTCCCTGCCCTGCAAATTAAAAAAAAAAACAACCCATAGATCATGTTATCTGTGAGTAGAAACAGTTTCGTTTCTCCTTTGTCCTTAGATAACCTTTTATTTATTTCTTTTTGCTTGCCTTATTGTACTTGATATGACTTCCAATATGATGTTAAATAGTAATAGTGACAATGGACATCCTTGCCATGTTTCCAATTTTAAGGGGAAAGAATTGGTATTTCCCCATTTAGTAAAATGTTAGTTGTAGGTTTTTCAAGGCTGCCGTTTCTGTGTGTATTTTAAGCATTTTACAGTGACTAACTCAACCACAGAAAATGACCAGATAGGTGCTGTTATTGTGCTCTCCATTTTACAGATGAAGAAACTGAGACCCCTAAAGTCCCCCAGCTAAAATAGTAGCTAAGCTGGGATTTGAACCATGGCATTCTGCATATTCTGCCTCTTATACATGCCTTTTATCAAGTTAAAGTTTCCTCTATTCCTCATTCACTTAGGGGTAAACTTTGTCAAATGCTTTTTCTCCATCTATTGGTAATGGGTGGTTTTTCTTCTTTTGTTTGTTAATGTGATAAAATACAGTGATTGGTTTTTAAATTTTGAGTAACCTTTTATTTCTGGGATAAAACTCACATGTTCATAATGTATTATCCTTTTTATACATTGCTGAAGATATTTGCCGATATTTTGTTGAGGATCTTTTGCATCCATGTTTATGAGGGAAGTTGGTCTGTAGTTTTCTTATAATTTTCTTGTCTGATTTTAGTGTCAAAAATGCTAGCTTCCTAAAATGAAACAATCTTCATTTCCTCTAAGGTGATTTTTGTTCATTCTATATGTTTGTTTTGGGCTCTATTATGTTAGATGCTTTCTCAGATTTTCCGTGATTCTTAGTTGGCTCATGATTAAGCATTGGGGAATAAAGGGTGAGGTGAGTGCTGAGTCCTCAGACAATAGTTGTCCATTTTGTGCTTTATTGTCTATCGGGTTGTTATTCTGCTTCTTACTCTTTTTTTGTCATAGTAACTGCATGGAATTTGATCTTGATTGTTTTACTTTAAAATGTGCTTATTTCATCAATGAGATTGAGGAACTTTTTACATGTTTAAGGTCCAGAGCCATGTGCTTTTCCTTGTCTGAACTGTCTGCAATATTTGTCCATTTATATGATAAAAAAATAACTTTGTATTACAAAAGCAGTCATGAGTTTGGCAGAAAATGAAAAAAAGCAAACAAACATTAAAAAATGTAGAATCATTGCATTCCCACCATCCAGAGATTATTGGTTTTAATTCCTTAGTGAATGCTCACTCTGATCTTTTTCTATACCCAGCTATAGGTGTTTGTATTTTCCCCAAACTGAAATTACACTTTTTCATGTTACTGTATTACCTGCTCTTTTCAGTGAACAATCTCTCCCTATCCATTTCAGTAAACTTATAACTCATCTAATGTACAGACCATATTCAGATTTTCCCAGTTGACCCCCAAATTGGCTATAGTTTGTCCAAATCACAGTTCGGTTCAGGACTACACATGTCTTGTAGTTGTCCTGTCCCTGAAATCTGTTTAAGCTAATAGAAACCTTTGTGTAATGACATTGATATGCTTAAGAGGGTCAGGCGCGTGTCCTGCAGAATGTCTCAGCCTCAGGATTTGTTGCTCCCTCACGGTGTTCCTTTGTTCCTTTGTCCCTTGAATTTTCCATACATTAGAAGGTAGATCTAAATGCTTGATGGGTTCAAATAAAATATTTTTGGCTAGAATACAGTATAGATAACCCTTGTGTCACACAATGCCTGACATCAGAAGACACCTTATGCCTGGGTGGTCCCCATAGTTGTGACTGCCGAATCAGGATGGTGAGAGTTGGATCCTTCTGTTATGTCATTGTTGTTCCCTGTGGTGTTTTTTTAATTCTGTGGGTCTTTTACACTTATTAATTGATGTTCTTCTGAAAGTATATATAGCTTTTCCTCATCAACTGGGGCAGGATAAATGTTAATTTATTTTCCTGATGTTCTTCTGAAAGTATATATAGCTTTTCCTCATCAACCGGGGCAGGATAAATGTTAATTTATTTTCCTTAATTATCAATTTTCAAAATGGGCAATTTTAATAATAGCTCACTTACAATGGTGCAATTTTTTTGAATGTCATAAAGTATTCACAGATTTTTATCAATTATATGTGTTTTAATCTACTGACCATTATTCCTTTTAGTTCATGTCATCACTTTTGGCTACTAGGACTTCTTTCAATCGGGATTTTAAAACCTTTTAAATTGACCCATTCCTTGCTTTCTGGTGCAGCAGAATGTCCCAGTTTGAGTTCGAGTTCATATTGATATTTTAAACCAAGTGGTTCTTTTTTTTTTTTTGTCCTCACCTGGAGACACGCTTTTTGATTTTAGAGAGGGGGAGGAGAGGGAAACATTGATGTAAGAGAGAAACATCGGTGGATTGCCTCTTGTACATGCCCCTCCTGGGAACTGGACCGCAACCTAGGCATGTGCCCTGACTAGGAATCGAACCCTCAAACTTTAGGTTTAGAGGACATGCTCCAACGAGCTGAGCCACATGGGCCAAGGCTTAAATTCTGTTTTATCATTTGTATTTTTATACTTAATTTCTTTGATTTTATAATTGTGTGCCACTTCTCTATTCTGAACGTCTGGATTCCTAACATGATTAATGTAACTACTACTTGCTTTCACCTGTCATATAAAGGAAATAGTTGTATGACACCAACATTAATATCACCACAAGGAGTAGAACATTTTTGTCTTTAGACTGCATCCTGCTAAAAATGTACAGTCAGAAACTATGTTTCTAAACTTGTTGGAATCCCATCTTTATGGGTTATATTATTGTTTGGACATATAGTTATATTTATTTATTCAAACTGTGCTTAAGGGATGTTCAAAATTCCGTAGAAAGATAAACAGACTTCTAGCTTCTGTTCCTACCTACTCCACCCTGTTCTACCCAACCCTTATAGATGGCTGTTTCCATTAGGTTTTTTTTGTTTATCCTTCCAGCGTTGCCTTTTACAAATACAAACAAATACGATGCAGCTATGTGACCACCATCGCGGGTTTATGTCTTTTGCTGTATAGATTTCCCGGGGTATCAGGAGGAAGCAGAATTACACGTGTGTGTTCAGACTGCCATCTTAACCCGGACTCACTCCCCTCTTCACGAGACACTTTCACTTACCGCTTGGTAGCTGGCACCAAACTTGTTCCCGCTTTCGAACCCTTGTATTCACTGTTTCCTCAGGCTCATATGTTTGTTCTCCAGATTTTCTCATGGCTGGCTTCTTCCCAGCATCCTTCTTCTTCTCTTTTTTGAGTATCTGCTCTCAAATTTGTAGTTTTCAAGAGTTTGCTTTTTTTGTTTTAGTTTTCTGAAAAAAAAATTAAAATCATTCTTATTTCATGGCTGCCTTTTTGAGACTATTAAATACAAAGGCTTTTAAAAAAATGTTGCAACTTTTTCCCCCCCTAATACTGTTTCCTCTGAGTTTTTTTCTGCTTGTTTTCAGTATTGCTTTTCATATTGGAGGCTTCTTTGAAGTGTTTGGTGATCATGGGTTCATTGTGAGTGAAATATTTAAAAGCTGATAAGATGTAAAGAATATTCAAAACAGCCCTATTTGTAATGGCTCCAAACTGGAAACAACCTAAATGTCTATTAACAGAAGAATGGATAAATAAGCTATGGTGTAGTCATATAATGAAATATTATTTTGGGGTAAGAATGAATAAACTATAGCTACATGAAATGACAGGGCGACTATCACAAACAATGTTGAATGAGAGCAGCCAGACCTGAAAGAGTACATAATGTAGGCTTGTTTGTTAATGCTCAAAACACACAAAATTAATCGGTGGTATTAGAAGTCAGGATAGTGGCTGCTGTTGGATGGGGCTGGTGGCTGGTGACTAGAAGGGTACACGAGGGGTCTTTAGGAATACTGATCACCACGTTCTGCTTCTTGAGCTGGGCTCTGGTTATGTGTGTTCACTTTGCATAATTTTATTGAACTGTACATTAGATTTTGTGGCTTTTCACATATACTGTATTTTGGGGACTATAAGATGCACTTTTTTACCACATTTTTTGCTTCAACATATTTTCCCTATTTTTCTCCTCTAAAACCTAGGTGTGCCTATTTTTCAGACCATAAGACGCACCTAGGTTTTAGAGGAGAAAAATAAGGAAAAAAAATTTGAAGCAAAAAATGTGGTAAAAAAAGTGTGTCCTATAGTCCAAAAAATATGGCATGTTATGCTTCCAGTAAAAGGTTATATGAAGTAAAATAGACACTTGAATACCCATGTGGGCAGAGTTTGTTGACTGGTGCCCTCAGCGTGTGCAGACTGGGCTGGGCATCCAGGTAACACTCTTTCACAGGGAGCCTGAGTGTCCGTGTGTGAGGATGGGGAGCAGACACGCTTGTTCTTCCTGCTGTGTCTAACTGGAGGTCTTTAGACCTCTCTCTAAACCTCTTTTATTGACAAGACAAAGTATTGTTTGCTTACTTTTGAACGATATATTCAAGATAAAGTGGGAGCATCAGTTTCTTCTTTGAAAAATACAGTAGGTAGAATTGGGATTTCTATTCATTCACTCATTCCATCATTCACTCATTCAGCAAATACCTATAAAGAGAAAACAGGATCTTTGTCCTCATGATGGGCAGAGCATAGCAGAAATTGCAAACATTAAATATAAATGGGATGAGTTAGGGGGGAAAATATGGACTGCTCTGCAAGCCTAGAATCTGGGGACTTAGCCTAGTCTCCAGGGACAGGGAAAACTTGTCTCAGGAAGTAATATTCTAGTTAGGTGAAGAATGGAGGAAAGTACTAGACTTCTTGCTTAATGCAAATGTCTCATCTTGATATGAAAACCTTTATTAATGTCTGTCTGACCACCCTATTATGTGATTTCAGGTGAAGAGTATAGTGAAGATGATGTAAATGAATTAGTGAAAGAAGACGAAGTGGATGGTGAGGAGCAGACACAGAAAACCAAAGGGAAAAAAAGAAAGGCTCAAAGCATTTCTGCCAGGTGATGCTGCCCTTGAGGCCCTTAGAAGTCAGGGCTGCTGTCACAACCATCCTGATTGCTGGCATTGGTCTGGTAGATTTCTTGCTGCTACGGTTTCTTAACTTTTTCTCTCTGAGCATTTGGAAATATTTTGTAATTAGATTTTTGGTCTCTGGAAAGCTTTAAAAATTTTTGAGGTAATTTAAAAATTAATAGGTAATATGTACATATAGTTAAAATGAAAAACTTGAGTTACTTATAAAAATGTGTACCCCATCTCCTGCCTTTGTTACCGTGCGTCAGAACTGTGCCACCAGAGGTATTCTGTGCACACACAAGCATGTGTGTAGATGTCTTCTAGTTCCTTTAAAAACAAACACAAGTAGTAGCATGCTCTGCATATCATTTCTCACTTGCGTTATTTCACATCTTAGAGATGATACCATCTAGCTATACCTTACCCCTTTCATTGGCTGCATAGCATTTCATTATATGGATAGATCTTGCTTTATTTAAGGATCCCCATATTGAGACACATTTGATTTGTACCCGTCTTTTTTTTTTTTTTATCCTCACCCAAGGACATGCTTTTTGATTTTAGAGAGGGGAAGGGAGGGAGCAAGACAGGGAGAGAAACATCAATGTGAGAGTGACCAGTTACCTCTTATGTACACCCTGACCCAGGAGCTGAACCTCATGCCTGGGCCTGTGCCCTTACCAGGAATCAAGCCCATAGCCCTTTGTTTTATGGGACGATGCTCCAGCCAGCTGAGCCACACCGGCCAAGGCTGCACCTTACCTTTCCTACAACAAATAAGACTGCAGTGACTATTTTTTGTCTATATCTTCGTATAAATATGGATATGAAAGTATATCTCTTTATATAAAGATATAAAAGTATATAAAAAATATATCTGTAAATCAGATCTGTAGAAGTAGAATTGTTTGACCTTGGGATACATACAGTAAAAAATAATATTTATAGATATTAGCAAATTACCTTCCATAGGTCTGATACTGAATTATACTTTTACCAAAAATTAAGAAAATTCTGATGGATAAACTACTCATTCCTTTGACTGTGAAAGTTGGACCTCTAGGCCTGCAGTCATTGTCATAAGAGGAGCCCAGACTGGCCCTGCCACTGTATTCTCCCAGGATTTCAGTCATGTCCCTTGTAAAATGCAGTGCCATGGAATTGCTGGTAGAGGTCACGACTTTCTTTGTCTTGGGTAAGATAAGCATGTGTCTCCCAGAATGGATCATGAAATCTCTGGAGAACTGCTGGCTGTCCGTGTTGCGTTTCAGAAAGATGTGCAAAGTTATGTTGAAGAAGCCCCTTATTTTTGTTCTGGGTGGTCTTGTTCCAGTTGTACACCATCTGGTTGTGGGTAAATCTTTACTAAATATCTTGTATGGTTTTCAAAAGAAGTTTCCTAAAAAATGAAGGAAAGAAAGAAGAGTAAAAGAAAATTCTGATGGGTTATTGAACTCAGATAAGAGATTCTTTTATAGAAGTCTCTTATTCTCTTTGATTGGTGTTTCTGTCTTTCTGGGCATTGAAGCAAAAAAGCAGACTGTAGTTTATAAGAAGGGAAAAAGGAATTTTAGGTTTAGATTCACTTGAAATTAGAATCAATTTACTCTCATGAGTTTTGGGCCCAGTTTTTTTGTCCTTAAAATTTTCTATATTCCAGCTTTTGTATCCTCAGAAAGCGGAAAGAAACATGGATTCCCCCACCCCCTGCATGTCCCTGGACAATTTTAAGAAGAATCAGTGAAAATAAATTTGAGGCTCTCCTCAATGGAACATGTTCTCCATATGTAATGACTTCAGAAAGTCAAAAAGATCTGATATATATATACACACATACACACACATATATGTGTGTGTATGTATGTATATGTATATGTATGTTCTTGGCACAGTCTTTCTGGACTGATTAATTCTGTGGTGATTTTGGGTGTTTTTTAGTCCTGACTTAGAAGTATATAGAACACTATATTTGATTTTAAGTGTTTTAGGGGGAGGCTAAGAGCTCGATTCTTTTTTTCTTCCACAAAATCTCACTGTACCTCTTTATGCCCCTTAGTGTCCCAGATTGGAAAGTTTTCTTGAGTTTGCAACATTGACTTTGGAATTGAGGAAGGGATAACTGAAATCATTTTGCATGTCTTATCTTTCTTTTTCCTTGTGATTGTTGGGGATTAGGAAAAGAAAACCAGGTGGCCTCTTGTTGGAAGAAGAAGAAGAAGAGGAAGATGTCAGTGAGGAATCTGGAGCAAGTAGCAGTGAGGAGGAACACACGGCTGCAGAGCAGGGAGAAGACACTGGGTCAGAGGCCGCAAGGAAAAAGAAGGAGGATGAACTCTGGGCCAGCTTTCTCAACGATGTGGGACCAAAGTCAAAAGTGTCCCCAAGTCCACAAGTTAAAGTAAGTTATACGTGAATGAGATGAATGTTTCCCCAGAAATACCCTAAGTTCTCGGACAGATTTTTTTTTTATATAGAGGAAGGGGTAGAGGGGAGGGAGAAGAGAGGGCAAGAAGCATTGATGTGGGAGAGAAGTATCAATCAGTCGTCTCTTCTACATGCCCCATCAAGGGACCTGGTCTGCAACCCAGTCATGTACCCTGACTGGGAATCAAACTGGCGATCTTTTGATCTTTCATTTTGCAGGTCTGTATTCAACTTACTGAGCCATACCAGTCAGGCCTCCAGATAGATTTTTTAAAAATATGTTTTATCGATTATGCTATTACAGTTGTCTTAATTTTTTTCCCTTTTCCTCCCTCCACCTGGTACCTCTATTCACTCCAGCAGTCCCCCCAGTTCATGTCTATAGGTCATGCATATGAGTTCTTTGACTATTCCATTTCCTATGCTGTACTTTACATCCCCCTGTCTATTTTGTACATCCCAGTTCTTAATTCCTGTACTTTTTCCCCTATTCTTCCCCTTCTCCCTCCCAGCTGATAACCCTCCAGATGATCTCCATACCTATGACTCTGTTCCTGTTCTGCTTGTTTGCTTAGTTTGTTTTTTAGATTCAGTTGTTGATAGTTGTGAATTTGTTGCCATTTTTTTTAAAAAACAAAGTTGGTTTTCTTTTAAGATTTTATTTATTTTTAGAGAGAGAAGGGAAGGAGAAAGAGAGGGAGAGAAACATCAGTGTGTGGTTGCCTGTCACATTCCCCCTACTGGGGACCTGGCCTGCAGCCCAGGCCTGTGCCCTGACTGGGAATGGAACCCGTGACCCTTTGGTTCTCAAGCTGGTGCACAATCCGCTGAACCACACCAGCCAGGGCTCTTGCCATTCTAACGTTCATAGTTTTGATCTTTTTTTTCTTGTATAGTCCCTTTAACATTTCATTTAATAATGGCTTCATGCTGATGAACTCCTTTAGCTTTACCTTATCTGGGAAGCACTTTATCTGCCCTTCAATTCTAAATGATAACTTTGCTAGATAGAGTAATCTAGGTTGTAGGTCTTTGCTTTTCATCACTTTGAATGTTGCCAGTCCCTTCTGGCCTGCAGAGTTTCTCTTGAGAAATCAGCTGACAGTCTTATGGGAACTCCCCTATAGGTAAAGAATTGCTTTTCTCTTACTGCTGTTAAGATTCTCTTTGTCTTTAACCTTTGGCATTTAAATTGTATTGTGTCTTGGTGTGGTTCTCTTTGGGTCCTATTTGTTTGGATTATCTGTGCTTCCTAGACTTGTATGTCTGTTTCCTTCACCAAATTAGGGAAGTTTTCTTTCATTATTTTTTTCAAGTAAGTGTTCAGTTTCTTGCTCTTTCTCTGCTCTTTCTGGCACCTCTATGATTCAGATGTTGGTATGTTTGGAGATGTCCCAGAAGCTCCTTAACCTATCCTCAGTTTTTAAAAATTCTTTTTCCTTCTTGCTATTCTGATTGATAGCTTTTTTCTTCCTTATGTTCCAAATTGTTGATTTGATTCTCAGCTTCATCCCCTCTGTTCTTGGTTCCCTGTAGATTTCTCATTATTTCATTTAATGTAACCCTCATTTTTGCCCAGATCTTTTTTATGCTGTTGTTGTACTCAATGAGTTCCTTGAACATCCTGATATCTAGTGTTTTGCTTATCTCCATTTCATTTAGTTCTTTTGCTGGAGTTTTGTTCTGTTCTTTCATTTGGGCCATGTTCTTTGCACCCTCAGTTTGGCAGCCTCCCTGTGTTTGTTTCTGTGTATTAGGTAGAGCTGCTTTGACTCCCTGTCTTAGTAGTGTGGGCTATTGTAGAAAATTGTACCTGTTAATTGTATGGGGTGGAGCCTTCAGTAATTGCCAGGGTGGGGCAACTGTCACCACTCTGTTGCTCTGTGTGGGGGAGGGCTCGAATGGGGACATTGCCACTGTCTGGTCTCTGGATTTTGTCAAGGAGGAAGCTATCTCCCTTCATTCACCCGGTTGCCAGTCACTTCAGTTTCTCCCTCTATGCCACTGGTGCCCTTCCAGCTGGTGCTGAATCGCAGAGGGAGTGAGTCCACATAAGTCCTTGGTCAATTGTAGGCCCTTCAAGAGGAGTCTCCTGAGAATCCTGCATTTTTTTCCGCCACCCCACCCCTCTCTGATTTTTATAGCAAGAAGTTATGGGGACTTACCTTCCTGGTGCTGGAACCCTGGGCTGGGCTCAGTAGTCTAGTCTTGGGCTGGGATCCCTCACTCCCGAGGTGTCCCTCCGTATTTTTATTCACCACAAGTGGATGTGGGACTGCCCATTCTGTCTCTGTGCCTTTCCACACCTCTCCACCTCTTTGTGTATCTCTCCCCACCCCCCGCTCCTGGATGAACATGGCATCTTTAAAAAGCTTGGTTGTCGGACTGCCATACAGTTCTATTTTCTGTATTTGACAATTCTGGGTGATACTTGTTTTGTAGTCTAGTTGTAATTTTTGTCATAGTTTTGTGAGGAGATGAGGCATGTTTTCTGTGCCTCCACCTTGACTGGACATCCTCCAGATAGATTTTTTAAAAATTTATAAACCATTTTGAAGCTTATAATAGAAAATAGACTACATAGATGTCTTTTTTAAAAAAGATTGTATTTATTTGTTTATTTTCAGAGAAAGGGGAAAGGAAGGAGAAAGAGAGGGAGAGAAACATCATTGTGATTGAATCAGTTGCCTCTCACACACCCCCAACCAGGGACCTGGCCCGCAACCCAGGCATGTGCCCTGACTGGGAATCAAACCAGCAACCTCTTGGTTCGCAGGCCAGCTCTCAGTCCACTGAGCCGCACCAGCCAGGGCAGTAGGTAGTAACTCGACTGAGTGAAAAGCAAAACCTTTCCTTTGGAAGGAAAAATAAGCTTTTTCAATCAAATTTTCAATAGGTCTTTAACTGTTTTAGGGATGAAACGTTTAAAAATAGCCATAAGCAGCATGATCGAATGGTTCTTTTAGATTTCATCCTTAAGTGAAACTAATTCTTACTTTTTTCATAGAAAAGAGAGGAGACTGAAGAGACAAGTTCAAATAAGTTGTTGGTCAAAGCAGAAAAGCTGGAGAAACCTAAAGAAACAGAGAAAGTCAAAATCACCAAGGTGTTTGATTTTGCTGGTGAAGAAGTCAGGTAAGATGACCTTCACAAACTTGGAAACTTCTATTTCTGCTGAGTATAATGTGCACCCAGGTTTTTGGCACAAACTTTCAGGAAAAAAAATATATTATTTTAATTTTTTAATTCAATTATTTATTTATTTATATTTAGAAACAAAACTGATTATTGTATTCCAGAGTATTATTTTGCACATGGATGTCGTTATTGCTTTCTAGAGGTATGCTTTTAACACATAAGCATAAATAAAAGAATTAAAAACATTTATATAGATATGTAATTACTACTACCCATATATAATGTACATCCTTATTTTTCCTTCAAAAATTTGGGCAAAAACATGTACGTTATACATGGTAAAATACAGTAGTTCTTTTAAAAATGAGCATTTTTCTAAATGGTGTTATGAGTCATCTGTCCTCTTTCCAACCTGTTGTAATATTTGGAAGCCTTGTATTTGAACTCAAGGAGAACAGTGGCTCCATGAATTATCAGAGAACATGAGAAAGGTCCTTTCACATATTGTAATCTACTTTTTGGATATTATGAAGTGGTTGGCTGAACAGAACAAGAACATGTACGAGTAAAGTGTACAGTTTCACATAGTCATGTTTTGTAACCTTGGCTAAGTCATTTCTCCCTTTAGTACTTTGCTTAACTGTGAAGTACAAATCCCTGTACGCCTCTGAAATCAGGTAAAAATTAAAGTTCCAGGAGAGAAGTTTGGTTCCAGTATTATTCCTTCACTTTAATATTACTTTTAAAGTTAATGCATGAGATTTGTTACCAGTTTAGAAAAACAGTAGGGACTTAATAACCTCCTGGCTATTCCAGGTAAGAGCCACATGTTTGGAATTTCCTTTCCTACTTACTTAAATTTCATTATGTGAAAACAGCAGGTCTCTAATTTACAGCTAAATGAGAACAGATGAAGGCCAGTCAGTTCCCCTTTACGCAATCACGTTTATTTTCTTTAACAGTAATTAATTAGACCTGTATGTTCTCTGAAAAGATAATTTCCCCTAAAATTGATATTCTTTTTATTTTAATCTTCACCCAATATGTTTATTGATTAGAGAGAGAGGAAGGGATAGAGAGAGAGAAACATTGATCGGTTGCCTCCCGTATGCTCCCCGACTGAGGGTCAAACCCGCAACCTAGATATGCGTCCTGAATGGGGACTGAACCCCCAACTCTTGGTGGATGAGGCAGTGCTTCAATCAGTTGAGCCACCCTGCCAGGGCTAAAATCAATATTCTGAAAAATATCTTCTTTCCACCAATTCTTTCATCCAGAGAAATACATCTTAGAAAAAAGAATTTGGCATTATTAGCTTTATAAATGGTGTAGAGCAAAACTTTTTATTATTTAAAAAAAACTTCCCCCCAACTTTTTCTTTTGAAACGTTTCACTTACGGAAATGTTGCAAGAACAGTATTACGAGGAACACTCATATCCCTACCATGCAGATTCACTACTTGTCAGTGTCTCTTTCACCTTCACCTGTATTTCTCTTTCTGTTTTGGCTGAACCATTTGAGAATTACTTGTAGACATTAGATAATTACTTCTCTCTTAAATACCTCAACACTGTTTCCTAAGAACAAGAGCATTCTCCTTTGAGGTACAATATAACTCTTATAGTCAGTAAATTTTACATTAATGCAGATTATTATCCAAACTCTGAGATGAAGGACCCTGATTTTAAATTTTCAACCTGTTACAGACCAATGCTTTTGTAAAACACAGTAAAATGAAATTACAGAAAAATAAAGTAAAAAGATATGCCACATATAAGCTTAAATTTTTAACAATAAGATTTAATAGACATATAATTACAATTCAATACACATAGTCAAAATAAACATAAGATAGGAAAAGGAAAAGAATTTTATAACTATACATACTGTTCATTGAAAGTGAGTATGAGATTGATACAGGAAATCAGTGTGATAGTTATACCTTTTTATTCTGTAATCGAAACAAAATCTAAAGTATCAATTCTCAGTAGGTAACATCCAGACACTTGGTATATTTTTAGTTTTTAACGAGACAAAATAGCTTTTTTTGTGTGTTCATTCTTCTAATCTAAGTTGGGTTGGTGACAGCAGTGCTCCTGGAGGGGACAGTGTGTATGTAAACTATTTCTGTGTTGGTTTTTTCTTAAAAAAAAAAAAAAAAAACATTTATCATGAAGCAGTTCATCTCAGAGATATTTTCATGAGGATAGGAGTATAGATTTTAAAGCCATTTCACTGAGTTCAAGATTTTCCTTTTTTTCATCTAAATTGAAGCCAGTGATACTGTATTTTCAAAGTACATCTGCAGTGCTTTGTCAGTGTCCATTTCTAGTAGTTTATCCTGTCAGATTATAATTAAATTTAAGTTATACTTCAGTGGAAAAAAAAGGAATTCTCGATGCATGATTTCCTGTTTGTGGACATTATTTTGATAGAAAATATAGTTCCAAACCTTCTGTGGAACATGTTAATCTGTAGAAACTCTGTTCTTCCAGGCTTCTTAACTTTAATTTTTACCCTTATATTTTATTTACTACTAAAAAACTCCATGCATGGGAGTACTAAGATTATTAAAAAACCAAAGATATCAGAGAAATAAGCAAGTTTTACTGTCTAGTTGAGACCTTTAAAATTGGGAAACAACTGGTTACTTTTTCTTTTGGAAACACTGTTTATTTCCTAGTTCATCATTCTCAACATCATTTTTCTCTTTCATAACCATCATACCTCAGCACACACCATAACATACACACTTTTATGATCAGCTTTCAGTTTATCACACATAAAAAGAGTCATTTAACATTTTAAGTCATTAACCTTAAATAATTAATATTTTTTACTACTGTAGCAAGATTTTTTTGGTAGTAGGACTTTTCTTGATGAAGGAAGCAGTGTGTTAATTTCTATTCTAGCACATGCTCCTTAATCTAAATTCTTTTTCTGTTTTACCAGCTGTGCCATTGGAACGTGCTCTTCCGAACACTTAGACTTCAAATCACATTTGTTGACAATGTGACCCTAGTTTTATCATACAGATGAGTGTCAGGTATGTTTGTCAGCAAGAAATTGATGAAAGAATTCTTTATACCATCCTCATGCTTAAATCACACATATACCATAATAATTTTCATGTTAGAAGTGATATGACATTCTTTAAATTGCATTGAAAAATCACTTTGCTAACTTCATTCCAGTTTTCACTACCATAGCCAGATCTTGAATACTTCAAACTATGGTGTATTGGAAAGTTATACTTAAACTACCTTCTTTTTTTAGTCCTCACCCAAGGAAATGTGCATTGATTTTAGAGAAAGGGTGGTAGAGACAGAGAGAGAAACACTGATGTGAGGGAGAAACATCGATCATTTGCCTCCCATACACACTCTGACCCAGGATGGAACCCGTGATATAGTTATGTGCCCTGACTGGGAATCGAACCCACAACAAACTTTTGGTGCGTAGGATGATGCTCCAACCACCTGAGCCACCTGGTCAGGACTTGAACTATACCTTCTTTGTCACAGATGTACCAAGATTCTCAAGCAGACATATTTGATACAATATTTTCTAGGGTCTTGGCACTGTTTTTGTTTTTTCAGTTAGTAACCAAAAGTGCTCCTTCCTCTGAAGGCTGCAATGCACTCATGTTAATGAATGGAATTTTGCATCTACTTACATTGGCTTTTTAGTTCAGTACTCTTTATTTCAAAGAATTCTTTTACTATGAACTCATTTCCTTATGTTTTGTGTGTAAATGCCTCATTAGCTGAAACATCACTGCAGAGAACTCACTTTGGTTTTAGTGCTGCGTGATCGCAGACCACAGTCAGTGTGAGAGGGCTTGCAGGGTGAAAGCAGTGTGACCCCAGTTGGCTTTCATTCCTTTGGGATTATTTCCATTATCATCACGTGATTTATCACTACTGCTGCATTCAGAAAAGATGTGTTTTCTTTACAAAACAATGAGGCTTGTTTTGCCATCAGTAAATTAGGATTTAAAAAATTACCAATTTTACTTTATAAAACTTAGTTAACTAATTTAAAGTACAATTTTTAAAAGTCATACTTTGTTAACAATTTAAATGATTGTAAAAATAATTTATAAAAATAAATGCTTACAATCCCACTTCTGGGTATTAATTTGAAGAAATCCAAAACACTAATTTGAAAAGATATAGTCATCCCTGTGTTCATTGCAACATTACGTATCGTAGCCCAGATATGAAAGGTACCTATGTGTCCACTAACAGATGATTGGATAAGAAGTGGTAGATTGGATAATATGTATATACTGTATTATATTATATGTAATATATAGTCATAAATTATATATATTTTATACAGCATATAATATATACAGCCATAAAAAATAATGAAATCTTACCATTTGTGACTGATGGTGGACCTAGAGGGTATTATGCTAAGTGAAATAAGTCAGACAGAAATACAAATACCATATGATTTCATTTATATATGGAATCTAAAGAACAGACAAAACAGAAACAGACTCATAGATACAGAGAACAAACTGATGGTTGCCAGGTGGGAGAGGGGTTGGGGGCTGGGTGGAAAAAGTGAAGGGGCTAAATACAAACTGGTCCTTACAGAATAGTCACAGGGGTGTAAAGTGCAGCTGAGGAGTACGGTCAGGAATACTGTAATAATTGTGTCTGGCGTCAGGTGGGTACAGGACTTACCAGGGGGGTCAGTTTGTAAGTTAAATGCCTAACCACTATGCTGTACACCTGAAACTGGAATAATATTTTGTCAACTATAATTGAAAAAATTATAATTAAAAAATAAATGTTTACATTTTATCATGTTTTGGGGTGTTAGTTGACCAAGTCACCTAAACATTCTAATGTGGTCTTACTGCGAGTGACTAATAACCGATAGCTCGTGACCACCTTGCACAGTTGGCAATGCCTGAACTGATGTCTGCCCTGTCATGCGGTGAGTCCGCTGAGCATGTCTTGGATATATGACACTCGAAGTGCAAACACATTTCTAAGTACTTACCATTTCTGTACCTATCTCATCTTGGTAGTTTTGTTTAAGTAGCTCTGTATACAGTTCTACTCGGGTTTTCCCCCAGGTATTCCAATAATGTTCTTTGTAACTCTATTTCTTGTTCAATTTAACATCCAGTTCAGGATTATACACTGCATTTAGTCTTTTTTAGCCTCCTTGGAATTAGAACTGTTTTTAAGCCTGTTTGTATTTCTCAACATATATTTTTTTAGTCCTTTTGTATTGCAGAATGCCCCTTAATTTGGATTGTTGAATTGTTTCCTCACGATTAGTGTCAGATTAATCATTTTAGACAAAAATACTGCATTGATGTTTTGTCCTCCTCAGCGTGCTACCCAGTATTGGTGGTGATGAGTTAGAGCACCTACGGCAACATCTTTCAGAATAATTCCTAATGATGTGAATTAATAATATATTTTGCTACCAGAAATCACAATGGGAACGATAGAAGTTGTCCAATAGAGGATAGCAGAACACTGATGGTAAACGTGTAATAGGAAGTTCCACGAAAGTAATACAGAAAGTGTTTAATACACCATTAGAAATAAAAGGATTTAAAATTTTTAGAAATTTTTCTTGGCTTGCATTATTTTCCATGTGTCATACAGGATATCTAAAGAAAGATTTATTATAACTTAACCACTGGCCATACATGAGAGTAAGAAAAGCTGGTTAGTAACTGTTACTATGAGATATCATTACATTTCCTGATCAAATTAAATTTTGTGGGCTTACTACTATTTATTAATGTGGTTGTCCAATACAAATTTCCTATTTCACTTTTAAAACAAATGAATGACAATTTTAAATACTGCATGCATTTTCAGGGAGCCTGCTATTTTTATGATTTGTCAGAAGAGGGCAGCACTGTATCTTCTAACAGATGAGTCGGGAAGCACTTTTTCATGAATATAGCACTCAGATATGTATTCAAAAGTACTATGTGCTTATTTTATTTTTTAATGTTTTATTTATTTATGTCTAGAGAGAAGGGAAGGGAAGGAGAAAGAGGAAAGAAACATCAATGTGTGCTGGCCCACAACCAGGCATGTGCCCTGACTGGGAATTGAACTGGCTACCCCCTAGACCACAGGCCAGCATTCATTCCACTGAGCCACACTGGCCAGGGCAATATGTGCTTATTTTTTAAAAATACACTACAGAGATACATAATATGACAAGTGAAAGTTCTCTAACTACCTTCTAAAGAAAACTAAACCCCTGTTAATAGCTGACAATTTGGCAGGATTTTTTTTTTAACTTAAATTATTTATACTTAAATTTAGATATTATAAGGAACTCTTATGTAGGAACTTGGGAGGCCTGAATTTTAATTGACAACGAGATACAAACTTGGTATATAGATTTGAGCATATCTTTTAATCTCTTTATGTCATTACTCTGCTTTTTCTTTTTGTCTTTGTATCCAGTTAAGAGCATTACTACATCTTTAAGAAACTGAAGAAGAGCTAGTGATGACTGAGAATAGTTTTAAGTATAAGGTAGTGATAGCACAAAATTAGTCTCTTAGTTTTTTCTGATTATATTGTAATTGTTAAATTTTGGATCTTTACCTTTTTGTTTTGTTTTTTTCCCCACTTAAAAATGTGTAGCTTATTAACCTTGGGGAATGAGGAAAAACAGTATTTTTTATCCTTCCCTATCACATAACCAGCTGAGCCAATTAGCTCAAACTTTCCTAAATGATTCACCTTTTGGAAAAGGCCAGTCATGGAAAGTTTCTGCCTAAATAAGACTTTTGAGGAAGTTCTGAGTAAGTGAAAATGAACTTAAAATGGAATTTTTGCTGATAACACTTGAATTAACTACTGCCAGTAGTGGGTCTTTTCCAGTCAAGGCTCCTTCTTGTGTAGTAGGAGTGGTCTGCAATTTAGACCTGCAAATGCACAGGGCGTTCCCATGGTTATACTTTTTCCATGCTTCCTTTGTGGCATTTACTACAGATCACATGTGGTCATGACTTGTTTTCGTGGGGGGCTGCCCTCATAGACTGTGAGCTCCTTACAGGTAGAAGCTATGTCATTTTCTTTTTCACAGGTCCCACATCTATGGGGTTCTTTCTAGCACTGCTACTTAATCTCTGGCTGGTCTTGAAAAAGTAACCTAACCCCTTAAAATCTAATTTTTCTCACTCATGAACTGTAAATGTGTCAGCTCTTGCTACAGAACTGCTGTGGAACAGACCATCCCAGGGCTCAGTGGGATATACCAGTAAGCATTTATCTGTTGCTGGTGTGTTTCTGGCCGTCTGGGGCTCAGCTCATCTGGACTTGGCTCCACACTCCTGGTGGACTCAGATCTGCAGCGTGTCTTTCACCCCCTTGGAGCAGCTGCCTGAGGCATATTCTTTTTATGGCTAGAGGGTGTCTAGAGGCATGTGAGAAAGAACAGGAACACATTTAAAACTTCTACTGCTGTCAAATCCATTAGCATCTCTCTGACTGCTGAAACAAGTCATATGTCCAAGCTTGGTATCAGTGGGGTGGGGAAATTATCTTCTTGGTCAAGAGGGAAGGAATATTTGCTGAATGATGGTTTAATCTATCATATAAATTCTCTTATTTTTGATTCTTGATGCTTACTATTGAGAGGTTCATTTGGGAGAGTGAGGGACACACAGATGAAGCATGAGAGAAAGTTGGTCTGGATTTTAGAGGGTCATGAAGGCAAGGTTCAGCAGCTTACATTGGATTCTCCGGGTAGCACTGAGCCATCACAAGACAGGAGCTTGAGCAGGGGACTGACAGTTTTTTGTTTTGTTTTTTAAGTCACCCTTCAAGATTAACTTGGCCTTCTTTCCCAGTGAAGGTTCTTAATACAAAACTCTCACATTTTATTCTGTCACTTTTGTGGGTGGCACAGTACTGAGCACAGGAGTGAGATGGCTCTTGATAAAAAAATTTGGTTTTGGAAGCCTAGAAGGAAGGAGAGAGGAGAGAGGAGAGAGGCTTACCTCCCTGCAAAGGTGGAATTTACAGGATTCACCTGCCATTTTTCTCAGCCAGTCTCATTCTGGATGAGCTGGTTGAACATCCATAATACAGTGACTGTAATTTTTGACCCTCCTACAGATAAGATTGGAATTTAAAGAAAATTCCTCAGATGTTTTTATTGAATTGACAAGCCTAGGCAGGCATTAGACATTTCTCTTTTTTTATCTGAAAATTTAAGCACCGTAAATATCCTTATTTGCTCCTTATTTGATCATCAGTTTTATTGAGGGCAATTTTTGCAGATCTGAAGTTGGCAGAATTCTCAATGAAAGTTCTTGTCCATTCCCAGGTGAGTGCCAAATTAGCCAGTTTACAGGGATCTTGTTTCATTTTTGGTTTGTTTTAGGTACAGAATAGGAATCTTCTACAGAGTATTTCTAATTGTTTATATTGTTGCTTTTCTCTCTGAAATAACACGAGTGTTTTCCTCCCAAATATTCCATCTCCCCACTCCAGCTTGTACTGGGCCTTTCGGTGTAAGTCCTAGTCTACACGTGAGTGCAGTGGGAGGGCCTTTTCCAGCCTTCACCGCAGTAACCCACAAGGGCTGTGATTCAGTAGTGACTGCCACAGTGTTTCATGCTGACAAAAAAATGGAGGGGATTTTAGAGAGATCAAATTTTAATGCATTATCATTTCATTTTGGAAGGGAAAATGTCTATCTGGAACTATTGTAGTAAACTTGAAATTATAAAGCTCAGCAGCCAGAACTTATTGAAGGCCCAGTCGGTGTTTTCCTTGTTCTCGTTTACTCTTTCTTTTTCGATTTTATTTTTGCCTTTGTATTCCTTTTGTAAACTTAATGTCTCCTTCCTTGGCACAGGGTGACTAAGGAAGTGGATGCTACATCTAAAGAGGCCAAATCCTTCTTCAAGCAAAATGATCAAGAAAAACCACAGGCTGACGTGCCTTCAGCTCTGCCGTCGCTCCCTGCTGGGTCGGGGTGAGTATTCTAGGCCCAGGCCCAAGTGCACCTGGCACACTGAAGAAGCTGCTCTCGGTGTGAGGACGCACCGTAACTGCAGCTGTCACCCTAACTGCAGCTGTCATGGCTCCTTTCCTGAGAGAGAAATCATGCTGCTGCCCTGCTTTTGCTGGAATAGTTGCCAAGTGGAAAATGGGAAGGGAAATTGGCTATAGGTCTCTCATTTTATATCAGCCTCAAAATAGTGCCGATTTACAGTGCTGATCACAGGGCTGAACACATAGTAAACCTTACACCTAAGAAATAATTTTTAAATGAAAGTTTCAGCAGTTCTTTAGAATGTCTAATGAAGATTTTGGTTGAGTACTCCCATCCCCCAAGGACCTCAAAGGAACATAATAAGGTCAAAGCTGATTCACAAATAATTCTATTAACACATTTTCAGGAACTTAGTCTTTCTTCTTTCATATTTTCCATATTACTTGAGTTATTTTTAGCTGAAGACTAGAATAGAATTCTTTCTCTTTGGAGAAAATAAAAATCCCTTTCTTCTTAGCTTATGTGAGAGACGTAAAGCCTCACAGTAAATATGAGAAGCCAGGGCACTGGCCTGCAGAGAAATGAATGTGGACCACACCCCGTAGGTAGCACTGATCACCTGCTGACTCCCAGGAGAAAAGTCACCTATAGGGGCTTCTTGACCCTTCTGTCAGCGTTTGCCACTTCTTCCCTCCCTAAGCATACTTATGTCATTGCTTTGAACAGTGAAGTTTTTTTTTTACATTGAAAAAAAAATCATTGGTTTTCCTATCAAATTATGAGGTTGTCTAGGACAGGCCTTTTTTATCTCTGCAGCCCTGGCTCTAAATAACACTTTGTTACACTGGTGTGCTCGCCAGGGTTGCATTTACCTGGAAGCACACCCTGAGACAAAGGTTTGAGTGAGTGCAAGTTGTTAACGTGAGAGGTGATTCCAGGAAGCCCCATTTGGGAGGTGAAAGGTGGGAAGGAAGCCAGCGCAGGGTGCATTACCCAGCAGATAACTGCTGGTGGTGGCTGGTACTCAGTCTTGCTGGGGAACTCAGGGAGGCAGTGAAGAACACCGCCAGGGCAAAGAGGCTGGGATATTTATCCTTCACTGGCTCAGCTGCTTCCGCCTGTCCTCAGTGCTCAGGCAGTGAGCTGTAGGTGCTTTAGAAAGAGGCTGCTCTCGGGGAATGCCGTGGCAGTGAGTGCAAGGACAGGCAGCTGGAGCTATGTCCACATCTGCTCCATGCTCTTTATTTGCTTCTTACTCCAAGTATTTCTTTCCCCCTGAAGCGACTAGGTGGCAGAACTCATGTAATAGTTACACAGGAGCCAGAAAAAGGAAAAGGATTGAATGCTTGCTGCCACAGTGGAAGTGGTGTAAACACCAACAAAGCAGCGGTGAAAGGACCAGGGTGGCGTGAACAGAGTTCTCCAGGCCGGGCTCAGAAGTTTTTAAGCTATGGTTTGTAATCATCACTTAAAAGAAGTGAAATCGAATAAAAACATTATAGTGTATCACATAGTAAGAGTAAATATTGTTTCATAACATTTTTATTTCAGTTATTGATGTGCTTGTCACAAAATAAACTATATTTTGAGTGAGGGTTGAGATTGAAAAGTGAGGTTATAGGCTGAAACGACATGTTTTTAGCCTTTATAATCATTATTTTGTTTGAAAGGGATTCACTTCAGACCAGTAGCCTGCAAACTTCACTGACTGCCACTCATAGTAAAGAAAACATTTTCCAGTGTGTCCTAGCACACCCATAAATATAGGTATGTAAAAAAAGTGAAATAAAAAGTTGGTAAAATAATATTTTCCTTTACTATATATGATAAACTTTGATTTTCTGTCTTACATTATGTTGAATATGTGTTATTTTTTGAAATGTTAGGACTCATACTGAATTGAATTCACAATCTGTTACAACCTAAATTTGAAAAAATACTATTTTAGACTACATGTGGAATTAGCATCGCAGGCTTTTACTTGAGTCACCAGGCTTGTATCTGGTATTATTCAGTAATGTCTCTTGCACTTATTAAAAGTGTTACTGTGAAAGTTACCTCTAGATTAAGCGTCTGATAGATGTAAAGGCAAACGTTCTTCTGCCTTAGGTTTCTAGCATAGTTTTATCTAGCACAATTTTTACTCCTAGCCTCCTTGGCTTTCTTAACCCTGCAGATGTCTTGGCTGATCTGAGAGATACAAACAAGTTCTTTCCTTGAATATTGTTACATATATCAGGTGCATAGGTTCAAGGTCACAACTAGCTGCACATTTGTACATGACTAATGCTAACCCATGATGTTTAAGCCATCAGTTTGGTTATAACACATGTTTTGTAAGGGTGTGTGATATGCGATAGTAAATTGTATCTAAGAAATAACATGATCTCCAAAGTTAGTGTTTGTGTAGTTGGTATGTGCATGTGTGTGTGCGTGAACTTAGAAGTCAGTGTTGTGTATTTTCTTTTTATTTACCATCAAAAATGGCTGGAAAAATACATTGATTCAGTAATCCAAGAGATGTTGAAGAACTTCAGCGAATGCCACTAGAGTTGCTCATCAAAATATTTTTGCAAGTGTTGTGAAAAGCATTTATGCTTTGAACATAGCAATATTGTTTGTGATGGCTATTGCAAAGGTTTTGCAAAGTCAGCAATTGAAGATTTTGATTATTAGAAACATTTTTGGTTGTATTTTTTAGCAATATTCATGTTTCCATTATTTGAAAAGAAAAATTTTTATTCTTTATGTTTTTCTATTTCTTTATAATTTCTAGATTGTAACTAAAAATAAAGATCATGTAATTTATTGTATAAATATAATAAATGCAAATTTGCAGTGTTTTTAATTTATTTTTTACGTTTCAGCTCATACTAGTAATGAATGTATCTCTCAGATACATGTGACCTATGCTGTAATTTTTTTTACCACAACCTCTGCAAGGTTAAAATAATACCTATTGATACTTAGAGATGCTACTTGGAAACTATATATTTCAGAAAATACTCTGTTACTACGATTATGAAGATAGCTAGAGGAGGGAGAAGTGGTAGCTTAACCAGGTCAGCCTGTTGAAGTCACTAAGTCCCTCACATGGAAAGATGACTGCATTTTCTAACCAGCCTTCCTTTCTTAGAAAGACCTAATAGCCTTTTTAGGAAGAAATCTGCAGAGGTGATGTCTACATTAGGGAAACCCAGCAGGAAACAGATCACATCCTCAAATTAGGATACTTTGAGGAGAGTTTAATAACTCACAAAGTGATGAAAAACCACAGGGATAGGAATAGTGCAGTGTCTCTTGAGCTGGTAATAATAATGAGGCCCGAAGGGGCAAGAGGGGGAGCAATTTGTGGCAGAGAGAGAGGGCCTCCTGACAGGAGCTAAGACCTGCACTTGAGTGATGGATCCTCCAGGGGGAATCTGGGGGAATAAATGCCCAGATCTCTCATTCCTCCCTCCCTCCCATCTCTTGCCAGGATGCTCCCTCCCATCCTTGCAGGAAAAGACAGGGTCAGGAGGAAGTCTTTAAAAAAATTTTTTTTAATTAATTGATTTTAGAGAGAGTGAGAAAAATATTGATTTGTTCTGCTTATTTATGCATTCATTATTTGATTGAGCACTGAGTCTTGGGAAAGAAAAAATTATTCTCTAATACTTGTTAAGCTGGTAAGGAAGACTTACTCAAGATTATTGCCACAGATATTAAGACTACCACAATAGGGGAAAGAGATCAGGTGCAACTCTGAATACAGAAAAGACAGCTCAGGATTCATAGCCAAGGAGCAGAATGAGAGGGGGTGGATCAGTGGATGGAATATGACTAAGAGGAGACCTCAGGGGTGAGGGGATTCTTGCTGAACCCACCTAACAGGATTCTTGCTGAAGGCAGGCTAGGAATTACACATCAGAGGTGTTGAGGAACTTGATCAGAGAGTGGGGCTGATCAGATATTAAGAATGGGGGTTCTCTTTAAACTGACTTTGCAGGGTACTTGCTAAAACCCGTCTGTGCAAGCCCAGCAAGGACAGAGGCCATGACTGAGGCCTAGTAGAAAAGAGGGCTCAGACAAATCTGAGTGAGGTTGGATTCAGAAGAGTCTTTAGTCTGTAAAGGACGGCATCTGGGCAGAGAGCGGCATGGAGGACTTAGAGGGAATCTGGAGGGGCCAGCTGATGAAATATCTTTCAGTAGATTAATGAACTGCTGACTCCCTTACAAAGGGGTAAAGTGAAAGTTGATCAGAATCAGTTTTTTTGAAAACTATAATGGAACGTAACATCACAAGGATATGTCTGCCTGAGTGAAAAAGCCCTCAGAATTGTACATGAAAGTGAGGACTCATTGAATTATGCAGTGTATTTTGAATTTCCGAATAAATCTAGAAGATGACCAAGGTCGGCATGATTTTTTGTTTGTTTTGTTTTGTATTATCAAAAAGCTTCTGCATTGTAACTGCTTGGGAAAAGACAGGGTCAGGAGGAAGTCAGCTGATCTGGGGTGTCTAAGTGGGCACATTTGATCAGTGCCGACATTAGTATCTGCTGCCGGCTGTATGCGCATGGTATGGAGAAAGTCTTTTCAGGGGAAAAACCGATAGGAATAATCCAGTTTATTAAAAGAAATCATTCTAATATTTTTTCCCACAGACTTTTTATTTTCATTTTTAGAGTTACTTCAGTTTATAGAAATTGTCCAGCAGAAACACTTTATTTATTTATTTTTCTTCTCTCTAAACAGATTTAAGCAATACAGGAAAACCAGAGCAACAGAGTGAAACATCCTGTCCCACATCCTTTGCTAGCAAATGAGAGCAGATTCGCAGGAGCAAATGTTTATAACTGAAAATGCATTTCCTTCACATGTTTAAAATAGAACACTGCTTAGGCTATAAAAAGCCCAAGTTTATGCTTTGGGAAAGGAGTAAACCAAACATCCAATTTTAATTAGAGGCCCAAATTAGAGACGACAAGAAGCACTCTCTACCTTTGGTTTAGAAAGCACAATGCTCAGTGTGTTCAAATTCCCATAGTTTTGTTACCCTGAACTCTTGCTTCACTTCACCCCTCACCCCAGACACCCCTCTGTCCTCATTACCAATACTGTTGGCCACTTACGTCCAGCTCTCCCAGCATTGGTGGGTGTCTGGCTGGTCAGCCTTCAGCTGCACATTTACTGCTTAACCTTATTCCAGCAGTGGGCTACTGGTGGACTGTTAGTCTCGTTGAAGTTTATAACCCTAGCCATAGGCACTAATTTGTTTAATTAAGGGCTTTTTATTTAGTCACCTCCTTATACAGGGTTGGGCAAAAGTAGGTTGAAACCATCCATCATTACCTAAAAGATAAATCATGAGTAAGGATACAAAATAACAATAATAAAATGACAAATAATACAAATAAATAACACAATTATTAATAAGTAAATAATAATACAAGAAGAAACCCTGTGTTTGTGTACTCACAACTGTAAACCCACTTTTGCTCACTCCTGTAGATTGGGGTTGACCTAAAAAAGGTAGAGGGGGCTTTACTGTGAAGTCTCAGATAGTATCGTGGGTGATCTCAGCTTAGTGTTTGCCCCAAAGATGCAAGAGGGAGAATTGATCACAATGTCATAATAAAAATAGAAGGTCCAGACTAAAGACTTGAGAAGACCGTAGTAATGCCTGACTTTCTGAGGTTTATCAATATTCAGCCAAATAACCAGTCAGGTCCCAGGAACCTTAATTTATACAACAGAGTCTTCCTGTCTCACCAGTTAATCTCTCCCAAACTCCCTGGATGTGAGTTAATATGACTTTGTTGGCTTTTTAAAGTTTTAAAATTTTTCAATATATGTAGTGTTTTGATAGAGAGCATTGAACATTTCACTTAAAGTAACAAAAATCTGATATTGCCATAATATTAGGTGGAAATGTTTCTATTTTTTATCAGAAGCTCTAACTATGAAGATCGATTAGACCTCTGGAATATGTTAATTGTTTTTTGGACTCTTTTTAGAAAACATTTTATTTATTTTTAAATATTAGATGTAAAGATTTTTTTGAAAGATTTTATTTATTTACTTTTGAAAGAGAGGGAGAAAGAGGGGGAGAGAAACATCAAAGTGCAAGAGACACATCAATTGGTTGCCTCCCACACGCCCCCAACTGGGGACCTGGCCCCCAACCCAGGCGTGTGCACTGACTGGGAGTCAAACTGGAGACCTTCTGGTTCTCAGGCCAGCACTCAATCCACTGAGCCACACCAGATAGGACAGGCTCTTTTATTTTTAAATGAGTTGCTTTCATGTTGAGCATTTCAAAGCTAATTAGTATTTACATCAACAACAACAAAAGACAAGCTACAATCTGACTTTACCTTCTGGTTTGATGCTGTCATGAAATGCCTGACCAGTTGGCCTGTGTCTGTCTGTGCCTGGTGAACAGATGCAGTTGACCCTTGAACAACGCAAGGTTAGGAATGTTGACTGCCCAGGAAGAAAATTCAAGTATAACTTAAATTTGCCCTCTGTAAGTGCAGATTCCCAACTCCAGTTGACCCTTAAACAGTGTAGGTTTGAACTGCATGGGTCAGTTGAAAAAATTCATGTGTAAGTGGACCCATGCAGTTCAAACCCACATTGTTCGAGGGTCAGTGGAACATGTTGAGATTGCTTAATGCCTTAGGGGATGGCCATTCCAGAAGAGGGAGGTCAGCTTGTTTCACTAACTATCATGAGTGAGAGCTTATTGGTCATCATAACAATTAAGACAATTAGAAGGAAGTGGGTATTCTAGCAGACATAACCTATGATATTTTTTGGACTCTAGTGTATGTGAGAACAAAGTGGTATTTGCATATTTAGTAATTTTAAATGTGCTTTTTTCCCCTCTAAAAACCGCTTTTTTGAGCTGTTTTTATTTATTCAACAACTTAAATTTTACGGTTCATTGGCTTTGAGCGTATTCATGGAGTTGTGCGTTCATAGAGCTATGCAATCACAAACAGTTTTCATCCCCCCATAAGAAACGCACTCACTCTCCACTTCTATCCCCATCTCTCTTCCCCACTTCTAAGTAAGCATTAGTCTATCTTGTGTGTCTAGATTTTCCTTTTGGGACATTTGCTATATGTGGAAACGTACAATATTTTTAATCCTTTTGTGTCTGGCTGCTTTGACTTAGCATTATGTCCTCAAGGTTCATTCATGTGTCTGTGCTTCATTCATTATGGCCAAATAATATTTCATGTATTAATGTCCCACAGTTTGAAGTTTATTAGTTGAGGAACATAGGTTTGTTTCCACTTTGGGTTGTTATGAATAATGCTTCTGTGAACACTCATATACAAGTTTTTATATGTACATGCATTTTTATGTCACTTGGGTATGTACCAAGGTGTAGAAGTGCTGGGTCATATGGTAACTCAGATATGGTCTTGAATGGGAGAGAGCCATAAGAGAAAAGTCTAGGAGTGTTAGTGCCCTAGGGCCTTGGGTACCTAGATTTCTTCCACCGTGATTTGAAGCGTGTGCAGTTCTGTGTGAAAGTTCCTGCTCTAGGAAGAAAGAGATTGATGGAAAACTAATGTCTGGCAACACTATACAGGCAGCGGCTACAGAAAAGGTAAGGCAGTTTTCTTCTGTTGTAGTGAATTCTAGAAGTAAGGAGAGGGAATTAGGCCTTGATTTGTGCCCACAAGCACCTGTAAGCTTTCTATTCAGTGAGATTTCTTGTTTGATGATAATTTGGGATTTTGGTTTTAGTTGACTCTGAGCTGTCCCTGTCTTATTCTGTTACTGTTTGTAAATAGATGTTCTTGGAAAATTGAATTTAACTTTGTTATTCTTAGCAAATGTGATACTGCCTTAAGAGGTGTTCAGAAATGTGAGGCGACGTATTTTGGTTGTCATAGGACTTGAAACCACTGGTAGGGCTCAGTACTAAATATGTACTGCTTCAGACAGTTTGTCCAGAGAATTTTCTTTTCCAAAATGCCAGCAGTGTCCCCTTTGAGACCCATTGTGTTAGGAAGCTGGAGTCCTTGGTTGGCCAGTGTTTAAAAATCAGGAGAGCTGACACAAAAATCTGGATTACTGGCTTTTCTTCAGAAATGAGAAGTTGGTCACAGCCCTCCCTCTTTCCGTGCAGCAGCAGTGAACTCAAGCAGAGCAGACGGGGCTTGCCCTTCTCCGGCCTCTGCCCAGCTGCTTCCCTCATCTGTTACCTGCCTGGTTCCTGTAGTCAGGTGTTCACACTCTGAGATGGCAAGGTCCCCTTCAGTGATCAGTTTCTGTTGGAACCAGTTCTTCAGATTAAATGTCAGACATATTATCTTCCCACAGTGCAGGTTAAACATTTCCTTACCTTTTTTAAGAAAACTATGTAGGATGGGGGGGTGGGAGGGCTTGATTGGGAGTAAGGGGGAGAAAACTGTACTTGAACATTCATTTAAATTAAAAAAAAAAAAGAAAACTATGTAGGTTCTGTTGACAGCTTACCAAATTTAAGGCACAGTGCTACATGTATTTCAGGATTCCAGTCCAGATCTGTTTGAGACCAAAGCCTAGGCTCTCTGCCACTGTGCCACGCCCTCTTTCTTACCCTCCTAATTAGCCTTATATATTAAAAAGCATCTTTCTCTAGCTTTATAATTGCTGAAAGACTCTTTGAAAGCTATTTCATATTTTGTTACTTTTGAAGGAAGTGAGATGACTGTTTCCTCCTTTTCTTTGGTAAGCCTTTTCCGCATTAACTATGGCCAGTCCAGGTTTCCACTATTTCAGTGTCATTCCTATCTCATGAAATTTAAGGGGCTAGAGTGACTTAAAAATTGAGTTCCAGTTATGTTTGTACGTTGATAATCTTTTAATAGTGAACAAGGAAGCTGTGGACAAGATGTGTCAGCTGGGGAATCATGGCTGCCTCTGGTGATGAACTTGTGCTGAGGTCCGAGTCCTCGAGGCAGGCAGCATGTGTGAGGATGTTGCCAAGGGAGTCAGACAGGAAAAACCCTCACCATCTTGGGTTAAGTGCCTTTCTTCTGGCTGCCATTTGTTCTGGATAGGACTAGCTAGAAATAGCTTTTAGGAGAATGCTTCCAGGAGTTAATGCAGCAAATGTAAGTGATTGATTCTGGCAGCCTTGGTGGTACTGCTATTATATTGCTTATCTGCTCCAGAGTGATGTGCTTTGTCTCGGGGCAAGATTTTTACTTTCATGCTCTTCAATGGATGCTAAACTCTGTTTCATTAGATTTTAATTTATTCTTAACTTGCTTTTAACATACACTTCTATAGGTCTTATAGGTATAGAGTAAATGGATTTGAAATTAAAAGTAAATAATTCTTTTAAGATTTCCCTATGAATAGTTGGAATATATTGAATTTATTAAAGGTAGTCTCGCTCTCATTTACACTCTTGATTTGAGAGATTGTTCCAGGCCAAGCTAGTACCTCAAAGAATCATGGAGAGACCAGTGGCATTCTTTTATTTTTGTTGTTGGGAGTGGGGGCAGTATTTGAGACTTGAATCAAGTAATGAAGTGCATGCCAATGTGAGCATCTCAGTGAGATCCTGAACATAGAAAAGCTTTCAAAGCAAGAACTTTTTCCATTTGTGGTCACCAAAATAGGGTAACCTATGTCAATTTGGATTGAATACTTACAGCAAATACTATGAACCTAGGAAGTGTCTCTAGTGGTTTTCAAGATTGCCTGGAATTGAACATATTCTGGTGTTCTCAGAAAATCTGATGAGGAGATAGACTTTATTGCACAATGCACCCCTTTTCCTTTGGCCTTAAATTATAGTCCCAACAAGTTTCAAATATCTGAGTTTAAGAGCCAGGTACCTGTATCTGTTATAAAATTTTAAAACTTTATTTTGCTATATATTTTTTAAGATTTTATTTATTTATTTTTAGAGAGAGGGAAAGGGAAAGAGAGAGGGAGAGAAACATCAATGCATGGTTGTCTCTTGAGCACCCCCTACCAAGGACCTAGCCCGCAAATCAGGCATGTGCCATGACTGGGAATCAAACCAGCAACCTTTGGTTCACAGGCTTGCGCTCAAGCCACTGAGCTACACCAGCCAGGGCTATTTTATTACATTTCTATACCCTTGATTGTACCACATTTTGCTTGGTGTGGATTATGAGTTAGTAAAATGCTTTGGACACATCTTGGGAATGTAGGGAAGAATAGAAGAATAGGTAGCTGAAGTTACAATGTTCACAGTGTTTACTCAGTATGATAAAAGGAAATTAATTTTTTTTAACCCTCCATTCCCCTGCCCTTTGCCCCCTCCACCAAGCACCTGGCTACCCTCACCACATTGTTTTCTGTGTCCATGGCCTTTGCATATATGTACTTCAGCTAATCTCCTCCAGGCTCCGGCACCGCCACCCCTCTGAGATCTATCAGTCTGTTCCCTGTGTCTATGCCTCTGGTTTTATCTTGCTCATCAGTTTATTTTATTAGATTAATAGGAAATTGGCTTAGAGGCAAGAATATGGAGGCTTCCATTTAAGGTCAAAATTGTGATGCTGTAGGAACGAAATGGGAATACTTCCATTTTACTAATGAAATCACTGAATTTCACTAGTTTAGACTTAATTGTTGCATGTGTTTTAGTGTCTCTTAGTGTACACTAGAGGGCAGAATCTTCCCTGAAAAGATAGCTTGTCTTTGGCAAGATTCCAGGAGCTTGAAGCACGAGCAAGGTCTGGTGTGTGAGCGCTGCACATTTTTCTTTGGCTAATTAGGTTAGTCTTTTGGAATGAGAGTTCTACGAGCTGTACAGTTACTACATTTTTCTTTTATTAGAATTTGTTTTGTTTTCAGCTCTACCATTATGTTTAGAAAGTAAAGATGATTTTTCTTTTCTCATTTTTTCTTTGATATATGAAGGTTTTATTGTTGGTTTTGTTTTTGTTGTTCTACTGCAAATAAGAAAGTAAAAATGACCCATAGTTCCACCACTTAATTTTTTTCAGAAAGCAGGCAGTGAAATCTTCTTGCTATCTGCCTTTTCTTCATTCCCAGCCTCGGAGGCGAATTGTTGTTAACTGGTTATCAGTTTTGTGCAGATGTTTCTTAATTCTGTGCTAGTATATTGTACTCATATATACATTAAGACAGAAATGAACTCACTATGTTAGTCTGCAACTTGCATGTTTACTTAACAGTCTACTCTGGGCACCTTGCTAGGCTCAGTGTAAACACCTCC
>PVIA01002750.1:0-194784 GCA_004024845.1 Tonatia bakeri
TGTTTTAGGATTCTTAACGAAACAGTTTTTTAATGCATCCATTTTGTTGTCTTTTAGTGCTTCTGCCATTTTTGTTTCACCTCTTCCACATTGGCAAAACATTTCCCTTTGAGGATGTTTTTCTTTCAGGGAAACAAAGAAGAAATTCACTCGGGTGAGATCGGATGAAGTGGGAGGATGGGGCATGGGGATCATGCTGTTTTTGGTCAAAAACTGCTGAACGTTCAGCACAGTGTGGGCAGGTGGGCTCGGAAATCACCCATCATGAAATGGCCAAACGCATTGAAAGAGTCTAAAAAAGAAATTCACTGAAGCTGAATGCAGCTTCTCACAGCACCACCAGCTGGTCCACTGATACAGATGGGTTCCTAGAACACTCACCTACTGGGAGCCTGTACTACAAGGGGCCTGTCCCTCAGAAGATAATTCTGGTTTTTTTGGGTCTCCCCTTGTATGCTGTGTTTAAAAGATACAAAGAGGCATAGAATCCATTGTATGCCCACATTTAACCTAAACCTGCAGGGAAAGACAGCTATGGACATAATTACGGCAGTGGGATCCATGCTGTGACAGAGGTATGGCTGGCATGCTGCAGCAGCTAGAAAAGGACACATCTCCCCGGTGGGGGTGTTGGTAAAGGGGAGCTTTCCAGAGGAAGCACTGGAGCAAGGATGAGTAGGAAGTTGACAAGCAGACGTGGAGAGAATAAGTTCATAAAATCCCATGCTCGGGATTTTTTAATTTGTTTTGTGGTGATAGAGACCCATTGAAGGATTTTAAGATGGGAAATGATCAGACTTACATTTTAGAAAAATGACTGGTAATTACCAAGGGGATTTACAGGGTGGGGCACAAGTAGGTTTACAGTTCTGAGTCTGTGAAGCAGAGTTATTCTTGTTTTGTTATTTTTTAATTATTGGACTATTTTCCATAGGAACACCTTCAAACCTACTTTTGCTCCACCCCATATCATCACAAGGCAGAAGCTGGAGGTAGGAAGAGCAGTTAAGAAATTATTGAAAGCATACAAGTGAGACTACTGAGGAAGCAGGAAGAGAGAAGGAGGTACGGTTTTCCTGTCTATTGAAAAGATAGAACTGATTGGTCTTGGTATTTGATTGGATATCAAAGGAGCAAGAGTCTAGTCTGACTCACCTACTTACACAAAGTTGGGATATGGTGCTGTTGGTGCTATTTACTAACACTCAAGGACAGGAGATTTGGAGTGTGGGGTGGAAAGTAAGACAACAGGTCAGCCATAACCTCAAGGCTGTGGTTCTAATGGGCCATCACACAGAGTCACTGGAGACTCCATGGAGGCACAGTTTTGAAGCTCAGAAAGTGATGCGTACTAGGGACATAGGTGTCAGAGTCATCTCCCTATGATGATATTTGATGCTTCGTGAGCAGGGAGATGACCTCTTGGAGAAAGAGTGAAGTGAGAAGTGAAGGCAGATACCACCTTTCAAAGTGAGTTTCGGTCCCACATTGAATTTGTTTGCCATACTTATGTTTTCTTCCCTCTCAGTGTGTAGACGATCCTTGTGGAAAACTTGGAAAGTACAGAAATACATAAAGACAGTAAGGTTCACCCCTAATCCTCTCCTCATTTCCTAAGAAAATCACAGTTAACATTTGGAATATTTCCTTTTAGACTTACACGTGTCCTTTCTACACAATTTAGATGCCACCATATTGACAGTTTTGCATCATATTTTTTTCATTTAACATTAGTTCAAGCATACTATCATTTATTAAAAATATAAATAAATTGCATTTAACACATCTATATAAGGATTATTTCTCCTTTCATTTATGATTACAGTGCTTTCTTAGCATAGGTTCCTGCAGGTAGAATAACTTGGTTAAAAGATATGAACCAATGCAAAGCTTTACATTTTATTAAATGTTTTTCAAAATGATTGTTTTGAAATTTTTGCTTCCATTGACGGGTATCTCTAACATTTAAGTGCTTTCTTGGAGGAAGAGTCAATAAAAGAAATAGATGAACCAGAAAGTGACAGTCAGAGAAATCAGAGGAGAGGGTTTCTGGAAGGATGCCTCAGGCCCCATCAGCAGAGGATGGTCGGATCCATTGGGTTGGTGACTCGAGGAGCTTGGTATAAGCTAGGGTGTTACCAGGTTACAGTGAGCAGAGAAGTGGATGAAGTGGATGTGATTTATTCCAGAACCATAGCTGCGAAGGGCAGGAAAGAGTGGGTTCTTAGGTAGAGAAGCTACAGATTTGATAGAAGGTGTTCTATGTGGTGATTGCAGGGGGAGAGGGGCATAACATAACGGGCTTAAGTGGTAATGGAAAAAATACAATACATTTTTTAAAAAGAAGGTGTGATATTGTTTGTTTTTAAAGATAGATGAGGTGCCACAAAGGCATATTTGTAGGAACCGGAGATGCTCAAGGAAGTGAGAGAGGATGGGGGCCCAAGCTCTGGGGCCACTTCTTTTTTGGGGGCAGGAGGAAGGGTGCTCAGGATGGGAGTAGGTGTAGGTAAGCTGGTGGGAAGCTGGGGTAGCTTCTGTCTAATAGATTTTATTTTTCTGTGTGACATAGAAGGCAAGACATGGTTGAAAGTGAAAGGAGTGTTAGAACCAGCTTGAAAGGTAAGTGAAGCTGTTACAACTGTGAGGGTCACCAAGCAGTGTTGAAAGGTGTCCTGAGGTTGAAAACCACAAATTTGTGGAGTTTCCCATCTGTCCATCTGAAAGATTTCTCTGGTATAGTCAGCAGCTCAGGTGCAGGGCAAAAGCAAAGTAATCAGTTGGTCATCTGAAAAAAAAAAAGTTTTCCTTACAAGTAAATTTAAGCAACTTTAAAGTAAGCACAGGGAGATTTTTTCTCTCATAAATGAGAAAACAAAAAACCAGAGGTTGACTCCCAGGTAATCTGTTGATCAGGCTCTGTTCAGGCCTTGATGCTACTCTGTTCCCTTTAATGCTTATAGTTAAGTCTTAGAAAAGTTGGTAATAAAAAAAAAGAAAAAAATTGCTAAAAGTTTAATTGGAATGTTGGTACAGATAGATCTTAATGGGGGGAAAGCAAAATGAAAAAGGCAGCATTGCTGTGTTACTGGAGGTAATGATTTGGTCAGTGAAAGTTCAGAGGCCAGTGAAGGAGAAGACAGTAGAGCATACGCAGAAGCCGTTCAGTTACTGTGCTGCCGAGGCGTTCTACGTGAAAAATACTTTTAAAAAATTAAAGAAAATGGCTGCATCCTTTTTGACAGTATTGCTATACAAATGGTAAAAGAGCAGTAACTATGTGATGGATTAGGGATGGACAGTTGTCCATTTAAACATCAGTAGATAATTATTTTTATGAGAAAAGTCCACATAGCTTGATTCTCTCTTAAAATATAAAGAATTTACTTCTGACTTACTGTTTTTTTCCTCTTTCATGGTTTTGAGCGACGTAAGTTTTCAGTGGATTTGTAAACAACCATTCTCGGGAACAGCAGCTATTAAATTGGTTTGAAAGCTGCCTGACAACGATGAAAAATAAAATTTTCCCCAAAGGGCTGCAGTAAGAGCGATGATTTTTAATGCCAGTAGAAGGCCAGTTTTTACCACAAAAATTTCCCGGTAACCTTTTATGATTGAAAACATATTACTTGCTATTCAAAAACACAGGCAAATTAGTGAGGAGAGTTTCTAAAATAAGCTGAAGGGGTAGACATATAATTTGCGGATGACATGTCATGATAGCAAAGTGTATTTCCTTCTGTGTTTTGTTTTAAACTGTAGCAAGTACATGGAACTCCACAATTCAGGCCTCAGGCATGATTTTATAGCTGGAAGATGAGCACACTTGCTTTTTCAGGGACTGCTTGTTCCACGTGTGTGCGTCTCACTACCTCATGTCTCCTTCTGATAGTTTCTAATGGTGTGTTTCTCCCCTTTCCTTCTGGCGTATGTTTATATAACTTTGGTACAAAGGAATGCTAGGGAACTTGGCATTGTCTTTCAAATGGTCATCTAGGAGCGTCTTTATGACAGGGCTATTCCCTTACAGCATGTATTTTAAGGAACAGATATGGCATTTGGGATTTTTGTTAAATGAGCCCAGCGATGCATCTTTACAGGAAGGGCTGGATGGCACACGCACCAGTGGTTTAAGCTACAAGTAGTCACTGGTTGATCCGCACTAAAGAGAGTGTGTTCTGTCAGGAGTGAGTGAGTTCTGGAAACAGCGTGACTGTCAGGGAGCCCATGACAGAACACGGTAACTCTTAAAGCAAACCGAAGACCTCTGCTCACATCCACAGTGTCCCGTTTCCCCGATCACTCTGAGACTTGACTACCACATAACTCCCTGTTTTCTTCAAGAAATGTAAAGAAGGATGGCTTGCACTCGGAATCACCAGTAGTCTGACATTCGTTTTATCACCTCCTCCACAGATATTTGAGAGGACACTGTAAATATCAAGCCCCTTTTCCCATTACACGTCAGTGTGCATTTCTAAGGACAAGGAGGGCCTCTTATGTAACCACTGTATGGATATCAGAAGCAGGAAATTTTGCATTGGCTTAGATAACAGTCTTGTACCAAAGTCCATGTTTAGATATTGCCAATTGCCTCCAATAATGTCTTTTATAACGATGTTTTTCCTGGTCCAGGATTCATACCTTATCTCTTTAATCTCATTTAATCTTAAATGTATTAACTGTTTTAAGTGAAATGGAAGGAGACACCCTTTCCTTGCATGCTTTTGTTGCATGCATGTCAATTTCAGCATCTTCTCTGAATGACAGATTTTACACAGCATGTTATCATGTAAGAAATACTTGAACTTCATGAGTTGCTTTCAATACAAGCAACCATTGGTCCTCACTAAGTCTTGCTATATAGGGACTGTTGGGTACTCAGTTCAGTATTAAACTTTCTTTTGTTCAAGCATGCCTTTTTAGTACGTCCTAGGTGCTATTTCATTGCATTGGGACATATTGTGTAAGTTCTAACGAGAAAGTTCCAAAGAATGTCCTGAAGCTTATCTTTAGCTGAGGGGGGATGACAAGTGGCCACAGTCTTTTTGCTTAAGCCCAGCAATTCACTTTCTTTCTGCTGGGCTATAATTATTCTCTGGAGTATGTGAACAGAGCAGCATGTGATTGGGATTTCAAAAGCACTCATCATAACCTTCATCATGTTTTTTCCATTGCAAATTACACAACAGTTTTCTCTACTAATATTTCATTATTCTGTGAAAGCATAGCAGTGATGAAATTCTGCTTCTAATTCATTCCCACAAGACAGGAAGAATTCCCTAATTGAGATTTCTCTTAATAGACTCAGGGCCTAAATGGAATCAAATAGCTAAGACATTCAGTACAGTTTTTAAAGGGTTATTTTGTTTAAAGTTATGATTCTGCCCTGTCTGGTATAGCTCAGTGGATTGAGCTCGGGCTGCGAACCAAGCATCGCAGGTTCGATTCCCAGTCAGGGCACATGCCTAGGTTGCAGGCCATGTCCCCCAGCAACCGCACATTGATGTCTCTCTCTCCCTCCCTTCCCTCTCTAAAAATAAATAAATAAAATCTAAAAAAAAAAAAATAAAGTTATGATTCTACAAAAATGAGCATTATACTATCAACTAACCTCTGTATTCTCTCTTGATCATTGAAATTTATATAAGTATTTGGTTGCAAAAAGGCAAAATGTTCTTCCCAAAATTTTCCCAGGAATGTGCTTTCTTAATATTTATATTGTCAGTCTCTTTCCCTTTTTATTTAATGATTTGAAAATTTTTGATAGTTTTTGTACATATAGTTAACAGTTTTCATAACTATCACAATTTTAATTTGCTTTTGCAAGAATGTATTTCTTTTTCGGATGATAAAATATCAACACAGAGCACAAAATTAGATTTTTTCGCTTTCTCCATTTTCGCTGATCTGTGCTGATGAGATATAACTGTAATAGTAATGTGTGTGATCACATTATGTACATGCACTGTTGGAGTAATGCCCGAGATGATGTTGAACCAGGTATTCTGCTCTTCAGCTTTTCAGAGGTGAAGACCAAAGCCACATGATGGTGTCACCCTGTCAGCTAACTTCTCATCTTGTTTCATTGCAGGCCATTTTCTGAACTGCGAGTCAGGGGTGGAACTAAAATCTCAGTTCTACTACAGAAAAAGAAGAGGGTGAATAGGTGCTAGGTAGGCAACCCCAGAGTTCACTGTACAGCCTTCAGACTCTCCTTGTATCCGTCGTCTGCTACTCAGTGTTCTCCGCACTAGCCACCTTTCAGTTATCCTAATTCAGCAGTTTTTTTCCCCTATAATTTTTCAGAGAATCATGTCTTATTAGAGTAAGATCACCAAATAATATTTTCCTTTCTCTCAAGAGGGCAAAGCAAGGATGTAGAAAGCCACCACATGAGTGGAAAATGTTATTGGAATGGAAATCACATCATTTCTGTGGTGATGGAAATATTCTATATCTGCCACTGTTCAATACAAAGCCACTAACTACATGTGACTGTTGAGCCCTTGAAATGTGACAAGCGCAACTGAGGAACTGAATCTTAAATGTTGTATCATTTTAATTAACTTAAATTGAAATAGCCAGATGTGGTTAGTGTCTGCCATGTTGAACGGTTCAAGCTAGCGCTAACACTCACCGATCTGAGACCCAGGCACGTCGCCTACTGCTCCTAACTCAGGCTACTTATCTTTTTTTTTTAAGGTTTTATTTATTTATTTTTAGAGAGGGGAAGGGAGGGAGAAAGAGACAGAGAGAAACATCAATCTGTGGTTTCCTCTCACATGCCCCACACCGGGACCTGGCCTGCAACAGAGGCATGTGCCCTAGACTGGGAATGAAACCAGGAACCATTTGGCTTGCAGGCCAGCACTCAATCCACTGAGCCACACCAGCCAGGGCTCAGGCTATTTATCTTAAAAGTGAGGATTATACTCCTCTGTCTTTTACATAGACTTGAGAACCAAATAACAGTGCAGATATAAAAGCTCTTTGAAAATCATAATTTGATACATAAAATAGCATCATCAATATTATGGTACCCCATCTTCATAGCGAAACTGGAAGCAGCCACTTTTTGTTGATTATCTCAGTACTGTTATTTCCCTTGTTCTACTGCTGATTATTTCTTTTAGTGGGCATAACCTAGGATCTATTACATAAATGGGAAGAGAAAGCAAAATTAAAATCATAGGGTAAATAGGGAGAGGAAGTAAGATTTAAAACAATTTATTTTTGAACTATTGTTGGCCCTCATATTACCTCTTAAAAAAGGTTTGAAAGTGAAAATTGAAGACAGATTTTTTTAAATGAGAACTTTATTTTAAAAAATAGTATACATTCCTTATTTTCAAAATGAAATCAAAACAGAAAGTTCCAAAGAGGAAAGTAAAAAACACACTCAGGTCTTACCACCCAGAATGGCCATTTTCAGTGCTTTGCTGTACTCTTCCAGATTTCCTTTTCTTGCATATGTGTAACTTTTTTTAAATACAGTTTGGGAACTTGCTGCTTTAGCCTGCCTTTTTAACTTAAAAATGTATTATGAAAGTTTTATATGTCCTTAGGTGAACATCTACTTTAAAATATCTATAGGTTTCTAATTATAAAAATAACACAAAGTTACACAATATTAAAAGTTCAAGCATTGCATAAATATTGAATGTACAAAGAGAAATTCCCAGAATTCATATCCCCCATAACATTATTGTTTGGTGTATATGTCTTCTATTTTCATACACACATACATGTATATATGTGCATTAATGTTACTTTAAATTTTATTTTTCTAAAAACTAGATCACACTGTATATACTCATCTTAAACTTTTTTTCACTTAGCATGTTTTATACATTTATTTTATATATTGTTTACTGTACTTCATACAATAGGTTATTTAATCATTTTCATGGTGAGCTGATTTTAGTTGTCTGCCAATAAAGATACTGTGCTAATATTTTGTGTGTGTATAATATATATTATAGATATATATGTCTATTATGTGTGTATAATATATAGAGATATACATGTATCTATAATGTATATTATACATACATACCTATAATATATATGTATGTGTATGTGTTAGTATAGATTCCTAGAAGTAAAATAGGGGGTCAAAGTGTGTGTATATTTAACTTTTTTTATATTTATTGCTAAATTGTTCTGTAGCAAAGAAAGTTACATTAATTCAACAGAGCATGGAAGTGTCTTCAAAATTGGTATTTCCATATTCATTTAGGGAAAAGAAGTTTTATCATTGTTAATGGAGTTTCTTCATGCTAATCCTAGTCTGAAATTTTACTAGATGGTTTTATATGTGCACTTGTCCTTAGGGAATTGTAGATTGCACATTTGCCTGTGGTACCTCGATGAAACCCACTGCCCTTGCTTCAGGCTCGATTCCCGTATCTGTAAACTGTTGGATTGGCCAAAAAGCCCTTATAGTTTTTTCCATAAAATAAAAGACACATTTTTCATTTTCACTGATAATGTTATTGATTTGGATATTTTGAGTATGTCAACTATTTGCTGCATAGTATAACATTGACTGTTCTCAAAAACTGTCTCGATTTGATCGCCTTCAACTTCAACTGGTCTCCCCGACCATGGAGCATCATCCAGCAAGAAATTTCCAGTGTGAAACTTCACAAACCAGTTTTGACATATTCTGTCAGTCACAGCACCTTCTCCATACACTGCACAAATCTTTTTTTTTTTTTGCATTTCATTTGAGTTTTTACCTTTCTTGAAATCATAAAGCATAATATGCCAAAAATGTTGTGTCTTTCTTCCATCTCCAACATTAAATTGGCTACACAAAAATTCATTGATTTTGATGTTTAAGTGCACACTGATATGACAGCTGTCAAAATACAATCTAACAAAATTGTCTTGAATGAAGTTAAAGACAAGTAAGTGTTACTAAAGCCACCTTATGGAAAAAAACAGATGAACTTTTGCACCAGCCTAATACTTCTTTCTCCCTTATTTTCATCTCTTCTATTCCCCTAAAAGGTAGGGGAATAGAAAAGTTGGTGACTTTGGATTTCCTTGGCATAGAAAGCATGATTTAGTGACTAAGAAACATAAGGCTGGTAGTCAGTGCTAAGCATTCCATTTGATTCATTCAACATTCCATTACTAATTTGGAAGGTTATTGTGCTGCTTTAAATACATTTTATATAAACACTTCTCCATTTTCTGCTTCATCACAGGAGTTTGCCCTATATGGATATTCATTGTGGTGTATGGACTTTAGAATAAGAAGATGGTTGTCTACTTCTCTGACTGGCTGAGTACTTGTGCCCTGGCCAGGTAACTCAGTTGATTAGAGTGTCATCCTGGTAACACCAAGGTTGCAGGCTTGATTCCTGGTCAGGGCACATATAAGAATCAACTAGTGAATGCATAAATATGTGGAACAACAAATCGATATTTTTCTCTTTCCCTTCCTCTCTGAAATCAATTTTTTTAAAAAAGTGTATAATAAGGCAGAAGCCTATTTGTATTTTTTTAAAAGTGTTTCTTAGCTTCCAACTATTCACACACACACACATTTTTTTATTGTATTTTTTCCACATATTTTGGATTAAACATTGAGTTTAGGAAGAATTTCTGTCCTTAAGGAGAATTAGAAATAAAGCAAATGATAGTATAATCATGTGGAATAAAAAAAAAATTGGTGTATTGAAAGAAACAGTGATTTGGGTTAGGTAGAACCTTGGAGCACTTCCTAGAAGAAATTGGGACACTTACTTGAATTTTGAAGTTGGTGAGATTTTGCAGTCAGGGCACAGGAAGTGCATTCTAAGTGAGAGCAGGGGGAGGGCATGGAAAACACCATGGGTGGAAGGTTGAGTGCCAGCAACATCTTGGAAATGGCACGCAGCTTTCTCTGATTGAAGTAGATCACCTGACCTGAGAAAGAATGTAGGTAATTTAGAGAGAGAGGGAGAAAGAAAGAGAGAGAGAGAGAGAGAAAGAAAGAGAGAGAGAAGAAAAAAAAAGAGATACCCTCAAAGTATATAAATATAAAGACTTTGAGGAGTAACGAATATTTCTGACCATGAATAGTTTAGACGCACGATCAATTTAATTGATCTTGTCTACTGACACACTTGGGATTAACTGTCTTAGAAACCTTGCAGCCAGCTAAACTGATTGCAATTCAGCCTCCATACTGGTGGGCATCTCCTGGAATGTCACCCGTATTCTCATTTTCATGCTGCTTCTTGCTTCTCCTTTCTGACCCAGGATTTTTAACCCAAGCTCCATTGCATCTCTGTCTTTCTCAACCTTTAACTGCATTGTCCCACTGTCCTTTAGGGACCTCACCTGGCAAAAGCCCAGCTGTGGACCTATCAGGTTTGTTTTTTTTTTTTAATTTGCCTCTATAAATTCAATTCAGAGCTGCTGAGACTTGCTGGGGAAAAGTACTATACAGATAGGTATCAATAAATGTATACTGGTTGCTGACCTCACTCGGACCTTGAAACTGCTGGGCATTCCTCCCATGCTTCCCCAGGCTAATTTCTCTTGTTTTGCATAGCATCTACAGTATTTCATGTTCTTTCCACTAATCTATCTTGTTCCCTCTCTCCTGTGTCACCTTCGTGCTCCTCAGAGGATCACTTCTTCAGACCTGACCTCGCATTCCTGCCAGCACATCTAAACTCTGTGTCTTCACCCAGCCTCTCCTCCTTCCTTCCAGTCTCTGTAGATGTGCTTATCCTCCTCCGTTCGGCCAGTGCCACCAACCCTGCCATGGATCCCATCTCTTCTACCCTCACAGAAGCACTGCTCTCTCAGTTACTGTTCTTCGGAATCTCCATCCTTGCCCTCTGACCTGGATCCTTCCCAGCAGTGTTCAGATCTTACTGTGGACACCTATTGTTTTACTTGGTTAGCCTCCCTCCCTCCAGTCCAGTCAAATGGTAACTCTGGGAGCCACGGTTTAAATACAGTATACTCCTCCCCTTTGGCCACTGTTGATTGGTCCAGGAGTGGTCACTTCCCTCGAGTTGGAGCAATCACAGTTCTTTACCAGGATTTTGTATTTGAAAGGAAATCATTTTTCTATTTCGGTGGCTGAAATTCAGAAGGTGTATATTTTGGAACTGTTGGGAGTCAACTTCTGCATGAGGATTAAAGAATCAAAAAAATAACAGTGAGAGAAGAATGAGGTTAATGAGAGAGCAAGAAAGAGAGAGAAAATGAATAAATGAACACGAACGAATTATACAATAGCAGAAAGACAAAAACAGCATTTCCTGAGTTCTTAATTCCCAAGTATTCCCCAGTACTTCCTGGAATCCCGAGTACTGATTCCCATTCCTTTTCATGTCCTCCCACTCAGGAAATGGTAATATCAGTTGTGTCCACTAGCTTATGGCTAGCGGACACATTTGTAATATAGGCATGGGTTAGGAAGCTGTATTCTGCAGTGTTCTGGGACAGCACACCTGTAGTCCACACCCATTCCATTATCTGGTTCCAGTTCTTAGGCTGGGTCCTGTGAGATACCCACATGAACTTCCCATAGAAGTCAGTTCCTCCAAGCTGCCTTCCTGAACTCCCAGATGGCTCTCCCATGTGCTCCAGGAGCACCCTGGGCCCTGTACTCTAATTATCTAATTATTTGTCTGTATGCCCTGTTGAGCTGTGAGTCCCAGGAGGCAGGCAAGCACACCTGACTTTTCATCGTCATAAGCCCTGTCCTTTGCATGTGGTAAACACCTTCCGAATGAAGGAACTGTGCTCTGCCCAGATAAAAAGATTAAGAAGGTTGGAAGTGGGACCCAGGCTCTGTGTCAGTATTCTTTTTCTTGAACGGAGACAACTTTGAATGCGGGCCCTGGAAAGCAAAGTGCATGAGAACTATGTCCTGTTGGCATTATCTATCCAGTAGTTTTGTCAGATCATTAAATCCTTCAGTTTCTCATATTTTGACTGGAAGTGCACACCTCAATATTCGTTCTGGAAAATAAGACTCAAACCGTTTTCAGAATAACAAATCTCTTGTGGAAAAAGAAATGCCTTTAAAAAACCCCTGAGAATAAATATGGACATAACAGTATGGGCAGTTTCTCTGTGTCGTCCACAGGCAGAATTATTTGTCCCTTCTTATTTATCAATACTAAAGAATACAAAGAGGATTGCTTTCTTTCTTATAGGGTGAGCCTCCTTCCCCGGAGTTCCCTGTACTCTTGCCTTCTCTGGAAGTAGGTCTTTATCCTCAGTTTGCTGTCTGCCATGGAATTCCCAGGTTCCCCTGCGTCACTCTTTGGTGTAAGAGAATCCAGACTATGACTAAGCAAAGCCACACAGTGGCTTTACTAATCACTTAGCTTGGCTCAGTTTTAAAGCCTTTAGAGTCTCTCTGAGGTTTTCTGCACTCCTTTGGTTCTTAGACCCTGCTGTATGGCTTATAATTATTTTAGTAAGACTCCAGTTTGCTTCAAATTCTGGTTGAAGATTTTCATTTATTCACCTCTTGGCTTTTGGAGAAATAACGTTCTTTCTTTACTGGGACCTAGGCATACCCTATTTAATACTGAATTTACAAACTGTCCATCTGATTCTCTCCAGCAGCTTGGTCTGCCTTCTTGGCTTAGACTTTAGTCCTTTTTTCTTTTGCTTCCCCTCGGTTTTTTACATTTCCTGTACTTTTGGTCACAATTAAGACCCTCCTATCCTGCCTTTTTCCCTTCTATTTTTGTTTTGTTCACAACCATGCATTATCTTTGCCAAAATATATGTCAAAAGGAGAGATAGGGCTTAGCAGCAATTATTTAATAACCTAAGGGAAAATGATCAATACAATTGTAATTCTTCAAAAGTTAATATAAACATTTAAATAAGTTCAAATAAAGTCACAATTGGGACTTTATTTGGAGTCTGGTCTAGAAGAAGTTTGGTTAAGTAATTTCAAGATTAATTGCAAAAAGTAAGCATGGGAGAGTAGCATAGAAAAGTTTGACAAAGAAGAGTTCCGAGTCAGGATGTAATCTTACTCCTGGTACCTAAAGTGGGCTCTTTGGTTGTGCTCTTGACTTTCTCCATTAAAAACTATTTTTCATCTTCTTATGGCCAAAGTGGTCTTTCTAAAATGCATATCTGAACACTCTGCTCCATGATTAAACTGTTCAGTGGCTGGCCTGGCCCCCAGGGTAAGGACAGACTCATTTTGAAGGTGCTCCATGATCTTGCCGGTAATACTTCTCCTGCCTCAGCTCTTGCCACGCTCCCCTTCCCACTCTGTGTCCAGTCGGGGTGAAACACTCCAGGCCCTTCTAGGGCTCCCTTTCCTCTTTCACTTCCACATCTTTCAGTGTGTGCTCAGCCATAGGGTACCACATCTTCCAGAAACTGTCCTCATTCCAAGTTCAGGTTAGAGGACCCCTAGCTCCCTGTACATATCCCGTCGCATGTACCACACTGTTTTGTCACTCCTGGTGACTTCTCTCCATCCTCTCACCAGCCTGGCGGTGCCATAAGGACAGGAACCAGATGTGTCTGGTTCACACGTCTTACCCTAAAATCTAACACAGTGCAGGTGCCCAATGAATGTTGGTCAAAGGAAACCATGGGAACAATATGATAGTGTTGTAAGAACAGACAAATTGATGGGATGGAAAAGACAGTTTAGAAGATTATTGCGTGTATAAAAATTTAGTAAGTAATGAAGTATGCATCATAAATCCAAACAGTAAAGGCATATTTATTTGATAATGGTATCATCTTTTTTAAAGCCTGTCAGTGAGCACATGGTGAGTGTGTATTCTCGTGCATTGTTGAGTACTAATGTGAGTTGATAGAATTCTTTTAGAAACAGTTTGGCTCTGTCTGTATCAACATTAAGGCGTCATATATATGGGCAGTAATTCTGCTTCTGTGAATCTAGGCTAAGGAAACTTTTTAGATACAGATAAAGTTTGAAGTTGGTCATCCAAGTGTTTAATTACAGCAAAAATTAGAAATAGTATAAATATCCAGGAGTAGAAAAATAATTAAATGATGACCTACCAAACAGGTAGAATAATACACAGCTATTAAACATGAATATGAACCACATCTGGAAAACATTTTCACAGTACTTATATCTAACAAAAGGCTCTTGGCCAGAATATATAAAGAATTCCTACCTATCCCACCTACCCCCAAAAAGACAGCCCAATTGAAAAAAAAAGGCAAGCACTTAAAAAAAAAAGATAAACAAATGATCAAAAAGCATTTAAAAGGTTCACAACATCATTACAGATCAGGGAAATGCAAGCTGTAAACTGCAGGTAACATTATACGTTCATCAGAGTGGCCACAATTGAAAAGGCTGACAAAAATCAAGTGTTGGTGAGGATATGAAACAACTGAAGCAGTTACCTGTTGCTAGGCAGAGTATAAATTCATTCAGTCCCTTTGGAAAACTCTGACAGTATTCTTTCAAGGCTAAACATGCACCCATCCTCCGACCCAGCACTTCTGATCCCAGGTATATACTTAGGAGGAGGGAGCTCATCTGTCCATCAAAAGACATACAAAAGGCTGTTCAAGCAGCTTTCTTCAAAGTAGCCCCAAACTGGAAACAACCCAAATGTCCATAAACAGGAGAATGGATTGATAAGTTGATGATATATTCCTGTTTGGAATACTATACAGAAATCACAAAACAATGAATTAGTAAAACACACAACATGAATGAATCTCACCAACATGTTTTTAACAACAAAAAGAAGACAGACCAAAGGAGTACATACTAAATGATTCTATTCATATGATACAAAAACGGGCAAACTAATTGATGGCGATAGAACTCAGGATAATGGTCACCCCTGGGGAGGGGAACTGACTGGGAACGGGCACAGGAGAACCCTCTGGCGGGATGGAAGTTCTCTGTATGTTAACCCATGTCAGGATGCTGTAGGTCTGTACATACGTCCAGATTCCAGTACGAGTATGTGTGTACTCATTTTCACTTCTCGCAAATGTTTTTAAATGGGGCAAAAACAATGCCTTGGATAAGACACTTCATTTTCCTAAGCTTCAGCATTCTCAACTGTAAGTCATAATGACACTTCACATGCAGGTTTGTTGTTGGAACAGTACAGGCTCAGTGTGTAGTGTCAGTTTGTTATCAACTAGAAATATTTTTAAATGCTTGCAATATGTAAAATGTTTATATATTGAATATATATGGTTGGAGAACTATAAAACAAAACTGTCTTATACATTAAGAAAGTTAATTCACAAAATATATTCAATGCACTAGATGGCTTTAGTTGGTAAGATTTGTTTTTTCTTTCTCTTTTTAAGTTATAAAAATGTTTGATGAGCATTGCTTTCATAATGGAAACATTAATCTCACTTTAAACATTTAAAACTTTTCAGTCAATGTTCAACTCAGTAGGGACCAACAATTAGTGTGAACCCCCAAATATTCTCTTAGGTTAGATTAATTGAAGAGTAGTAACTGCAAGAAAGGCAGTGAGTGATATGCATTCAGTTTTAGGTGCCACCATTCTAAAGGGATATGAATCATCTAGAACGTGGTCAGAAGAAGCGTGGCCAGGATGGTAAAGAGACCTGGCTGTGACATAGGGAAGAAGGCTGAGAGTCCTGGCTGTGGCTCTCTCAGAGAGAGATACTCAGAAGGATCTGATGGCTGCTTCCAAGTTAGAAAGGCATCCATGGGAGAAAGAGTTTGTTCTGTTCTCTGTGGTCTCAAGCAGAACCAGCGTCAGAAGGTAGAAGCCATTCCAGGAAAACAGTTTTAAGGCTGTGTAAGAAAACTCTGTGTCAATGCTATTTGTTCGTTTACTCAAGACATTAAGGACTTTTCTGTCATAGGCGGTGCCCTGGAAGCATCGAGTTCATAAAATAAGTAAGACATGGTCCTTTTGGTGAGTTTATATAGTGAGGAAGGAACCTATGAAAATGATAACAATGTTTCAAGGCTATGGTACAAGTATGAATATAATGTTATGACAGCCCAGAAGAGGAAAGATTCTCTTTTGCAGGAAGTAGGAGGAAGTAACATTTTTGTTGAATAATGAGTGATGGATTAATCAGTGTTTGCCAAGCAGCCAGGCAGAGAGTGGTATCGGGGTGGGGTTCGGCTTCAGAACAGAGCTGTGTTTAATGAACCAGTCAAGGTATGTTTGGGACATGAGTGTTCAGGACTTTGTATGTCCTTTTATAGGCAATAGGATGAAATTTTGGAAATGAAATAGTGGGGGTTTTTTCCTACGGGGGTGGGGTGGGGTAGGGGGTAGAGGTAACTGCAGCCACAGTGTGTAAAACAGACTGGATAGAAGAGACTGGTAGCAAGACGCAGGTTAGGGAATACCCATTGTTCTCTGGTGGCAGATGGTGCAGGCCGGGGAGTTGAGTGATGGTGAAGTTAGGAGCTTTGACTGCCTGTGACACATTCTTGAGGTCCACTCAGGAGGTCTTGAAGACAGATTGGTTCATTGTTTAAAAGGTAAGGGAAAAGAAAGAATTGAGGGTGGTTTCCAGGTTGCTAGCTTGGTCAGCTGGGGGCCTGCTGATCCTGACCTTGTCCACAGGTACCTTTCGATCGTGGGGGCAGGGGAATGGACACCTTCCTTTGACTGTCAGCCCCGTGAGGGCAGGTACCATATCGGCTTACTCACTGCCCTTGTCTCAGTGACTGGGACAACGAATGAATGAACAATTTGCCATCCCTCCCAAAAAGTCCTACTGATTTGATAGCAATTCTTGGACTTCTGTTTTTATATACTTAATTAATACTAATCAGGTTAAACCTTATGTCAAATATTATTGAATTTTGGAGAAGTTGACTCGTTTGTTCATTCCACAAACACTTATCAAGTGCCTACTACATGCCAGGCACCATCCCTGGCTCCGGAGAAAACAAACAAACAAAAAAAGACAAAAAGCAAACAAAAAAGATAATCCACTCCTTCATGGAGTTTCTATGCTAGTGAGGGGAGACAGACAATAAAAATAACAGTAAAGAAGCCAGTAACAGTGCATTAGGTGGTAAGTGTTGTGGAAGAAGAGCACAGGGTATGGGGAGGGGGCGTGGTTTGCGGTTTTGTGTAGGGGGGTGAGGGAGAGCCTCGCTGAGAAGGTGACACCTGAAAGGAGTGAGGAAGTAAGCCATGCCGTTACATTAAACTGCTAATTAATCTAGAAAGAGAGGATCCCCAGTGGGAGGGAATGCGGATGCAAAGACCTGTCAGGTGGGAACTTGGCTCTGTGTGTTTAGAACAATGAAGAAGCCAGTGAGGCTGGAACACAGTGAGTGAGGGGGAGTGGAGAGACATGCTGTCAGAGCTGTGGGTGGATTGGAGTCAGGAAGGCTGATGGAAAGATTTGGCATTTTTCTGAATTGGAAAGCCTTGGAGAGCTTGAGCAGAGGAATGACGTGATCTGACTGACTTAGTAACAGAATCACTCTGGCTGCTGTTCAGAGATTAAGCTGAAGAGGGAGCAAGGGCAGAGGCAGGGAAACTGTATGGGAAGGGGTACAGTAATCCAGGTGAGAGAGGTGATGGTAGTTAGGGTCAGGATGGCAGCAGCAGAGGTGGTAAGAAGTCAGGTTCTGAAAATGGTTGGAGATAGGTGTCACTGACAGGTGAGATGTAGGGTGTAGAGAGCAGGTGGGGCAGGCTTGGGAACAGTATCAGGAGCTCTGTTTGAGCATGATACATTTGAGATGCCCAACAGATATCCAAGTGGGCAATTGGGTATACTATTGCTTTTTTTAAAAAAATTGTATTGTTGTTCAAGTATAGTTGTCCCCATTTTTGCCTCATTGACCTCCCCTGCCTTGCCCACGCCCCCTCTCCCACATTCAGTCTTCCCCCCACCCCCATTGTCTTTGTCCATGGGTCCTTTATACATGTTCCTTGACTTGACCCTTCCTCTTCTTTCTCCTGTTATCCCCCCTCACCCCCGTCATTGTCAGATTGTTCTTTATTTCCATGTCTCTGGTTCTATTTTGCTTGCTTGTTTCTTTTGTTGATTAGGTTCCACTTAAAGGTAAGATCATATGGTATTTGTCTTTCACCTTCTGGCTTATTTCACTCTGCATAATGCTCTCCATTTCCATCCATACTGTCGCCAAGGGTAGGAGTTCTTTCTTTCTGCTGTGTAGTATTCCATTGTGTAAATGTACCGCAGTTTTTGATCCACTCATTTACTGATGGGCACTGAGGCTGATTCTAGCACTTGGCTATTGTAAATAATACTGCTATGAACATAGGGGTGCATAAGTTCTTTTGAATTGATGTTTTAGGATTCTTAGGGTATAATCCCAGTAGTAGAATTGTTGGGTCAAAAGGTAGTTCCATTTTCACTTTTTTGAAGGAAATCCATACTGTTTTTCACAGTGGCTGCATCAGTCTGCATTCCCACTAACAGTGCACTAGGGTTCCCTTTTCTCCACAACTGCACTAGCACTTGTTTGTTTGATTTGTTTATAATGGCCATTCAGACCAGTGTGAAGTGGTATCTCATTGTGGTTTTAATTTCCATCTCTCCGATGGCTAGCGATATTGAGCATCCTTTCATATGTCTCTGGGCCCTCTGTATGTCCTCCTTGGAGAAGTGTCTGTTCAGGTCCTTTACCCATTTTTTAATTGGATTGTCTTCCTGGTGTGGAGCTGTGTGAGTTCCTTATGTATTTTAGAGGTCAAACCCTCGTTCAAGGTATTCTTGGCAAATATATTTTTCCTTACAGTTGGTTTCCTTTTTATTTTGCTGATGTTTTCTCTAGCCGTGCAGAAACTTTTTAATTTGATGTAGTCCCATTTGTTTAGTCTTTCCTCTATAGCCCTTGCTCTAGCAGACATATCAGTGAAAATATTGCTGGGATATCTGAAATTTTCCTGCCTACATTCTCCTATAGGACTTTTATGGTGTCAAGACTTACATCTTTTATCCATCTTGAGTTTATTTCTGTGTATGTGGTCTAAGTTGGTGTAAGTTGGTGATCTTGTTTCATTTTTTTGCATGTACCCGTGCAGATCTATACCATTCCAAGGTTCAGGGGAAAAGTCCAGGCTGGAAATGGAAGTTCAGGTCAGAAGGAGCTTGCTGTTGTGTGCCGTTTGTTATTTGGACTCCCAAGACTCAGGGGAGCGCTGTGCACAACTCTGCTTTAGCGTCATGTGAAGGTCCTTTGGGAAGATTTCAGGTTATGTTTTGTAGGCACGAAAACATTTTATAGATGGGATAAATTAAGCTGCTAATTTGTACCCAAGTTAAAAGTTACTTGCATTTTAGAAGACAATGGATTCTTAAGTAATATATAGCAACTTCTGTGTTCTACGTTCACTTTTTTAGTTCTACTTGCTGCTGTGTCAGCATGGGTTCCCCTAAGTCGTGTTCACAAGTTAGAACAAAGGTGAAAGAAATTTTTTCTGGGAGGATTTCTCCTGGTGCCATTATAGAGGGTATTTTTCATAGGCTTCCTGCAGTTAAACCTCAGCGTGATCTAACGCAGCAAAAATATCAAAAAGCTATTGCTTTTTCCTCCAAGTGTATGTGCTTGGAAAAAAATGTAATGGTCTTCTCAGCAGAATTTTGAGAGCATTTTCTGATTAGATTATTGCACTATCAAAATTGCTGCTTAGTACCGTTCTGAATTCTTTTTTCTTTTTAATCTGAGACACTGTTTCTCCTGTTGATCACGTCAGTAATATATTTATAAAAATCTCATCTTTCCCTTTTTTTGCCTTCATGTTCTCATCTATCTTTTAAAACCTCTTTAATTTTGTTGTAGAAGAATTAGATAGTGAGTGTTAGGAAGAGGAAAAAACTGTAGTTATTCCATTTAGTGATAATCATTCTTAATATTTTGTATTTATCTGCCAGACTGTTTTTCTGTATATAGATATAGATAAGATAAATGCCTACATGATTTTTAAAAATAAAATGGGTTCATACCATAAATAGGTACAAAGATTTCTTTCATTTACTGTTTTTAAAAACATTTTTAGATCAATTGATAATGTCTCTGCAGCATTATTTTTACAGCTTCATGCCGCGCTGTACTTCAGAGTCATGTTTTCCGTCGTCCCCACTCTGATCCAGTGATAGCAGCCCCTGGGGGTCCTGGGCCCGTCTCCATTTTTGGTATTACATTTAATGATAATTGTGATGATGCTGTTTTCAGTGGATGGGGGAACTGGCCTTGATGTAAATGTTAATACTTTCTCCATTCACCCCACTTATTCAAAACATTTGAGGCAAAAAAGTAAAATTGATTTCGTGCCAAAGCTCAAATAGATACTGTGAATGATTGATTCACTTGAGTCACAGGAGGTGGTCTCAGGCCTTTGCAAAGCTCTCTTTCCCTCTAACTTTAGATACGACTGTAGGGCTAAGCTTCCATTACCTGGGAAAAAAAAAAAGATGCTCTCAATTAAAATTACTAAACCTACTAGGTCAACTCTTTTATTCTTGGAAGAATTGTTTATTTGATGAATGGCAAGGGGGATGGAGAGACCTTTTATGATAGGTCCTGTGGTAGACACTTTATAACTGCTTCATAAACAAAACACTCTACAAGGTGCACGTTCCGTTGTGTCTGTGCCCCTGTCTCTCTCCTTGTTCCCCCACTTGTTTAAGAAACAACATGAGACTCAAGTTCCCACCCCTTGCAAGTGAGAGACTGGGGGGCCCACCTCTGGAATGACTGCAAAGCTCACGTTGCTAGGATTCATGCAGAGGTGTGTATGTCATTCAGAGTGGAAAAAATAACTTTGGATTTGGTCATGAGAGTTTATCCATTTTTTTTTAAATCGGTATTCTGGTGTTTTGACAATACCTGCCCCCCAAAACGGAGTAAAAGTGCCCTGAGAAGACCTTACTCGAAAATGCCAACTATATCTAATTTCCCTGTTCCAGTGCCTCTCAGCTTCTCCCTGTTACTCAGTTCTTACTTGCTACTGTTTCAAGATCTCATCTTAAAAGTGAATGTTTTGCCGTTTATTTTGGCATCTGCCATAGCATATTTTTCCCTATCATTTCCATTTGTGTTCCTAACTTATTTTCTCCTGCCTTTGTGGGACTCAGGTGGTATAGCTTTGGTGAGTTGGGGTCCTGAGCACTGGAGGCAGACCCCCAGGGTATGTCCTGACCTCGTCATGTACTGGAAGTGCAGCTTCTGGCAAGTTTACCCAACTGGTATGAGCCTCAGTTTCCACAGTATTAAACAGAAACTAATAATGCGAAATCAATAGAACCAGTAATACAGAATACAACCTCATAGGGTTTTTGTGACGTTTACACAAGGAAAATGCATAAAAAATGGCACCTTACCTCTTAGCACAAAACAAAAACTCAAAATGTAGCTCTTATACCCTTTTTATTATTTTAAATATGAACTAATTGATTTTTCCCAGTGGTTCACACTGCATATTCCCTCCTCCCATCCCCCCCCCCCCCATCCTGTACTGGAATACAAAATTAAAGAGAACGTTGGAGCATAGTGTATCACTGCCAAGAGCCCTGTCATCCTCTGATTGACTCATCCACATACACACCTGTTTCCTGTCTTTTCCTTCTAGTAACACAGAAGAGTAAACACGGTTAGTCTACTTAGTAAAGCAAGTAGCTCTTATACAGAGCCTTCCTGGAAAATGGTTCCTGCCATTTGTATCACTGGCTTCCATGTCAGCTCAGTCCCCTGAGGCCGTAACTTGGAGTGTTTTTCTTGTGTGTTTTTAGTCTCTCCCACCTTCTGAGTTTAGTTCTTTGCCTGGTATTTTGGGGTTAGTGGTCCTGTGCTTTTCGCCAGTGATATGGTTCTGACCTGGTGGAAGTTAATTCTTGATGCTATGCAAAGTTACCCCTTTTTCCTTAGTGAAAATGTAGTTAATAAGTAAAGATAGACATTGTATTTTACCTGCAAACCAGATTTCTGAAAATATTTGTCTGTTTAAGTGAGAGTTGTTTTATTTTTAAGCTCACTTTTCCCTTATCATTTTGGCATAAAAGACAGTTTCTGTGTACATAGTCACTTACCATCTGTTTTGTGGATTGTAGATTCTAGAGAATTAGTCTTTAAACTTAATGTCTTTCTTCCTACTTTTTGGGGGGGTGTGTTAGTTAAATAGATTGAGGTTGGAAACACAAGTAAGTAAAAACTTTGTTTTTTAAATGTAATGAAGTACTTCCTACCAAATTTTCATTGTGGTAAAATAAACATAACATAAAATTTGCCATTTTAACCCTTTTTGAATGTACATTTTAGTCTACCATCACCACCATCCATCTCTGGACCTTTTTTGTCGTCCCATCCTGAAACTCAGCATCCATTAAATGCTGACATAACCCCCGTCCAGCTCTGCACCTCCAGTCGTCCCTGGCAACCAGTAGGCTCCTTTCCGTTTCTATGAATTTGACTATTCTAGGTAACTCATAAATGTGACCATACAATAGTTGTCCTTTTATTATTGGCTTACTTCACTCAACATAATATTTTCGAGGTTTATGCATGTCTTAGCATATATCAGAATATCACTTTTTTAAGGTTCAGTAATACTCCGCTATATGTATACACCACATTTTGTTTTTCCACTTATCCATCGATGGACATTTGGGTTGTTTCTACCTTTTGTCTATTGTGAATAATGCTGCTATGAACACTGCTATGCAAATTTCTATTTGAGTCCCTGCTTTCAATACCTTTGGGTATATACCTAGAGGTGGAATTGCTGTATCATATGGTAATTCTGTGTAATTTTTTGAGGAACAACCATACTGTCTTCTACAATGAGCTATATCATTTTACATTCCCATGCTTCCTAATAAATGTATATAGAATTTTTTCCATAAGATTTTATTTATTTATTTTTAGAGAGAGGGGAAGGAGGGAGAAAGAGAAGGAGAGAAGCATTGACTGGTTGCCTTTTGCAAGCTCCCACCTGGAGGCCTGGCCTGCAACCCAGGGAATTAAACTGGCAATCTTTCAGCTTGTCGAACGATGCCCAATCCCTTGAGCCACACCAGTCAGGGCTAGAAATTTATTTTTAAAAAACACTTAAAAATATATACCTTTTAAACTATGGTTGTATCAGAATTTAGCAGAGAAACATGGAACAGCATGAGAAATATATAAGGAAATATTTCACTTTTTCATGTTTTCTCAAGATAATTTTATGGCCATCAAATTAGTTTCTTATTAATTAATATGAGTTGCCTTCTGTTCACATAGAAACTTCCTACTATCACAAGTGTGTGGAACACATAGTGTCCACTGTGTTCTGTTTCAGGGCAGGATTTTTGGTGTGTGTGGTATCACCTATGTAGATTATGTTATGTTTAGTTTTGCTAGATTTCAGATTTTAATAATAAATAGAAATTACTGAAGGGATATAACTTTCTACAAATAATGTTTTAAGCCACAAATTTACTCATTTGCCACTAAATATTTAAGTGCCTATTTGTTCTAAAGTAATAAGCTGGGGTTAAGGAAAAAGTACTTATGACACGTGTTAAAGCTTGATAAGGAAGACTGTTCAAGGATTGCGGCTCTCCTGGAAGGTATGGGGACCACTGCAGTGGGATTGCACAGCGTGGGAGAGAGATTGGGCTCCACTCTAAATACAAGTGCAAATGTATGGCCAAGGAGCTGGGTGGTAGGCAAAGACGGAACATTACTAAAAGGAAACATCAAAGGTAATGGGACTGTGGCCAAACCAACCTAACAGGGTTCTTGCTGAAGACAGGCCAGGATGATCAGATATCACCTGGGGGTTGGGGGTGCAGTGGGGTAGAGGGTGAGGAATCTGTTCAGATCTGAAAGATGATTAGATATTGAGGGTTGGGGGTTCTGGTTAAACTGACTCAGAAGGGTTCTGGCCCTGGCTGGTGTAGCTCAGTGGATTGAGCACCAGACTGCGAAGCAAAGGGTTGCTGCTTCAATTCCTAGTCAGGGCCAGGTCCCCAGTAGGGGGTGTGCAAGGGGCAACCACACATTGATGTTTCTCTCTCTCTTTCTCCCCTTTACCCTCTCTATAAAAATAAATAAATAAAGCCCCCCCCCCTTTTTTTTTTTTAAAGAAGGGTTCTGGCTAAAACTAGATTTTATAAGGAAGTACACAGTTGGGCCTAGGAGAAGTTTCAGGAGCCTGGCTAAAGTTTGGTCAAGCAAAGAATCTTTGTCAGTGGCTGCTGTAAGTAATGTATCCCTATACAGTTTTTCCACATATGTCTAAAAGCATTTACTCATTCATGTCAACAAACTTACTGACTTCCTGTGTGCCAGGCTCTGTGCTCCGTGGGTGGGGGTGGGGGTGTTGATGACGCAAGTAAATAGGCACGTCCAGTGAAGTGTGGTAAGTTCTGCAGAAGGGGGGAGAACAGTGTTTGGGGAGTGGGTAGGAAGGGGCATGCCAAGATTTGGACAGGAGAGAAAAATGTATCATGAAGACCTCTGAAATACCCCTGAACTCTTCAGGAAATGCATACTCCCTAGCGTAGTGGACTCCCAGGATAAAGTAGTAATAAAGATGTTACAGCATTTTAACGTCGTCTCTCGTTTGTGAAATGAGTATTCTATTAAGGAGGCAGCAGTTAACTTCCATCATGTCCAGGCAATTAAAAATACCATTAGAGTTTCAAAACTCCATGAACAGAAGAGTGTGTTACCTTACTTAAAGAAAATTCATCCTGAAAGAAGAAATAGCTTGTATTATAAAATAATGTATCATGGAAAAAAATTCCCCACTTTTATTAAGATATAATTGACATATATTATATTAGCTAAAGTATACAACATAATAATTCGATGCGTGTACATATTGCAAAACGATTGCCACAATAAATTTAGTTAACATCCATCACCTCACATAGTTATAAATTATTTTTTTCTTGTTATGACAACTTTTAGTATACACTCTTAGTAACTTTTAAATATATAATACTTTACTGTTACCTGTAGTCACCATTCTGTACATTATATCCCCAGAACTCAAAAGTGGAAGTTTGTACCTTTTGACCTCTTTCACCCATTCCACACACCCCCACGAAGCCCTCACCCATGGTGACCACCACAGTGTTCTCTGTGTCTGCGAGTTCGCTTTTTTAAGACTTTACGTGTACGTACAGGAACAAAGTTAAAAGACACATGGATAAAAGCTAGGGGGAGGGTGATAATGGGAGGGAAGTTGGGAGGGGGGGTGGGAGGGCTTGTCTGGGAGTAAAGGGGAGAAAACTGTACTTGAACAATCATTAAAATAAAAAAAAGAAAAAAGACTTTACGTGTACGTGGAGTCGTGCAGTATTTGTCTCGCCATCTGATTTATTTCACTAGTACAGTACTCGCAAGATCCATCCGTGTTGGCACGGTGGCAGGATTTCCATCTTCTTTTTTTTTTTTTTTTTTTTAACTTATTTATTTATTTATTTTTAGAGAGGGAAGGGAGGGAGAAAGAGAGAGAAAGAGAAGCATCAATGTGCGGGGCCATGGCCTGCAACCCAGGCATGAGCCCTGACTGGGAATTGAACCTGCAATGCTTTGGTTCGCAGCCCGCGCTCAATCCACTGAGCTACGCCAGCCAGGGCGGATTTCCATCTTCTTTATGGTTGAATAATATCCCGTTTTATGTATATATATCACATTTTCTTTATCCATTCACTCATTAATGGAGACCTGGGATGTTTTCATGTCTTGACTTAAAAATAATGCTGCCGTGAACACGAGAGTGCAGATAGCGCTTCAGGATTCTGACTTCATGTCCTCTGGATGCAAACACAGAAGTGGAGTTGCTGGATCACATGGCAGTTCTATTTCTAACTTTTTGAGGAACCTCCATGCTTTTTTTCCATGGCTGCACTAGTGTGCATTGTCACCAGCAGTGCACAAGCGTTCTTCTTTTTCCACATCCTGCCCTACACTTGTCACCTCCCGCCTCTTTGACAGCCATTCTGACAGGTGGGAGGTGTTAATCTCTTTGTGGTTTTGGTTTGTATTTCCCTGATGATTAGTGATGTTGAGCACCTTTTCATGTACCTTTTGGCCATTTTTGTTTTGGGGAAAAATGTCTATGCAGCTCTACTCATTTTAAAATCATAAATTTTTCTACTGACTTACATGAGTTTTTTATATATTTTGTATATGAACCCCTTAAGAGATACATGATTTACAAATATTTTCTCCCATTCCATAGGTTGTTTTTTCATTTTGATGATGGTTTTCTTTGCTGTGCATAAGCTTTTTAATTTGACATAGTTTCATTTGTTTATTTTTGCTTTAACAAGTTTTTGTTTTGCCGTCAAATTTAAAAAATCATTGTTAAGACTTGTGTCAAAGAGCTTCTCCTCTTCTTCTAGGAGATTTGTGGTTTCAAGTCTTACATTAAAGTTTTTAATCAATTCTGAGTTGATTTTGTATATGGTAAAAGATAGTGATCCAGTATGATTCTTTTGCATGTGGCTGTCCTTTCTTCCCAGTACCATTCACTGAAAAGACTATCTTTTCCCCATTGTTTATTCTTGGCTGCTTTGTTTTAAATTAATTGACCATATAGGCATGGGTTTATTTCTGAGCTCTGTATTCTGCTCCATTGATCTGTGTATCTGTTTCTATGCCATTTTCATACTGTTTCGATTACTATAGCTTTGGAAAATAATAGTATTCTGTTAAGTAGTAGCATTCTGTTAAGGAAGAAGCAATTAACTTCCCTTGTGCCCAGGCAATTAAAAATACCAAAAGCATTTCAAAACTCTGAATATGAGCATATTACCTTGTTTAAAGAAAATTCATCCGAAATAAAAATAACCTGTGTTATAAAGTAAGGTAGTATGGGCATTGTTGTTTTAATAGTGCTTATTTGAGTCTGAAAATGTTCCGCACAAAGCTGAATAAGCTCAGCAAGTACTTCCGATGTCACCGTTTTCAAATAAGCCTCAGCTGTGACAACAATGATATGCTATTCTTTGGATAAAACCTTCTATTTTAATTAATCTTAGTTACTTTTAATTTGATTTACTTTTCTTATTTTTTAATTATGAAAGAAAAACATGCTAGTAACAGTCAAACAATCCAAAGTAAATGAAGTAAAATGTAACATTTCCTCCCTCCCCTCCCCTGTACTGTCCTGTTCCCCAAAAGTAATTACTGAAAGTTTTCTGTATCTCTTTCCAGAGCATGCAGGCATTCAGACAGCCAACTGGTTACACATATAGGAGGAGGGAGAGTGAGGGAGGAAGAGAGGAGAGGGAGAGGGGTCATGTGGGGGTGTCTGTGAGTACGTGCACATGTATATACACATATAGTTTCAAATTAAAAAAATAAAAAGAACCATACCTTAATAATGTTCTATAGTATGGGTTTAATAATGTTCTATAGTATGGTTCCTTTTCCATTTACTACAGTGTGACCTTCCTCCCCTCTTTCTAAGTCAGTGTATTTAATGCTGTCTCAGTCTTTCCAATGGCTGCATAATGTCATTGTTTGGATGTAATCATTTTCCTACTCACAGACATTGCTGCTGTTTGTAATGCTTTGGCATTACAAGCAAACCACAATGAATAGCCTTATACACATGTTTTTGCACACTTGGGCTAGTATTTCTGCAGGGTAGATGCCTAGAAATGTAGTGCTGAGCCGTTGGCTCAGTCACATGTAATTAGCCCTCCTTATCTGAGGGTCTCACATCGAAGGAGTCAACCAACCAGATCAAAAATAGTATTTTCAATCCACCCTTGGGACTCTGATACAGACAACCAATTATATGCATCATTCAATGCCATTTTTATGGAAAGGATCCAGATTTTGGTATCCAGGGCAGGTCCTGGAACCAATCCCCCCAAGGGTACCTAAGGGATGATTATACTCATCATTTGAAGGCCCTTTAATACATTTTATGAAATTACTCTCTCAAATGCTCGTACCTGTTTACCCCAAACCAACATTTTGCAATGATAAGCAGCTTTTGCCAATCTAATGGGTGAAAAATGGTATGTCATTATTTTATTGTATATTCCTGGACTGTTAGTGAGATTGAATGTCTTTTCCTAGATGTATTAGTTTTAAATATGCTCCAAAGTGCCTATTTTTATGAGTATTTATCAGATTCTTATTGACCTTAATAACTTTATAAATATCACACCTCTCTACTATCTAAATTATAAATATTTTTTATTTTGTTCTTTTAACTTTGTAGTAACTTGCCAAATAAAAGTTTTTAAATTTTTATATAGTCAAATCTGTCAACTTTTTTCTTTATGGCTTCTGGGTTCAGTATCATGATGATAAAGACCCTCCAAATCCAAGATTATTAAAATATTAAACTACTTCTATATGTTTATTATGTTAAATTGTGAGTGCGTTTGGATTTTATTTTTCTGTATTATACAAGGGTACAGATCTAATTTCATTTGTCTCAGCACAGAGGGTCACTTGTCCCAAAGGAATATATTGAATGATCTGTTCTTTTCATATGAATGGGAGTTCCTTACATTCTGTTCCATGAAGCCATCGTCTGGGTTGCTGAGAAGCAGTCTCGTATAGTGAGTTAGACTGGACACCGGACTGAAGGAAGAAGCCCTGGGTCAAACTGAGCCATCACTTCATAGCTCTGTAACCTCAGACAGGGATGCAGTCCTCCCAAACCCCAGTTCTGTCATCTATAAAATAAGGTAGCATGCTGGCTACTTCACCGGGTTGTGAGGATTAAAGTGAGGTAGTAGGTGCACAGCACTAGGGCAGCCCCTGGCACGGGCCATGCATTGGACAAACAGTAAGCTATTAGTATTGCTGTGACTGCTACAGCTACAACAGTCATTGTGATAACTGGCCCTTTATGTTGTATTTTGCTGTGTGAAAGGACAGAAATATCTTTATTGTTCTTTACTTTGCTAAACTTGAACTTAACACTAATGTCTTGATTTCCAAAATGAAAGTTCCTTAAGGTTTTGAATATGACTGCTTTAAGTTTTATACATTCAATTTTGGGAGAATTGGTATCAGCATTCAGAGTTGCTTTGTTCCAAATGTTTCTCTTGTATTCAGCATACAGTTTACTTTGTGGCCATTCAGAGTCCTGTTTTAAGTGATTTTAAATAACAGTGTATTGATATGACAGATATGCTTTGTCTTCATTCTGTCTTATTTTGTGGAGTTTTTGTGGGTGGGCTTTAATACTCCTTAATTTTTACTCTATGGTCAGTTTTTTAATTGCTTTGCTTTATTTGTATTTTCCTTCTGATCATTTGAACACTTACATTTAGTTTTTAGGTTTTCCCCCTAGCAGTTACCTTTATAACTACAACTTCTACATGTTACCCTCTGCCTTTCTTCACCCAGTTGTATTACTATTATTAATTGTTCTAGTGATATTTCAGTTAGGATTTTTTTAATGGAATAGAACTCCAACATCAAGGGCTTACCCACATAGGGGGTAGTTTCTTCGTACAATGAAAAGGGCAAAGGTCAGCAGTCAGGGTGGTCTCCTGGCCGCACAGTGTCATCAGTGTCTTGGCCTTTGGTGCCCTTCCATTGGGCCATCCTGGGCTTGTGACTTTGGAGCTCCTGCTTGTCATATGGTCATGATGTTGCTTCACCTCCAGCCACTTACCTGCATTCTAGACAAGGGGAAAAAAAGAGAGAAAAAGGAAAAGAGTTGCCTGTGTTAGGGAAGCAAAACTTGTCTACAAACCTTCAGCTTATACCTCACTAACCAAGCGCTGTCACATCAGCACTCCTGGCTGTTGTTAGCTCTAGGGGGAGAGTATTTTAACGGGGCACCTTGCCTCCCTGAGCCAATTAGGGTCCGTTCGTAAAGAAGAAATGTAAAAGGCTAGCCTTGTGTCTGTATTTTTGGTTATGCAGTTAGCTATTTGGGGCATGAATTTACTTTTATACCCTTAACTAACACAGATTCACTCGTAACTTAGAATGTGAATTGTAAACAGTATCTCCTGACCCTCATTATGGAAAATGAGGAAGTCAGAACCTTTAAAAAATGAGCTTCTACCTTTTTTCCTCCTCCTCTCCTGAATTTTGTTAATTATGCTATTATTTCTAATATACATTGTTGCTTTTTTATAACGCTTTTATTCTCTCCTTCAATGAGAGCAGATGCTCTCCAGCATTTTCCCCCAATCCTTGTTTTGCTACAACTTCTCCCTTCATCCTTTGGTTGATGTTACTCATCCATAAGTTTCTTCAGAATGGACTTGTAAACGAAATCATTTCCATTCTTGCATGTTTTCCGATCACTGCCTGATGCCTTTGTACTAAAGTGATAATTTGGGTATAAAATTCTCCAGTGGTGCTTTCTTTTCCTTGTCATCGTTGCTGTGTGTTTTCTGAGGTTGAATGTCCCTGAAAGTTGAAAGCCAGCCTGATTCTTCTCCTATAGGTGGCTGTGGCTTGATTTTTCATTCTTCTTTTTCTTAATGGTCATGGAATTTGTTTTGGGGGGGATTGTCACTGTTTTATTCTTGAAGCACAGTAACTTCAGTAGGATCTGTCGGGGTGTTAATTCAGGTCTGTTAGTTTATCTTAGAACATATGTAGTCCCTCACCATGACCATTTAAAGTGACTCCTGGAATTGGGTCTCGGAGCGTCTTCGTCTCTCTGTGTTCTTCGAGGATGTCGGTCAGGGACATGTTGATTCTCTGTTGTCTCGACTACCTCTGTATCTGTTACTGTCTCTCTAATCCTTTTGTTTTCCATTTGATTCTCCTACTTTCCTCAAGCTTATCTTTTAGATGTGTTTTCTGGAGGGTCTTTGCTCCTTTTTGTTCCTTTCAATGTGACCTCTTTTTTATTTTTTTAGGTGATGACTTAATTTTACTCCTTTCTGACCTCCATTAGATAACTTTCTTTTTTACCTTTAGTTATATCATTTCTTTTCTTCCTTTTTTTTTTGAGCTGTTTTAAGCTTTTGTTTCATAAGGTCTTTAAAAATTACCTGTAACAGCCCTGGCTGGTGTAGCTCAGTGGATTGCATGCTGGCTGTGAACCAAAGGGTCACCAGTTTGATTCCTAGTCAGGGCACATGACTGGGTTGCAGGCCAGGTCCCCAGTATGGGGCGCATGAGAGGCAACCACACACTGATATTTCTCTCCCTCTCTTTCTCCTTCTCTTCCCCTCTCTCTAAAAAAATGAATAAACAAAATAAAAAAAAATTACCTGTAACAAGTTACCACAAATTAAATGGCTCAAAACAACACAAATGTATTATCTTATTGTTCTGGAGGTCAGAAGTCTGCCAAGGGTCTCCCTGGGCTGAAGCCAAGGTGATGGCAGGGCTACGCTCCTTTCTGGAGGTTCTAGGAGAGAATTCCCACTTCCTCACTTTTCCAGCTTCTAGAGGCTGCCTGCACTCCTTGGCTCAGGGTCCCCTTCTTCCCCCCTCAGAGCCAGCATTGTCAGGTCAAGTCACATGGCACAGCGCTGGCCTTCTTCCCTGGTCGCATCTCCGTCTCACTCTGCCTTCTCTTCTGTCTCCCTTCTTCGTTGTTAAGGGTGCTTATGATTACATTGGACCCTCCTAGGTAATCTGGGATAATCTCCCTATTTTAAAGTTAGCTGATTAGCAACCTTAATTCTTTTTTAAAAATTGATTTTAGAAAGAGAGAGAAAGGAGAGAGAGAGAGAGAGAGAGAGAGAAATACTGACTTATTGTTTTACTTACTTGTTCATTTATTGGTTGATTCTTATATATATCCTGAGCAGGGATTGAACCTGCAACCTTAGCATATCAGGACAGTGCTATAACCAACTAAGCTACCTGGCTAAGGCCAGCAACCTTAATTCTTTCAGCAACCTTAATTTCCCTTTGTCACATAAGGTAACAGATTCACAGGGATTAGAACTGGGACATCTTTGAGGGTAAGAGTGGGGCATAATTCTGCCTCCCATGAAGATAACTTTAAAATTAATGTTTTTGGACATAATTTTTACCTGGTCTGGCAAAATTACCTTGTTACATACTCTTTTGTCATTCCCCTTTCTCCCTCCCTCCTCCTCTCCTTCCCTCTCTCTCTCCCTCTGCAATTTTTTGTTTTTTTTTTAAGAAACAGTCCTATGTTTGTTCATAAGGGGAGTTTTTCCCTAATAGGCTATTAGTGTGGGGGGATAAGCTAACATAGCTGGGTGGGTGGAGCTTAGATGTATCCATGAAAGTTCAGTTCTAAGCCAGGACTTGATCTCCCTGATCCATAGGGAAGCCCCATGTCAATCAGGAGTGTCTGTGTATTTGTATGTGTATGTATGTGGGTGATTTAGTTTTATTTTTCTTAAGCTGGCAGGCTCCTAGCCACCCCTTGTTCGTCTCCCACAGCATTACTTGTACCTTGCTTGTATTTCTTAAACATAAGCGTTAGTTAATTATTAGTTAGTTTGATGATTTAGAAATATACCTAGAAGATAAACAATGAAAGTGATGGTGGTACTACACATATGAATTACTAAGTATGCCTGCCCACGGCCTACACCCTTTTTAGGAGAAATCACTCTGCTGTGGCCTTGCTGAGAAGTGGCCGTGCTTGGAGCCATCCGATCCCCTTACCCCCTCCACCCTCACCCTGCCACAGTTGAGCTAGGACTTGATCAAAGACAGTCAGCCTAGTCTTACCAACAATCTGTGGCTTGGTTCAGAAAGTTCAACTCAACCTGTTTTAACCACTATGTATATTGTCTAGGTTTAAATTCAAGCTCAGCCAGTTACTAGTTATGTAACCTTAAGCAAGTTACTCAAGGCTCCCTATGCCCCAGTTTCCTTTCTGTAAAATATTACATCCTATATAATGTTGTTTTTAGAATTAATCCACTAAAGTCTTTACAACAGTGTCTGACTTGCACTCAAAGCTCTGTACATGGTAGCCATTGTTGTTAGTATTTTATTAGGAACTTGGAATTTGGCAACTGAATGACTAAGAGAGTTACCAGTAGAAACTATAAAGTTAGAGTGTACCAAGGTAGAATAGTAGTACTTCTTACTCCTTTTTAGGGTCATTGCTTCCTTGAGGAATCTGATTTCAGAGGGAAAAGCATCAATTTGTTGTTCCACTTATTTATACATTCATTGGTTGACTCTTGTATGTGCCCTGACTGGGGATCGAACCCACAACCTTGATGTATTAGGATGATGCTCTAAACCAATTGTGCTATCCAGCCAGGGCCACTTGAGGAATCTGATGAAATGTGGACAGTTCCCTGCAAAAAGTACATTTACATTTGTAAACATACACAAATTCAAGGTTGAGAGCCCCTCATATAGGAAAAGAGGGGAGGGGCCGTGAAAGGGTATGCAAGTCAGATTTATGAAAGAACAGAAACTCATCAAAGCAGAGGGAGTTCTTTCACAAAGGGAGAAGAATGGACTGGATAAGAAGAGAGAAACACAAGCCCTGAGCCAGGCACTTAGTTCCAGGTCCAGCAATTTCTACTCCAGAATTCCTCTCAGATCCCTGCTCATTTCCTCACTTCCGTGGACATAATCAAGCATAGCCCTCACATCTTGCAACCAAATCAGCCAGACAAAATCAGTGATGAAGCTAACTTTTACACGATGAGGAACTATTGCTGTGTCATTTCAGATTTCTCTGAGCCAACATTATGAAGTTTTCCTGTGGTGTGATTGTGTCAACAGCCCGTGCTTTCCAAATAAAGTGAATAACCAGCTGCAGTGACTTTTCAACGCTAACTTCCTTTTTTGTTGTTTGAACACTTCCCAGGCCTATCCAATTTTTTTTTAATATTCCAATTTAAAGATGAAAACAACCTCTCTAGTAGAGTTCTTTTAAAATTTGGTCAATCTTTTTAAGTTTTGAACTGAAAATGAGGCAGTACTTTGCAAGATTTTATAGCTGGAAAGGATTTAAAATTTTTTTTTGTTCCACAACTTTTTATAGAAATAAAGGAAAGTGACCTCCCCCCGTATCAATATTGCATACTCTGTCTCATTTAGTACATTTAGTACTCACAAGCTCCTTATGTGGTACAATATAACTTTACAGATGAGAAAACAGCCTTGCAGATGAACTCCTTACCCAAGATCCAAGATACCGCATGTGGTGGAACTAGGATTTGAACCCAGGTCTTTCTGACTTCAAAGCATGTGTTATAATGTCTCCATGGCCTCTAAAATTAAGGCTAGAAAAGAGTGGGCATTTTATTTTATATTTCTTTCCTCCAACATAGTCTTTTTTTTAACATGTTTTCTTGAGAAGAAGGCTGGAAGCATACAAACTTCACTTTTTGATCCTTGAGCCAAGAAAGGTCTTGAATGCATCCATTTAACATCTGCCCTCTTAGCAGTGTAATGTCAACCAGTAGCAAATCTTCCCCCTGCGATGGAACCACTGTTGGGTATTCGGCCAACCTTCCTTCCATACAGAGGCTTTCACAGGGAGTCACAGCCCCCTCCTGCTGGGGAGGATGGTCCCAGACTGCTGGAGCAGCAGGGCCCACAGTCTGATCATTAGCGCGAGTAGTATTTGTTTCAACATATTTGCAGGATGGGGGAGTGGTCCAGAGCATTGGCTCTCAGAAGTACGTTATTTGGGTGAACCTCAGCTGTTGTGTTTAATACGTGAGTGTCCTTGAGCAAGAGCTTACTACCTCTTCAAGTCTTGGTTCCTTTATCTGTAGTATAAGAAGTATGTGACACATTGGATTGTTGCGAGGATTAGATGCAGTCACAGTGCCTGGCATAGTACGGCTCCATAAATGTTGGCTGTTACTTGCATAGTTTCTTGCATAGGTTACATAGATGAAAATGATTTAGAGAAACAGCGCGGAAGAAGTAGCATCAGTTTATTACTAGAATTCTCTTCTACTTTGGTTAATTTTTTTTTTAAGTTTTCAAACTTAAATAAGTTGTAACTTTATAGGCTCATATAGCTGAGAAGGCTTACTTTTTTTGAAAATGGCAACTCCTGTGTTTAGGTGAGAAGGTCAGTAGTCATTTTATGAGTAAATTGTCAGCTTCACAGTGTATAAAATGTATGTGCCTATTATGACTGTGATGAAGAGAGGTGGGAATATGTCTTTATTCCAATTTGCTTAGTTGCTAAACAATTAAATAATACAGCTGTTTTCCTGTTCCTCAGCAGACTAAAGCAGTCCCTGTATGTTTTAGGACTGCAAAAGAGTTACAGATTTTTTTATGCATTCTTATAACATTACTGTGAAGTAGTTAGCAGATTAATATGATTTTTATTTTATTTATAACATTAAGTCAATAATTAACTTTAAATAGTAAGTCAGAATTATCTTCTGCTTCACCACCAAGATAATAATTTTCAAATATTTTTGTTCTCATAGACTGTATGATGTGTTTCAGGGCTGTATTGGTTTTTCCAGTTTCCTAGACATTTCCATGCACCTTGGAAGTCTTGGTTTGCAGCGTATTGCTGATTATTATGTAAATTGTGCCAGTGTACACATATTGCATATACATGTATATGTATTGTATAAACTTATAAAATACAGTAATGTACAATTTCTTATTAGGTGATTTTTTTAAACAGAATTATGCATAAATTTGATAGGCTGGCATTTAGGGGTACAAAAAGTACCACATGCATTTAGAATCCTAAGAGGTTGACCTGGAAGGGAATTTAGAGATTATTCTAGACTAGTACCTCACTAAATAGAAAACTGAGGCACAAATAGTTTCTTGCATAGGTTACATAGATGAATTATCATAATTTTTTCTAACCAAAAAGTTTTTACGATGTGGCTTCTCTGGTCATTTTTCTTTTCTCTTTTTGGCTAAAAATAGTATTTAAAAAAATTATTTTTTAAAAATTTCCCTAAATGGGAGCAGATTGTGTTTGAAGAAGAAAAACCAAATTCTTTTTTTATAATAAAGACAGATTAGGGTTTTGATACTGATTTTTTAAAGATTATATTTACTTTATTTTTAGAGAGAGAGTAAGGGAGAGAGAAAGAGAGGGAGAAAAACATCAGTGGTTGCCTTTCACACACCCCTCACTGGGGACCTACCTGGCCCACAGTCCAGGCATGTGCCCCAACTGGGAATCAAACCAGCAACCCATTGGTTTGTAGGCCAGTGCTTAATTCACTGAGCCACACCAGCCAGGGCTTGATACTGATTTCTAAACTTAGTGTTACATGCAGGAATTTTATGCAATATCTACGGTTGCACTGCATTCATCTATTCAATTCAGACCACTTTTTAAGTTAAAAAAATATATATATAAAACAATGAACTAACTCATGAGTCAGTAATTGCAAATAAATAGTATAACTATTTTTCAAAGAAAAGTTGTATTCAATTTTTCCCTCCCCTAATATTTGAAGATATTGTTAAAGAATTGTAATCTATTGCAAATTTGGTTAGGATAAAAATAAATTCTTTAAAATTCAGTTTTAATAGTGTTATAGCAGTCAAGTGGAGGGAACTCAAAGGAATTACTAGAATTATTTCCAAGCTTAAGACCAAAAGTAATAGTTAACATTGGACTAAGTTTCCCATCCTTGTCACCACAGCTTGTCCTGTCCTCTTGGTCTGAAACGTTCTTAATCCTCCCTCTTCACCCATCTAACCCTTTCTCGATAACTTCAGGGCCCTGCTTTTGTGTCAGTGAAACCTTCCTAAACCGGTTAGGTCTCCTAGTACTGTTAGCATTCTGCTGTTCTTCCTGGCCCCAGTTTCTTTGGATTATAATAATATGGTTACAGGTAATTAAAAAAAAAAAAAAAAAACGTGTTCCTCACTTGACTGGTAAGTGCTGTCAGGGCAGGAACCACAGGTCTTTATCACTGCTATTTCCTTAGTGGCAAGCATTACGCTAGACAAATAGGCATCCTCAAAAAGTATTTATGGACTGATGGATGAATGGATTTCTTGTTTGGATGTGTAGCTAAGAGATGTTGAGAGGAATCAACTAGCTCCTTCACATGGAGCTTCAGACCATGTTAATTGCTATTAGGTCACCATGGATAAAGGATTTGTTTAGGTTTGCAAGCCCAGAAATGTGTCATTTTGATTATCAGATTCATTGGGACAAGTCAACAGATTACAGGGAGCGAATTTGTATGCCAGAATACAATTTTTACATTTAGAGTAGGAAATGTACTTCAAAATGGGGTTTTATGGTCTGTACGAGTTAGGCCAAGACAATAATCATTGACTGACCTTGTACTTCTCTGCACTTCCTAGCCTAGCTTGCCAGCGGTTGGGACCACATGACTAGTACTGACCAGCGAACTCTGAGCTAAAGTGGTACATGTCACGTTGGGGCCGTGGTAGTTAAGAGCTGATGGGCTCTCTTCATTGCTTTCTCCTTTGCTGTGGCACCTGGTAGGCCAGTGTTGCAGGTGGCAAATCTGCAGGGTCGGGAGCACTGCCTGACCAGAGCTGACTCTGTGTGTTAGCCAGTGAGCTCTCACTGGCTTGCTTGTTACCACAATGTTAACCATTGCGATTTCACTGGCTCATTTGTTACCACAGCATAATCTAGCATTATCTGGGAATTTTCTCTTGGCTTATAGATTTCCATTGAGGCACAAATTACAAATATGGAGTTTGGTTCTAGGGAGAAACCCCCACATTTGAATCTTATTTGTTCTGCTGAGCTTGAACTGCCTAAATAATAACTATGCCTTATATAAGAATTATGAGAGTAAGAGCTAACAAATGAAAGTTTAAAACATTTGAGTACATAACATCCACTAACTGGTATTTTGTAGTACTTTAGAAATAGTATTCATGGTTCTTATTGAGCTTCAAGTTTGAATGGTTTCTTCCTCCATGATATTTTTGGTATCTTCCTGGTGAATAAGGAAAATTCAGGTTGAAATGAATGACTTTTATAAATTAAGATTTTTAAAATCTTCTATGTTTCTACATTCCTTGAGTTTACATATTCTACAATTAATCTTTTAGCAGTAGCTCACCCATAAAATGGATCTCTTTCAAGGTATTTTTCATAAGGTTTTTCCAACAGAATTATATTTGAGTATTTATTTTAATTCCTACTTTCTTTGAGAATGCAAAGATGAATAAATTCTATATGTTCTCATTAGAATTTCCCATCTAAAACAGAGATGGCGTCACCAGAACTTATTTCCTCTCTTTTTGTGGGCACACACTCCCTTGAAGTTATATGTGGTGTGTGACTGAGTACTCGCCAGTGGAAATTTTGAGGCCTAGCCACTTCCAGGTCTAGCTCATAAAAGCCTCCCACGTGTGATTCTCTATTCTCAGCCCCCTTTTGCTGGCTGGTTATCAATGGCCAAGGTAACCAGGAAGTCATGTGCTGAAGATGGAAAAGTCTGTTAAAAGGGTCATTAAATGCCTGCCTGGAACAAAGGCCCACTCCCTCCCCCAGAACCATTTGTCTTGGACACGAGTGTGAGGAACAAACAACACTTCTTGTGTGCAGCCCCTGAAATTTCGGAGTTTGTTATTGCAACCAGCATTACCCCAAGGCAACACTTAATAATAGCTAATATAGCAATTCCAGAGCAAATATTTAAATTTTCAAGAATGATTAACTTATGTCTTAATTTGTACTGTGTCCCACTTAGAAGAAACAGTGATTTCATTTAAAATACTCTGTTAATTCTTCGTCTTGCTTTCATTATTCCACATTACTTGGCTCTTCCCGAAACCGCCAAGTAATGGCTACTCTGATTAAGTAGGCCCTTTGTTTGTCCTTCTTCCTCCCACACCATTTTATAAGGTCACATTCTGTGTTTACAAATCCAGAGAGCATTTACTCTTATTTGTAAGAGCAGTAGGAAAAAGAGAAGGAATAAATTTAAAATGTCAACACAAAGGTATTTTTTATGTGGCTGACGGAGACTCTGCCAGGTCACTTTTCTAAAAAGTGTTGCTGCCTTGAGAAATTTACCAACACGTAAAAGCCGCTCTGTGCTCAGCCTTCCAGCCAGTGCCCAAGCCAGAAATCTAGTTGTTTTGATTCCACTCTCTCTTCACCTCCAGTGCCATCGAGTCAGTCACTAGATGAGGTTAATTTGGTCTCCTTAATAGCCTTGGAATCTGTCACCATTTTCTAGTTTAGGTGTTTGTTAGGGTCCCATGGATACAGCTCTCTCTTACCTGGTCTCCCTAGGCTCAGTCTTAATGCTTTCATTCTGTAGTAGCTAGAATTCCCTTTATAAAATGCAGAACTTGCCCTGGCCGGATGGTTCAGTTGGTTGGAGTGTTGTCTCTAACACCAGAAGGTTGTGGGTTTGATTTCTGGTCAGGGTGCATTTGGGAGACAGCCGATCCATGTTTCTCTCTCACATTGGTGTTTCTCTCTCTCTCTCTCTCTCCCCTCCCCCTCCCACCTCCCCTCACTTCCTTTCTCTGTAAAATAAATAAACATATCCTCAGGTGAGGATTAAAATATAAATAAATAAATAATACAATGCAGAACCCAACACCTCATGCTTTTGCTTTGAAATCTTTCAGTGACTCTACTTTGCTTTTGGCAACAAAGCCTAAACTTCCTCAAGTGACTTGTAAGACTCTACGTCGTTGACGAGGAGTTCTCCTGTTCACTCTCTTTGCTTCCCTTTCCCTGCACTATCTTTTCTGTGCTCTGCACTGCAGCCTCATTCAACTTCTCTTTAAATCTACCTTACCCTTTCTTAAGCTTCCCAGCCTTTGTTCCTGCTGTGACCTCTGTGTGGAATGCTGCTCTTTCCCGCATTCTCAGATCCTGGAGGTCTGGGTTAACTGCCCTTTATTGGTTCTCCAGTATCACCCTGCATTTCCTCTGTTACAGAGGCTCTTGTGCTGTGTCTTTCTGATAACTTGCCTGTTTCTCCTCCTACTGGGCTGTCTGAAGGACTCAGACCATGATTATATTGATTACCATTATATCTAAGCCCATAGGACAGCAATTTTCAACTGCTGTGCTGCAAGAATTTTTAAAACATGCAATAACCTGGCACTTTAGTCAGGGGCACTGACCTCTTTTCCCTTAGATTGTAAAATTTAAAAAATGACAACAGCCAACACAACATTAGCCATACAATGTGAATGAGTCAAAATTATACCTATTTTTGTCAGATTGACAAAAATATATATATTTTTTAGTGTGCCACAGAATTTTAGCAATTAGTTTGTGTGTTCCATGAGATGAAAAAGGTTGAAAGCCGCTACCTTAGCACGCTGTTGAGCACAATAAACACTTCTTGGATAAATGAGTAGTGGTAGGATGTGTAAGAACCCAGTCTTCTAAAATTTGTCTATGAAGTGATATTTGAGGCTGTACTAAAAAAAAAGTCAAGTCAGTGCCAGGATATCTTTCTAAATATTGGGAAATCATCAGTGCTGAAGACCATTTACAGGAGAAATGATTAAATTGTGGATATATTTTAAAGGTTGAACTAATAGAATTTGCTGATGGATGTGAATGACTCCATGCTTATAAATTATATTTGCTTGGTGAAATGGTTCCTAAAAAGATAATGTCACAGTGATGGTTAAGGTCATTGTGAAAATTAAATGACATAATATGCACATGAAGTTCCTGCCTAGCTTGGTGCTTGGCATTTTGTCTGTACTCAGTAAATATGATTTTCCTATCTGTTGGGGACTTAGTATGTTGTTAAGACAAAAAAGCTGAACACACTAGAATGTGCCGCTCCTAAGCAGAACCGCAGCAGGCGAAGTTGACGTCAGCCTCTGCCTGCACACTGGCAGCCCCTCCCTCGTCCTGCATAGCACCTGCAGGCCGCCCTGGGGTCAGGACCTCTCCTCTGCCTGGGGCTACCCTCTGCTTGTCTCTCCAGCTCCCTGTGTCTCAGAGTCTGTTACTGTTATGCTTCATTCTTTTCCTCCATTTGAAGCTGCTCTTTTCTTTTTCCCTTTAAAAATTTTGTAGTTTGTCTCTATTTCTCTGGATATTGCTATTCATGGCCCCACTGTTTTCTCTACCTGTGATGTAAGCATCAGGTAACATAACATAACGAGTGTTTCCTCTGTTGTCAGCCTGCTGGGTTTAAACCGTGGCACTACCACCCCAACCAACCTTTGGAACCCTTGGCAAGTTACTGCACCTCCCTAGTCCTCGTTTCCACCATATGTAAAATGGGAATGGAAACTGTTAGGTAGTGAAGATAAAAGAGGTAATTCTTTCGGTACATTTGGAATGGTGTGTAGCACATAAAAGGCACCAAATAATCATTAGTCGTTAGTCATGATCATACCTGGTGACGTTAGCTGCTCCTCTGTGACTCTAAACATCACCCCCCCTACCAAATCTTGAATCTCTGCACTCCTCTCCTCTTACCTGTTCTTTGATTCTGTTTCTACTTGGATGGCTCACCGTAAACTCTCAGTATTCAAAATAAGCTTATCAGCTCTTCTCTGTAGCAGTATGCTTTGGCTACAAGTCACAGAAAACCCAGATAAAAGTGGCTTAAACAACAAGGGAAGTTATCTCTCTGATAAACCTGAAGTCTAGGAGTCACAGAAAATCCAAATAAAAGTGGCTTAAACAACAAGGGAAGTTATCTCTCTGATAAACCTGAAGTCTAGAGGCATGATGGATCTGAGTTTGCACAATCCAGGTGCTCAGTCATGTCCTCAAGGACCCAGCTAACTTCCGACCCAGCTCCTTCCCACCCGCTCAGCATTTTGACTTGGTCATTTAGGCCACCTGCCCTCACTTCAAGATGAAAATTAAGGCATCATGTGCATATGACAACATTTTAAAAGAAGTTTCCCCTCATCTTCACACAGATCGAGGAAACTTTCCTAATCTGGTCAAGGGGATCAGAATTCCAAATTTTAGCTTAGACTAGCCAAGATCCGTTCCTGAGCCAATGATCTTGTGTGTGTGTGTTTGGGGGTGGGGGGAGTGAACACTCAAGCAGAATCAGAATTATGCTGGCAATCAGAAGGAGGGTTGGGAGATGACTTTGGGTAGAAAGCATATAGTGTCTACTACAGTGTCTGCAGTATTTCACAATTAGAGGCAGAAAAATGCAAAAACAAAGAAGAGTTGGCAGTCACAGAGAAGTCAGGAAAACTAGGTAGCGGGTCTTGTACAAAATCGACTCAGACCAGGAGTAAGGCTGCAGCAGAGGGGTGGGTTTGAGAGATGCGGCTGTGGCATCCTCGGTGACCGGGCGTGGCGATTGGGAAAAATGGGCCTCATTTGCTTTCCGGTTTCTCCCTGGCTAAGTGTGTAGCCATTCATGGAGGTGGGGGAGACAATAGGATGAGTCGGTTTAATTAGTAGGGGCTTAATTGAGTTAAGTATTACACAGATTGAGTCTGAAGTGCCTATGAGATTCCCTAGTGGACATATTAGATAGGCAGTTGAAGAAATGTCTGAACTGGAAATGTATGTAGTCTTGGGAATGCTGCTCTTTTCCACTCAAAAGTCCTGGCCCTTCTCATTGCTTCTTTCTGATGCTATTTCCCAGTCTCCAGTGGGCCCGCCTCCTCCTCTACAGCCTGTCCCCGATTAATAGCCTTCTCCCTTTCTTCTCACCCACTCTCTTTGGTGAAGCCATCACTGTGTGCCAAGGTGACAGTGTAATGTGTGAGTCAAGTAACCATCACCTATTAAAATTAATTCAGAATTTACAGAGCCAAATAGCTTATTTAATGAGCCTTTACTTTTATAAAAGCTCATTAAATTACAAAAATAATTTAATTACAAAATTATGAAATTGCAAAACTCTCAAACCAAAATACTTCTACCCCAAGCTCAGGCAGTTGCCATAAGTGGACAGTTATGTAAAGCCATATTAAAAGCATATTTAAAGCCATATTAAAGGCACATCAAAACTGTATTAAAAGTTACAGACTTACCTTATAGTTCTCCAGAATTATAAACAAGAAAAATAGTGATCATAAATATTCATTTTCAATCTGCAATTGAGACTTAAGTTATTGGGGAAATCACTGAGCACGTTGTGACACAAGACTCACAGCCATCTGTATACCTTACTGAATCGGTGAACCCTGAACTTCATTCAGGGTTGCCCTTACCAGTTCTTGGTATCCGAACAGCTCCCAGCCCTCCCTTCTTCAGCCTTGTGTCTGCTGTCTGGGCACTTTTCTCTCTCTGCTTCCTTGCCTTGCATATATAATCCAGTGGCACATTGGTTTCAGATGCTGGTCACCACTTTCCCCCTTCTACTTCTCCACAGTCTTTGCAAACCCTTGCAGCCACATCAGTCTCCTCGTTGTTTCCTGGTCATCCTCTGCCCACTGGCACACCACTACTCTTGCTTTGTCCAGCCTGGCCTTCACACCTTCACCCTTGGCCCGTGTCCACTGCTGTTAGGTGGAGAGGAAGCACTCACTAGTTTTGGCCTGCCTTTGGGGCAGCTCGATCACTGTGAATTTGTTTGCAAATACTACAGAGATTATTACTTAATCAGACAATTATAGTTGAACCTTTTCTACTAAGATAATACAAAAGGCCTGTCCAAATATTAGCAGTTGTTATTACTGCCAAGCACAGAAACAGAGCATGAATGCCTCTTACTTTAAAAACAGCCCTAGGAGGATATGAGAAGGAGACATTCTAACTGAGAGGCAATTTAGAAATACCCCGTACCCTAAATAGGAAGGGTTTACAGGAACAAAGTTAAAAGACACATGGATAAAAACTAGGGGGAGGGTGGTAATGGGAGGGAAGTTGGGAGAGGGGTGGGTGGACTAGATTGGGAGTAAAGGGGAGAAAACTGTACTTGAACAATCATTAAAATAAAATTGGGGGAAAAAAAAGAACACACACACACACACACACAAAAAGAAATATAGGTGGTGAAAATTCCACCATGGCCAGCCCCAAGTTTTATCTTATTCTTGAGGCTCCCCATAATCCTACCCACACTTTTGCAATCAGTTTTTCTTAATAAATCCTCAAAGTGTACTAAAAAAAAAAAAAAGAAATACCCTTTACCCTAAATATAATACTTATGTGCATGTGCATATATATGTATATACATACCCATATTTATATATACACAAAAGAGATATAAAATTTTGCATGTACACATTTAAATCTCTCAGGACATAGGAAATTGATAGTGTATGTCATAGTCAGAGGAAAACACTGGAAGTTGTGGGGGAGGGTGTGAGGGAGACTTTCATTGCATTCCTTTGTGTGCTTTTTGAATTTTGATCATTGACATAGCACTTACTAATGTACTATTCTGTACCCAACAATTCTACTTCAAGAAAATTTATCCCTCAGAAATATTTGTATGTATATTAGCACAATTGCATGTATAATTATGTTAATGATAGCACTGCAGTAACAATGATAGCTTTGATAATAACAAAACTACAAGCAACCTAAAAGTTCATTGGTAGAGGCTGGTCCATCAGTTATAACTTACCTGTGTTGTTGTTTAGAAAAATGAGATGGGCAAACATGCTCACAGGGAAGGATTGCTAGATTCGGGTAGTGCAGGTTATGCTACAGTCACAGACTGTCAAGTCTCAGTATCTTAACGTCACAAAGGTTTATTTCTCGCTTACGTAAACTCTGAATCTGGGCAGCCCCTGAGCACTCGGACCGCTCTGATTGTGTGGTTCTGCCATCTCGGACACAGAGCTTCTTCAGTCACCAACACACTGTGCGCGCCAGCTTTCCTGTGCTTTGGCCAAGGAATGTGTGTGTCCCGTAGCCCAATATAACGTGGCCCTGCCAAACTGCAAGAAGGGGTTGAAATGCAGGGGAACATATGGAACATTTGGGGTACAAACCCTCATTGCTATATTAGTTAAAGTATTGAGAAAAGCAGTGTGTATAGATCAGATTTACATGGTGTGTGTATATATGTATGCATGTATGTGTATGTAATTTCATTATTTAAAACAAATATACATGCATGGAGTTTAGGCACATAAAGTTTTCAGAAAGGATATATAAGAAGTTATTAACAATAGGGATCTCTGGAGAGTAAGACTAAGGCTGCCCTGCTTGAATATTTTTACCGTACTTTTTAATAGTTTTGACCTAGCAATAAGTTGTTTACCTTAAACACCATAGTTTACTCTCTACCTTCTGTTAATACGATATAAAACAGAAGAATTAATGTATGTTTTTGTGTTTTTTTCGATCTGGTTTAAATTGACTCCATGAAATCCTTAATGAAAAAATTCAGTTTTGAGAAATCTGAATTGTATAACTAATAATTTTCCTTAAATTAATTTATAGTTCTATGTATATGTACATGTAATAATGTATACATAATAATGTATATGTAATCTGTGTAGAGTAGAGAGAATGGGAAAATCCACTGGCATTTATACTTCCTTATGTTGTTTAGTTAAGCTTTACATGTTGCCAGTGTTTTAAAATGGGAAATGCCATTCACCATTTACTCTGCACCACTCCTTTCCTGAATATGCTGAAACTAAAGGGCAGGCAAAGAAATAAGCAATTCATTCACAGTGAACAAGCAAGGAACTGAGTAGTATCGCCTTGGAAAGCCAAACACCCAATAGCTATAAACATACAGTAACAGATGATATAATCCTTACTCCTAAGAGAAGTATCTAAAAGTATATTAATCTCTTTAGGCATTCAAGTAAGAAGGTTCACTTTTACAAGTTAGTGTACTCGTTTTACAAAGCCAGACATTCTAATTTACAAATTGGATATATATTAAATATACATTAAAAATACATTTAAACTCTAATCGAAAAACAAACAGCATTGCTTTTGGGTGTGGTGGTATAAGGTTACTTTTACAATCACGTTCTTCTGTCTTTCCTCCAATCCTCAGAGGATAAATGTAATCCCTGAAGTTGCATAGCGCCTGAAAAGAAAGGATGTGGTTTGAGCTCTTACATCTCTCTGGGAGAATCTCTAGCACCCCAGGAGAGAGATGCAGCCTCAGAAATAGCTCTTCCAGGATCAGGTTCAAGGCCCAGGGTTCTTTGGAGTTGTGAGCCCAGCTCCGACCCTCATGTCCTTATGGGCTGCCTTGACCAGGGTTCGACTGTCCTGTAAATGTTAGCTTTTTAAGTTAGTGCTTTTTCTCTGAAAAAGGACTTTTGATTTTGATGTTATCTCTTTGTATTTTGTGTGTTAATACTGTCTCATTTTGATGGTTTAATTGTTTTATTAGTCATCTCTGCCAGTAACACACCTCATCATTAGTTTTAACTGTAAAACCAGGCTATTAACTGTGTAAAAACTGTAAATTCCCAGTATATGAGGGAATCACACCGTCAAGTGCAACCTACTACAAACTCTTTGGGTCTTTATTTCTCTGGACCTGCTTCCATCATCATAATTTCGTTCATGACAAGTGCTATCTTGAAAAAAAATGTGTCTCTTCTGGACAAAAATGTCTATTAAGCTTGTTTTGGGAGGGACTGAGCATTAAGTTAAAATTGGTTAAAAATAAATAATACAAGTTTTACTTTCCTAGCATAGCTAGGAGTTTCAGACTATAAATTTAAAAACAGGCCATATTGAAATTCAAATTATTGTAAACATAAGTAATAAAAATAAATGCTTATATTTTCTGCAATTTTTATGTACTTTTGAGTTAGAGCTGATAAACTATTCTTGTTTATTACACATTGTAACGTGGTCCTACTGTGTGTGACTAATACCCAATTTGTACCACACAGAACCTCACTGTGAGAGTTTAACGGTATCCAGAATGGTTTACATGTTGTTGAACAAAATGAGTTCACTGATTTTACTCTTAGCTGTCACCGTAATGTCCAGCTACCATGGAAGTTTCTAAGTTTCTAAGTGCTCTCTATTTGCGTACTCATCATGGCCAAGCAGCAAACAATTTGTAGCACTTGGAACACCTGGAATAACACTGTTCCAGGAACTACTGGAGAATATAAAGAAATGTGGAAACCCTTGAAATATTAAATAGCAGTAAAAAATGCAACAGCTTGAAGGGCAATAGAAGAGATACCCCAGTGCAGCATCCTATTAATTGACAAGTGGTAGAGAGGTTAGCATCCCCAAAGTCCGGTGGAGGGAGAAAAACCATTCGGGCAAGATGGAGAGGTGCCGTGGAGCGCCTCACAGAGGACTGAGAGTGGCATTTGATCTCTTAAAGGAAGGTAGCTGTTTAAAAAGATAAATTGGATCCATTTTATTTTATGAATAACCGCAGTATCTCGATTAATTGATGAATTGTCCTGCAAGCCAAAAGTAAACAAACATTTGTCATACTGATTAGTAATATATAAATACTGATTTTACTACATAAATCTTAAGGTCAACCTTTGACTACAAAGGGAACTTCTTCTGTTCTTTTTTTTTTCTTATCTTATTTTTCAATTACACAGCTTATATTCAGCATTATTTTGTATTAGTTTCAGGATACAGATTAGCAAGTCTAACCAGATAGTCATATACTTTACAGAGTGTTCCCCTGCTATTTCCTGTACCCACCTGGAACTTCATCTATACTTTTAAAAAAAATTAAATTCAAAAATTAAAAAGAAAGTCTGTTCTTTTGAATCATTACCAGTTTCTTGGTAATTATTGTGTTTGAATCAGATTCTTCATAAGTAGGAATATTCAGCAAAGTTCCTTTGAAAAGCTGTTTCACAGGTGTTGCTTTGTAGTGTGGGACCAGTCCTTGCCAGCTCCATCTTCCTTTTTCATGTGTGCTGTGTAGTTCAGATCGCCTCACTTCCTGTGCAAGAAAATAATGAGAGGATCCTAGGACTGGGTCATTGTTTTGTAGTGTCTGTTTCCTATTTAGGGTGTTAGAACTTTCTGTTAGTCATCACCAGATATTAAATGGGAATTACTATTATACCAAATATTAAATGAGAATTACCATTACTAGTGGTTGATGAGCTGTGTACAAGTTACAGATGAATATATATAATTTTGCCTAGTTTTATTTGTAAACAGTCCCACTTTAAAATAGGATAGTATCTTTTAAAAATCCACTATTTCTAGCTTCTCTTGAAAAATCAGAAGTTCTGGCACGACTTGGTCTGCATTCCAAAAGAAGAATTATCTGTTAGATATTTTAAACAAGCTACCCCCTTTATATAGGACACATGCTTGTCCAACCCCCACCATGTCCTAGAGACTTATTTCCTTTCTGCTTATCTCATCTGTCTCGCTGGCCCAGCTTCCACAGATAGCGTGGTTCGGTTACTGGACTCAGCAGTGGTATGTTTGACCCATTTGACCCACCAAGTCTACAACCGTGCCAAACGGAAACCTTCGGCTTTACCACCGCTGTCAGTCACCCGCCCACCTTGAGTTATGTCTCATGTGAAGAGCAAAATGATATGTCATTCTGTGGCTGAAATAAGTTGGTTGATCTCCGATTATTATAATCTGTATAAATAAAATATTGTGTGTATATTTCTGTGTGCATGTGCATTCATTTATATGTGAGAATAAGACAAATATGTCCAAAATCATGTGAGTGAAGGCTACTTGGGAATTTTTCTAATGCTGAACTTGACTTTTATGTTTGTAATTATTTCAATATAAAAATATTTTTAAAAGTCAAAGCCAAATCTCAACCACAGATCGTCAAGAGTGAAAAAGATTTTTCTTCCCTAAACGATTAATCTTTTAGTCAGAATTTGAGGAAAGGGAACATTTAAAGCAAAGCTAATTGATACCATGTCTTACAAATTGTTTCCCAGAAAAAAATATTTTCTAGCAGATATTAAGACTGAAACTTAGAAGAATATTTTTGTATACATTTACAACCAAAACAGTTGGTCTCTGCATCTGATTGTTAGTGCCCTGGCATAAGGAAGCACTCAAAGCGTGTAAATGGATGTGTCGTTGCCTCCCTGCGTCCAAAGAAGGACCTTATTAGCAGAGTATATACATATTTGCTGATGTGTAGGCATCCACATACTAGATATTTTTAAAAAGTAACCCACATTGTCTACAGATCTGACCTGTTTATTCATTTGCAGTGATGGATTTATGTCAGTTTAGTCCCACACTTGGGTCTAGTCCAGGGTATGCATCTCCTAAAAGACTGGAAGATAAAGGCTGTAGTTCACACACCCACAAAGAACAAAGATAAATCCTAATCAACAACAATATTCATTCTCTTCATTCTCCCAAATAAGCAAACCTACTTGTCCCAGTTTTGGACAGTAGAAGCCCCTGTCATCTAGCTGCAGTCCTTTTGACATGTCCCTGTCATTCTTTTGAAAACCTTCTTATTTTCTGGCTTAGTACAATTCGAGGCTCATCATCGTATGCTTTCCCTGCCCCAGTGATGAAATCAGCCATTTCTCCAAAAAGCCTTTTTTTAGCCTTGGTGTGGAATGTAGAAATCAAGATCTGGGTAGTAGGTGTGGTTGTTGCTACTGGTATGTTAGTGCCTTTAGACTTTGTCGGCACACTTGCCGGGGTGGGGGGGGGTGAGAAATGCACACACATACACCTGGGTGTTTCTACTTGTTTGTCTATTTATAGTAAATATCATGAGTTCATACGGATATTCCTCGTTTCAATCCAACATCACGAGGTTCTTCTAGCCTTCTCCCTTCCATACTTGTCATTTCCTTGTGCTGTAGTGAGAAACCTGGCTCCCATCATACTCAACATATTTGCTTATTTCTTAGTCCTTCTGTATGGAACTGATTCCTCCACCCTGTGGACCACCTCCTCAACCCCTACCCTGCTGGACACCCCAGCCGCACCCGCGGAATCCTTACCCTGGCCCCGCCACACCAGTGGATTGAGCCAGCTGGATCCTCAGCCCTGGCTCTGCCAAATACACTGGCCATGCTGGCCAAATCCTTGACTTTTTAAACTTAGACAAATTATAAGCAAAAATTTGAGACAAAGCATTTCCTGAAATTATAAAATAAGAATATTAATAGTTTTAGCTATTTAATTACATAGTTCAGTTCTTATTCAGCAAGGACAATGGAACCGAGTTAAGTAAAAATTTGGAAATACTGGTGTTTATAGGTAGGCTTACATTTTCTTTTACTTTTTGAAATATAATATCATCAGACATGCAGAGTGTGGAGAAACTGTTTAGTGCTTAAATGAGCATGGCTGAACTCAAGGACAGCTGCTTTCTGAGGGCAACCAAAGCGTTTCTTAATGGTCGATGAAATTCAGAATTCCCTGCCACAGTTGGGGCAACACTTAAACAAAAATTAATATCATAGTGTCTTGTTAGATTGGCAGCCCACCCACTTACATAAATTCTTTTCTCAGTTTGATCTAGCCATAAAAATGATTTAATTTTTAGTTCCTGCTTTAGGATCTAAAAAAAAAAAATAGGGAAAATTATTTGTTTTTTCCATTTCCTGATGTATTTGATCTGTTTTTAGTTTTTGACTCTTTTCTTTGCCACCACATTCTTATTCTCTTAGTTCACTTCCTGACGTCTGGGATTCCTGAGTATAGACAACACTTAGTTGTTTTCACAAGTGGAGAAGGACTGGCTGGATAAAGGGGAGTAGTGGATTATCATGTTTGTCTTTGGAATGTGTTGATTTTTAAAATTGAATATGGGCCCATTTAATACTCTAAGATTTGGTTTTTAATGAATCTCTTAATGGTTGCAGGTCCCTCCTCCCTTAGTAAAAATTCCCGTGGATCCCACAGCACCAGGGATAAGTAGTAATGAAAAAAGAAGTCTGGCTCACAGTTTCTTAGGAGACTTGATTACAGTGTAATAGGGTTAAGCTGTAAAACACAGCATCTTAAATACCGTGTTAAGATGAAAACTCTGCAGAGTGGTCTAGGTTGAAGTCTTTCACCTTTTTTATATCCCCTTTAAATGCCTCCAAATTCAGCTGCCTTCTTTTCACCATAACAACTCTGTCCCACAATGAACAGCCATTACTGAGGGGCCCCCAGGAGCAGTGGCAGCTGAGCACAAAAGACTTAGAAGGCTTTGCTAAAGTTACAAATGGCAAAGTTTTATTCAAGGGTCCTAGGGTTTGCAAACTAGAAACACTACCAGGTGTTCTGAAGAAAAAAGTTGAGAGTTCTTATAGTAGAAAATACACTTTTGAGAAGAATCAGTCCTGCATTTTTTGCCTCTGCATCAGTCCGAGATGGTGATCTTCCAGATGACCAGTGGCCTGGATAATGCCTTCACGTGGTTTGTGCATACAGCCATTCTCCCTCGAGTTCCTCACATGAACATTCTTGCCTGAAATCTTCAGAGTGATCTGTAGGATTCACATATGTCTTCAGGCACGGATGCACTGAGTAGTCCGAAAGTGTAAGTTCCCACCCAGGCTAGTTAAAGCAAGAATTGAATCCTTTCCTCATGCCTCAACCTACTTGATTTTATTTTAGCATCTTGACTATATCAATTCCATTTTATTTCATCAGCCTTTCCTAGCAGCTTTTGGTACGTCACCTGGGGAGTTATTGGCATCAGAGGTGTGGCAGTACTACCAGATCAGCACTGCAGACGCTCTGTGTGCCTGCAGACACCCAGCATTGGACTGCTGCGTGCGCCAGTGTGACCTTCCTACTTCCGCCAGGGCTGCTGTCCACGGTCCAAAAGCGAGGCCACCTAAATGACATGAATTCTACACCGCTGATAAGGGAAAAGAAGTTAACCCCTCACTTTACTTTAAACACAAGGGAGGTTATTTAAAAAAAAAAAAAAAAGCTTTACATGAGGAAATGTGGCCTTAATGGGTATTACAGACTTCTGACAAGGAAAGCCAAGGAGAACCAGCTGACAAAGTTTCTGGCCATTCAGTTGTTCATTCTATAAATATTTTTGCTGCTCAGTTCTGTGGTGGACCCAACAGAAACAATAGCCAGGCACATAACTTAGGAGCATCTGGAAACTCTCCAGTTTTCCCAACCCTTACACAATCCATTCTGTAGTAGAAATAGATCTCCCTCCAAGGCCAATGAAAGCTTTGCTTTGTAATTCAGATGTCTCCAAGCAGAGATGATAATTAGGCGATTGGTTAAATGTACCATGATAGCTTTCTTCTTACCTGTAACTGGGTGTGTGATACCCACAAAAGAAGGCTTTGGAAGATTTTCTATTAATATTTCATAAATATAATTAGCAACACACGTGAAAAACATCTGAGGTAGTTCTTGGCATAGGTACACCATAAATATCAATTCAGTGTGACTTTGTTCATTGAACTCTTTAGAAACAGGTGTTGTCACAGCCACTGAAATGGAAATCAGTCATTCACTTGACTGCTTTAACCATTTCTTTCTCTTCAGTGTCTCCTGCAACAACTACCACTCGGCTCATACCCAGAAGCTGCCTGTCTGGTTGCCCCAAGACTCAGTAACACCTGGGAAAGCCTTGCTTTAAATATATCAGAGTCTTCACATGTTATGAAGATTGGGATAAGGAATTACAGTTTTTAAAAAATGAGGTAGTGCACTGGTTACACTTTCTGTCATTTACTAAGTTAGGCATAGCTGTTAAAAAAAAGTGACAGTGTGTACCTGTTAGGTTACTTGTCACACAGAGAGCCCCAAGGAGTGGAACACCTAACTAAGCACAGTGTAAGGAAAAAGAGGCTTCCTGCCAGTATAAATGGGAGGGTGGAGTGGGATAAGAACCCTAAATTTATCCAATTGAGTTTCAGTCCTCAGAAAACTGTGGGATTATTTGTTTTTAAAAGTGTTCAATACAATAGTATAAGTGATTTATAGTATTATTTAAAAAGCACAATGGTTATCAATTCATATAATTGTGCATTCCTATCAAAGGGTTTTCTGACACCAGTCCAGGTATCCTGCATTTTCCTGAGCAGTATTGATTTATAAATAGACTAAGTCCTTAGTTAGGGCAAAATGCAGTTAACTACTTCCCTAGGCACACCAAGTAGCCAAATGGCTACTGTAATAGGAAACCATCTTTTCAATGAAATGGATGGGAAGGAATAAACATATGAATTGAGCCCCGTGTTGGAGAAATTATCGATATTACTTGTTCATCAGAAGAGAAAATACAGCATCATGTCATTAATAGGAAAGTTTCATTCTTAGGTTTTGGTCTAAACCTTCGTGCCTATGTATTAGGCACTCGGCTTTCCACTGATAAATAGTGCTACTGTGACTGACTCATGGACTGACATTGTAAATGTATAACATCTTCATTGTGGTTTGTTGCTAATTTTAAATGTATATGAATCTTTAAACTCCATCTATTGGTCTGAGTGTCTATAGTTTGTAAGGACTTACAGTCCCTGATAGTGGTTTAACTGTGGTCCAGTTCATCAACCTCTGTATTTCCTGCATTACAATTTTAGCAAAGTCGTTCAGTCGATTAAAAGATTACAAACTGTTTAAAAGCTACAGGGTGGCAAATGATGACCAGAACAATTTATGTTCCATGTATGGTTTGGGTAAGCTGTAAACCTTTTACAGTCTCATGAAAAGGACAGCTGTTCCTGCAAGATCAAAACAGAACCATTTCAAGATTCTTTTGTTGAGGTTACAGGTGCTCCAGCCTAACAGTGATTCTCTACCTAGTGTGGCAATGTCCTGACAGCAGCCTTGGAGAGACTCGTCTGTTGTCAAGTGACTGGGTGACTGAGTGCCCTGTGAGTGCCCGACGTCCTTCTCATGGTGACAGACTTGAAGTTTGAACCCTTTTCAGAAACCCCGGCAGAGAAAAAACAAAAACCGGAAAGCAGTCTGTTTACAGATGCCGACCCAGCCTGCTGTATCTGTGGGCATGATTTGCTGTTCCATATTTGACAGATTATTTTCTATATGTTGAGACTTATCCTGTTTTCATTGATGTGGACTGTGAAGCGTCCCGTTTCCTTTTGCCAAGTGAATGAGTTGCGGTCATTGATAAAAGTAGCTTTCATAGTCAAGAGATTTGTCTAGACAGTGTTCTAAGAGATAGCCCTTTTAAATTTGTAAACCACATTGCCTGGGACCTTCGTGTAGAGCCTTTATGTGGGGAGTGTTATGTTTGTTTCTGCTGTTTCCTTATACCAGGAATGTGTAGTCAGTGAGTAACTTGACGTGATCAAATTCAATTACTGAAAACATTTAAAACAGAACCCAGATCTATGTCCTATCTCTTTAAAATGTTTTTCTGGCTTTTCAGTCCCATGTGGTCTTCCCGCAGCATTTGCCCGCTTTGACAGGTAAGGATTCTGGCGGCCTTCTCTGTGCTTGCTCTCCTCTGTGTTTTCCCGTTGTGTCCAAGGGACCGGGCTCCATTAGATGATGGGAGAGAGAAAGGTCGGAGATGTCTTTACTTGAAGAGCTCTCAGTTGCAACTCACCGTAGCCTGTCTAAATCACAGCTCCTCTTAGACTTTCCTTCTGCTGTCCCTGCTGTCCTCGGTGAGCAGCTCCGCCGCTCGCGTGAGAAGCCCAACACTGCCCGCTTTCTCACCTCTCACGTCCTGGCAGTGACCCTGTGTCACCAGTGGTGCTTCATCTCTTAAAGCCGGTCTACTTCTCAGTCTCCACTGCTCTGTCACCAGGCACTCAGTCCTTTGCACCCTGCGATCAGGGGGAGCTTGCAGAAAAGCAGATGGGATCAATACTTAAAACCCCGCCCTTGAAATAAAGTCCAAAACCCCAGCAATGCCTCTTGCACATTCTAGCGCCCCCTCGCACCCCGACTGTCTGTGCTATAGTGCAGTCACATCGTTCCGCTCTGGTTCCTCAAGCCCCTGCACCCCCCTCCACCAGTGCAGTGCACGCTCTGTCGCCCCTTCCTGGAGCCCCCCAAGCATCTGTCCTTCTCATCATCCTGCATATGGTGGAGACGGCATATTGCCTGTCCATTCCTCTACCCGCGGCTCCCAGCACAGGGCTTGGGACATGGGCCCTAATAACTGTTTATTGAATGAATGGACAAATGAACACAAGTAAAATTAAAGAGAGCAGTAAGAGCATTTCAAGTTAATGTGTTTCTACAAAGGCATGCCTTACTAAATAGTATAAATGTGTTTTGAGAAAGCAGTCATTATCTTAAAATGTATCTATCAAAAATAATTTTTTTCCATTGTAAAAATAAATTTAAAAAATAAACAAATTTAGCCAGGTGTCTCCTGACCACACTTGCTGGTTCGGTACCTGCGTGCTGCTCATTTGAAGAGGTGTCGTTCTGGAGAAGAAAACCAAGACGTGAGCTCGGGGAGTCCGTGAAGCCGCTGCCATGCCCCTAACTAGTTTCTGACACCCTGTGGGAAGCCTACACAGTGTTGTGGAGAGAGTGCGGGCTTTAGAGGGCCCTCACAAACTACTACTAGAAGAATGCTCGCCAGACAGGTGCCAAGTGGGATCATGATTCATCCCGCGAACAGAGGCAACCCTTGCTATGAGGATAAACAACACAGCACAGGTACAATGCGCTGGACCCTGGGACCCGAGTGGAGGAAAGGTGTTTCCTGCCATTCAGACAGCTTGCAGTATTGCTCATAATGAAAATAGGACTTTGTGTCATTGCACATTGCCAGCAGTATGCTGAATGCTCAAAGAAGGGTAGTGTCTCATTTCTTAGAAGTACTGCGAAGTAGATCCTTGTACTGTCCTCCTTTTCAGATAGAGCGAGTGGGGCACAGAACATTGTTCACCTGAAACTAATATAATATTGTATGTTAACTGTAATTGAAAAATAAACTTAAAAAAAAGAAAGTGGGGCACAGAAAGGTTAAGTAGCTTACATATAATCATCAAGCTAGTGAGTGCTACCTGCAGTGAAGTGTCAGGGTGCCCTTTCTGAAGGCACCCTTTCCTCTGCTGGGGCAGGACCAGGGTCACCTGTGCACCGCCCTGGTGGGCTGTGGTGGTGCTTCTCCAGCATTTTCTTCCAAGGGTGAGTATGTTAATAAGGTTCAAAATACAGCAGCCTCTTCCAGGTGCTCTTAAGGTAGGGTGAGCCTACAAGTGCCCAGAGCCTACAAGCTGCCTATGTGGAGATTGGATAATCATATGTTCAGATGTCAAGTAACTTAATTTCTAGATGTTGCCTTTGCACCCTGCCATGTCTGAAGCTGGGTTGGGTATCATTTCTCTAAGCTTCCTTAGCATCCTTCTTACCTTTGCTGCTATCTTAAATCTTTTCTGAAACAGTGTGATGGTGTGTGATGGTGTGTGTGTGTGTGTGTGTGTGTGTGTGTGTGTGTGTAAGAGACAGAGAGGGAGGGAGATATGAGAGAAAAGAAAGGAGAATGAGAGCAAGAGGGGAAAGACAAAAATACGCAAATTTTAAACCATCTATCATAAATTATGGGAAATTTAAACTACACGGTGCTGTCTGTTTACGCAGACCTCCGAGCACAGTAATATCATGACTTACTCTTCTCCGTAACCCGGGCTCCTGGCACAGTGCCTGGCCCTTATTAGCTACTCAGATGTCTGTGAATACACACAGTCAGTATCTAGCAGAGCCAGGATTCAAACCCAGCGCTGCAGGGCTGTGGGCCTCTAAAGCTCATACTTTCTGGCTCGTAATCCCTGCCCATCTCAGGAACGCAGAGTAACAAAGGGGACAAAACAGATTGAGTGCATCACAGGGACACTGTGATTTTGCCAGAAGCAGCAGAAACAAGATGCCTTCACTCTTGGGAGAGATCCTCATCTCAGAACTGGGGAAGGTGAACTGAACCTTATTGAAAGTTGGCAGCAAGCTAAGGAGCACTGCAAACGTTGGGTACATCAGTAAAGAAAGGGGTCAAAGTTCTGTGTACTTTGAAAGTAAAACTGCCTTTCAAGAGCAGCCAGCATTGTTGGTTAAAAAACCCACACCCAGGAAACAGAAACTCACACATTGGTGGAAGTGTAAATCGCTGCAACCTCTTTGGAGAATAATTTGACAATAATTCATAAGTTTAAATTACACATGTCCTTTGAACCAGCAACTTTAATTCTAGAAATGTATCCTACAGGCATACATGCACCCATGCACAGAGAAATACACACCATTACATTTATAGTTGCATTGCTCATAGTTAACAAAATATTGGTCACAGCCTAAAAGTTCTTCCAATGAAGATTGATTGTATTACTGTATATTCACCCATGAAATTAAATACTCTGCAGGCATTTAAAAACAAGGTTATTCTCTATTCACTTTCATGAAACTATCTCAAGATACCGACTTTAATTAGAGAAAAAGGCATTTATGTAAAAAATTGTATGTACGTGTGTGCATGTGGATGAATAAACTGTTTCTAGAAGAGTTCACAGGAACCAGATGAGGGCAGCTATGGGGAAGATGAGAGACGTACTTGTCACTGCCTGTCATTTATATCTTTGAACCTGTGCATCTGTGTGGCCTATTCAAAATTAGTAAAAATTTGAACCTACTATATAAAGAAGCTTGGAAATTGGATGTTTATTAACAACTTTTAACTGTGATGTAATTTCAAATTTATGGGAACGTTGCAAGAATACTGCAAGAAACTTCCTCGGAGCGTGTGTCACATTTAGTTATTATGTCTCTGATTTCTAACAATCTGAAGTATTATTCCTTGCTGGAAAAATATTTCTTATAATATGGAATATTAGCAGCCTTTCTCTGCTTTCTTGACTGCAGAATTTCCCAGTTATTTTGTTGGCTGTCCTTTAATTTAGGTTTGTCTTATGTTTCCCCTGACTGGACTCCGGTTCCGTGTTTCTGGCAGACACCACAGCAGTGCCTGCTGTGTCCTTCTCTCTGTCTCCTGCCGGAGGCCCTGGGTCCATCCGGTTCTCAGCCCTGAGCTGTCGGAGGGGAGCTCTTTCCCTCAGGGCACACGCAGAAGCTGTCAGGGCATTTTGTGGGGTGTGAGCTGGGAGTTTGAGTCCCTGAGCTCATCCTGGACATTCACCACGTTCTCCAGCAGCATCAGGAGCTACCAGCCAACCTCCTGTATTTGTTAGTTTTCCAAAAAGGTTCTGAAGTGTCATCCACACAGTCACCCCTCTCCTGGCTTCTCACACAAGGTTGATTAAGACTACCCATTGCACATATTTCTTGTGTCTCACACGATGGGCTGAAACTGCTTTCTCTGCAACTGGAAATAGCATCATTGGTTGTTGTGGGGTTTGTTTGTTTTTTTAATAAACGTTTCAGAATTCCTGTACAAAAAAGACTGTTGTCCTTCAAAGGCATTTTTACATTTTCTCTTTTGTTACTCATTAATTGAAAAAAATTTTTAGAACCTCATTCATTCAGAAGCCAGTAGAAAACATCTGGCTCCTATAGTAAGTACTTTTGAACTTCTTAAAGAAATTAATTGTTAAAAATCAATTGCTGTTGAGCTATTTTAACTATTTGGGGGGTTCAGAAGGAACTGTCTGAACAGAGCAAATACCAAAAGACTGATTAGAGATGGGTTGTCAAGAACGACTTCCCAGAGGAGCTGATACTTGGGCTTTGAAGGAGTGAGAACCTGCCAGGCAGGTGGGGGAAGAAGAGACCAGGTGGGGAAAGGGTGTTCTAGGCAGAATGAACCCCATGAGCAACCAACCCATAAAGTCATGGTGCTCTTGGGAACTGCAAGTCGCTCACTAATGTGGATGGAGGAGTGACATACAAAGAGCTGGGGGGTGGTGTTGGTGGGTAATTAGGACAGTCAGGAGAACAGAACCTCAAGGCCAGAACTTGATGACCTTGTGCCCTGCTGTGCAGTTTGCATACTACTCTTTGGGGTTCCTCATTGAAGGGGTGTGTTGTGATCATCTTTGCCACCACAGCACATGCTTTTATTATCTTACTCATCATACTGTATCATTATTATTTATTTAGAGTACTATCCTGTTCTTTTTCTCCCTGTGATTGCCAGAGTCAGGCCCACTGTCTGGCACAAAGTAGGTATTGAACAAATACTTGAGGAATGCATCATAAAAGTTTGTTATAAAAGCACTGCACACTGAGGTGGGGGTTGTAGAAATTCCTTCCTTGGTCTCTCGTAAGAGATGGTATCATCCCGTTTGTTTTCTAGGATAATTATAGCAGTTCCTCCTGCAGGCAAACCGCGCAGGTGACCAACCGCATTACCTCAGTGCTTGTTGCTTCATACCAGAGGCTCCCCGAGGCAAACGGAAGTCTTGGATTGGTATTAATGTGTATACTGGCACCATCTAGTGGTGATTTTAAGCCTAATAAAATTAAAATTTCATCTTTGATAACCAGTTTCAAATAAGCTTCTAACACTTAGTAAATTGCTGAAGCTTTGTATTTAATATTGTATTTTGTTGCACCTTTGCCACTCTTTCCAAGTTAATAATTATGCATTAGATAATTTTATTCATGTATTTTAATTGTGTCGACAACCATGATGCCTAGAACTTGTGATGAACAAAATAATCCTATTTGAAATAAAGTGGAATTTCGGAGAAGATACATGATTAGACAGACCTGGAATCTTAGAACAACATTCTAATCTCCTACGTTATTTGCTGTTCCTCTTAGTCACCAAGGTCCAGACTTATGAGGTAATTTTTTTTCTAATATCTTCCTTTTCTCCCCCCACCCCCTGTTTTGACAGGGTTTATAAAACTAAAGATTGCTGTCCTTTTAATTTTTATCCTTGAAGACAGCTGTGGAGCAGGTCAGGCAGATTTGAAGTTTAAGCTAGAAAGGCTTGGGTAGTGAACCTTAGCTTTTTATTACTTTCGTGTGTGTTAGAACATGGGTTGTGTAGACGTCTGCTTGTGATTGCCAGTTGATAGACAGCTGAGGCAGGGTGGCAGATTATAATCATTGGATGAATTCCTCGTGTGTAGGGATTGCTGTAATTTAAGTAGCAATGTTAATAAAAGCATTTATTAAAAATCTCCTTCCTGCAGAGCATAATTGGAAACATAAAATTAATTGCCTTTGTTAAAAGTACTTACTCAGTGCCCGGGGGAGAAAGGGGGGCATGGTGATTATCACCATCTCACAGATGAAGAAGTGAAGCGCGTGGGAGGTTAAGTAGCTTTCACAAGGTCTCCCTGCTACTGAGTTTGCAACGTGAGCTTGTGAGCATTCAGAACCAGACGCAAAGGACTGCAGTCAGTGCCTTCAGCCAGCACACACGCTTGCTGTCTAACAGTAAGAGGGTGCGCAGGAAAACCACCGTGGTAAAAAATTCACAGAAAACCTGAAAGTGGCTAATACCTCCTATTTAAACGTACACTGACTACTTGATGAAAATCTTGGTTTTAGTTTATTGTTGGCATTATCAACAACTGTTCGTTTCCACTCCTAATTACAGCCACAGCCTTCACTCCAGTGTGAAGGAAGCTTAAGCGGTTTTTTGCCTTAAAGTTCCAAATGCTCATTATTCCTGCTGTGCTGGCCCCACCACAGGAGTGCCTGGAGACACTGTGGCCGTTCTTTTGCGTCAGCGTTTTGTCCACCCGGCGCTCCCTGCACTCGGCTATCGGAAGTGACCCGTCTGTGGCTCTGGGTGGGTGAAGTGTGATGCTGGTGACTGCTTGTCCATTTGGGTGTTGTTGGCCTAGCTCTGGTTCCTATATGTTTATATATGGGGTTAATGTGTACATATTAAACATGTATGGGCTTTCTAAATTTAAACTTTTTTCTCAGTAAATATAGACACATAATTTTGTGCCATCACAGTCATATCACATATGCTGGGCATTTTTTTCCCTTTGTTGCTATGGCCTTCTTCCAGCTACCCACGTGGTTTCCTCCTCCTCACCCTACTGTGTGTGTACAAGGATACGTGAAGCACAGCATGCAGTCTTCCATATTCTCCCAGGCTTTCGTAACCTTTTATAAAATATATCTGTGTACCATTGTATATATTAACTATATATGGGGTGGCTTTTTAGCCTTCTATGGTAAAAAGGTAGGATCATGTTATAAATACTTTTAAAAATACATATATCTTGCAACCAGCTAACCCATTCCTGGCAGTCTACCCCAAAGAAATGAAAGCACTGATTTGTAAGATTGTGTGTCACGAGCGTTTTCTACAGTGTTACTCAAAGTAGCAGGAAGGAAAGGAGGTGGTTCAATAAATAATGATGTATCATTATTTATGTACACCATGGAATTTCAGGCAGTCATTTAAAAAATGAATTGGACTCATGCCAGAAGTATCTCCTCTACCATCCTTTCTGTTACGGATTTTACTGTTTTCATTCCTTTACTGACATTTTAGTGGGGTTTCAAGAGGGAAAAGAAATAAATGTGTCTGGACCTTTTTCTATACAGTTGAGGGTCTGATTCAAGACAATTGAAAGTCTAAGTAGATTCAAGACTGGTTTTGGGTTCTCTTTCCTTTCTTCCTAGAGCTCTTAGGTTGTCTTCAACTGCTCCCCCTACTTCTTACCCTTCTATATTTTGAAATAGGAAATCCCCAGCCTCCAAAAAATGAAGTTATTTCTTCTTTCCTGACTTTTAACCCCTTCTGGCCTTTTTCAACAGCAGCATCTCAGCTCAGCCTGCAACATTGTCGCTAAAAGTACACTCAGAACCAGTGAAATGTCAATTCAGAAATTGTTCCTGTGGCGTTTGCGTTTTCTGGGAGATAAGAGGCTCATAGAAAAGAAATAGCATTTCTGCATAACCCCAGCTACTTCTTCCTTTTCTTTTGCTTCTACACAGATTTGAAAAGGGGCGTATCTACACATTCATCGGAGAAGTAGTTGTTTCCGTGAATCCGTACCGGTTACTGAACATCTATGGGAGGGAGACGATCGAGCAGTACAAGGGCCGTGAGCTGTACGAGAGGCCGCCTCATCTTTTTGCTGTCGCCGATGCCGCCTACAAGGCCATGAAGAGGCGGTCGAAAGACACTTGCATTGTGATATCAGGTATTTGGTGGGGGTGGGGTCTGTCCTCTGCACTTCCAGGGGCAGAATGTATTTAACTTCTTAGGTACTTAAGGGTCCAAATGTTTCAGTAGACCTTTTTTGGAAGTTAGAAACTTAAGCAATTTTTAGAAGGAAAACAATGCTATGAACATTAAGCACTAAATTATTTTTGTCATTCCTGACTACTCTGTAGTCTTGGTTCATTTACAAATACATGTTACACTTGGGTGGACTTCCAGTCACTTTTGTAGACTGAGCTGGTATAGAAATGCCTTCCTTCCATCTCAAACACTTGAAGTACTGGATAAATTGTAACAAAAATTATTTTAAATAATGACAGAATGGAACTGAGAAGTGAAATCCTGAGGTACCAAAAATGAAGAATGAGCTCTAAGTCAGCTTGGTGAGCGGGAGCTGGTGTTGAGGGGCGCACTGGCACGCAGGCCGGTGATCGGCTCCTAGCACTGGGGACACCCAGCGAGGGGGGAGGCAGGCCCCATTGCCCAAGAAGCAGAGCTGAACTGTCTACGTAATGCTGAGCTTTTCGAGGAAAATGGGGACAGGAAAAATATCTGCCCGCTGACCCCAGAGGCCCTTCCCCCAACTGTGGAAACTTCTCTCAGTGCTAATAACACCTCACATTTTGCATTAGTGGCTTTATACTTTTCAAAACCCTTTTATGATCTTCATTCCATTTTGGTTATCAAAACAACTCTGAGTGGTAAGTAGAGCAGTTGTGTTTCTACTTTACAGATGAGAATATTAAGGGTCAGAAAAGTTAACTCACTTAGTGTTAAGAGCTAGAGAATTATAGCCTAGGACTACATTTTGTGAAAACAAATTATGTTAAGTAATATTGCTTGACCGTAAAAAGAAAACACCCCCAAAATTATATAAGTATTAAGTAAACATACAAAGTCCCCTCCCTCTGAGTACCTCATTCCCGGCAAAATTCCGTCCCTGACAGCCGTGAACAAGAGTGTTTTGTCCTTTTGTACATTTTCCTTGTGTGTACAAATACATATAGTCACACATGCATGTATAATTATATTATAAATGCATAATTATAGAATTATGTTATAGCTGCTATTCTTTTTTTCATTAGCAATATGTATTGGGTGTCTTTCATTAGCATAGTACGGAAGCAGTGCGTTCTCTGACTGCTGTGGAGTATTCTGTTGAATCATTGAATCATAATTTATTTACCCAGCCCTCTACTGATGGGCATATTATTTTCAGATTCCAGCTGTGACACATAGTCTGCAGAAAGACTTTTAAAACCTTTGATGGTTACTATTATTATATTAGTGCTTTATTATTTCCATAGTATACCTTTCTATAGGTAGAGTTTTGGGGTCAGAAGGCATAACATTTAAAAATCAGGGTAGATAATTCTAAATTGATCTCTTCTTCCCCCTTTTACTGGTTATTGTGCTTTTTCAGTGACACCATGTGTTTGAAACCTGCCTGATGTTGTTGTTTTTTACCAAAATTACTCTAATTTTTATTTTCTGAAAGAATTATTTTGTCCCCATTAAGACAAAAAGGAAGAGTGCTATAGAAAATAAGGTTATATTAATTTAGCTGTGGCTGCTGTTTGAACCACTAATCTGATGTTTCCCTACTTAGACTGAGTGTCCCTGTGAAGTACTCACACTTTAGTCTGAGGAGTTAGTTTATCACATTTTATCTCTTGATTTTTTTTTTGCTAAGTAAATCATGATGTGTAATCTATTTGTTATTTTACTTCTACAATAATTTAATTTTTATCAACATGTTCAGAAGTAATACCACATCAAGACAGGATGAAATAACTCCAAAAAAGCAAACATTGAAACATAGGGATTTTAAATAAATAACTAACATCATGAGGTCAAATTATTCCGGTAAAATGTAGCTTACTCTTGGGTTCGGTTGTAATGTTAAGCCCCGCACAATTTCCCCAGGTGAGAGTGGAGCTGGCAAAACGGAAGCCAGTAAGTACATCATGCAGTACATCGCGGCCATCACCAACCCCAGCCAGAGAGCCGAGATCGAAAGGTAATGGGGGGAGTTCTGATTAGAGCTTTGCTTTCTGTATAGAATATGTGTCCATCACTCATTGATGGTGAACTACTTCGACTCTCTTACCGTGTGCTGTCTCTACTTTTGCTTATATCACTCTGTTTCTATATTTGTCTTTAATAGGAAAAAACTGACAACTATGGTAAGCTTTACCTAAAGATAAAACAAAATGAAATTATTCTGAAACAGATGAAAGTGTCCCCTTTCTACTTTATAATTGCTTCCTAAAATGTATGTGGTCAGCAAAGATGTTATAACTCACACAGGTAGGTTTTATGGTTCAAACCTGCACAGGTTACTTGCTGTTTCTGTTTCTGTCTTTTTAAAACTATCGTCCTGAGGAGCCCTTGGTTCCGAGAGCGAAGAGGGCTCATTCCCACGCCATCATCATTACAACTAGAGTCTTGGTACTAGGAGTGCTCAGCATGACTCATTTCCTAAGAGGGTTTCAGCCACACCAGGCAGCCACTCCAGGCAGCCACTCCCCGTAAGATGAGTAAGAAAGCTCCTGTGCACTGTCTGGGGCCCAGCGTTTGGCAGTGTCTGGCATGTAGCATTTGCTTATTAAACATGTAAGGAATGAATAGATGAGTTTTTTTAAAAGAAAGAAAAGTACGTCTATAAAGCAGTATGACTCAACTTTCTTATGTGGTGTGGACTGTTTGAAGAGGAAAAGGATTTTTCACCGCTGCTGCTTGGAAGCTCAGCATTCATTCACTGAAGAGTGACAGTCCATGTACACTTCTCCGACTTCAGCTTTATGAATAGAGAGAAGGGATGCTGGCTTGCTGTGAGAGAAGAGCATTTAGACTACACTACCCAACGTGGGCTTTCTCCCTTTCATCCCAATTGGACTGGATGGTCAGGTCAAAAGAGACATTTTTATTAATTGTGACACATTTCCCACTTCTTATTCTGACTTTGCAATCTAATACGACAAAAAATGTGAATAATTCCTTAAGAGATCAGGAGAATAACGGGCTAAGAACTAAGCTGATTTTATTTCTAAACTTGGTGTAGTAAAGTAAGGCATATGAACTTTAGCTGGTCTTTCACAAGCGTATCTTACCATAGTTTTATAGACAGTTTTCTTTGTTTACCATAAGGAAGCAGCTTCCTCCCACATTTTAAAAGTATACTTTCATTTCAGAGGAGGGAAGGTTGTAGGGCCACTTACAGTCATAGTGGAAGGAACAGTTGGTCTGCTACATCAGGTCAGCTCCGTGGCCAGAGTTACTTTTGCAGGTATGCGCATGTTCTGTCAGTGAAATAAACAAAGACTTGAGGAGGGCGAAGTTAAAGTATATCCACTGGGAGAGACTGTTCTGGAGAAGATTAGCAATCATTAAAGAAAGAGAGTGACTTAACTGGTACAGAAGAGAGATTCCATGCAGCTTCAAACAAAAATGATGAGCGATTTCTAAACTAATAAAGGCCACATTGATGGCATACAGCTTAAGTACAATCAGTTTTACAGTTCTAGGCTTTATAAGCAAGTACTTGAAAAAAATTGTGTAATTTTCTGTTTCACCCATTCTTTCTTTTCAGAACATACTGTTTTAAGATTTTTCTCTATGTTAAAAAAAGTTCATTTAAAAGAAAAACTAAAAATTGCAGTATTTTGTCAAAGGTAAATGTTCCCTTCAATCCCAGCCTACCTACCCCATCAGCTTAGGTAACCATAGCAAAGTGTGCTGTTCACTCTAGGTTTTTAAGCATTTACTGACACGTGTGCATAGGCACATACCCTCACGTGTGTGCGTGCACACACTGCAATATGTATTATTTTGCAGCTTAATTTTTCATTCATTAATATGTTCTGGACATCTTTCTATATCAGTACATATACTCAGAAAAAAAATTATTTTTATTCATCCCTGTTGGTGGACATTTATGGTGTGTGTGTGTGTGTGTGTGTGTGTGTGTGTGTGTGTGTGTAGAGTAGCAAACAATGCTTCAGCGAGCATCTTTGTATAAATATTTTCATGTCTTTTAATGAGATCCAGTTTTTTTTAAAGGTCCACCCTTTTAAAAACTTTTTATAATGATTTTTATTTGTCTGTGTTTAAGAGTGAAGAATATGTTACTTAAGTCCAACTGTGTCTTGGAAGCTTTTGGAAATGCCAAAACCAACCGTAATGACAACTCAAGCAGGTTCGGAAAATACATGGATATCAACTTTGATTTCAAGGGGGACCCTATTGGTGGACATATCAATAACTACTTATTGGAGAAGGTAAAATATGCTTAATTTCTAAGGATAATGTTTACAAGTACTGGCTATATATATATTTTTAAATCTTAATTATAGAATTTCTTTAATTGCTTCAAAGTAGCTTTTAATACTATTCTTTGTCCCTTTCAGCTCATCAGTTAGCTTTCTGCAATAGGATCTTCTCCTTTTGTGTTCTTTTATTAGCACTTAACAATATCAAGTTGAAAACATTATAGGCTTTGTAGAGAAAGATTTAGGTATGTGGGTAGGAGGGAGTTGCAGTGGTGTGAGACTGCAACTTCTGGGTGAGTTTCAACCAAACACCAGTCTGGAACTAATCCTTTCTACCCTTTTTACACATCACCACCTCCCGTATGCCTTGGGGTTTTTGGTTGGTTTGTTTTTAATGCATTATACAAGAACTGCCACATTCATTACCTGAAATAACACTCTTTTCAAACAATCAGGAGCTATAACTCATTTTAATTGACATAATTAACTTATAACATTGTGTAAATTTAAGGTATACAATGTATTGATTCGATACTCCCATGTGTTTTTATTCAAACTAATGTGAAATCTCATTTCTAGTTTCTATTTGTCTGTGGCATCCTTTATGGCAGTTTAAAGGATGTTTATTAAATTGAAGTCAAACTATTAAGGAAATTAAGTGTTTCTATCAGAGTCAGTTAGAAAAGGACAGGAAATACCATGTATTATCACTGATGTTTCCGAATGTTCCATGGCTTCACTTTATGTGCAGATTCCCTGTGAATGAACATACATTTTCATAATAGCAGTCTCGTAAGAACAGTCTTTTGGGAACCACCTAAAGCAGGAGTCTCCCTAGACAGGTCTTGCTGAACTGATTTTATTGCAGACTATAAGGCATTGCTCTTTGAAATGCCAGCAGACCCTGGGGAAGGGGACGTTGAGACTGTTTGTCTCTAAATGGTCCTTCCTATTCTCCCCACTTCCAATTTCTTTCTAAAAAATTCCATCTTTAGGGTCAAGGTTAAAGATATCAAAATAGCCTTATTGGGAGCGGGGATTCTGTTTTAAGCAATAAAAAGAATTATTGGAAAATTGTACAGAAAACCACATAAAGGCAACCTCGTTTTAGACAGGTACTCTCCATGGGGTCTTAGGACATTTAGGTGCACTGTTGATAGAGGACTGTCTGAGAAAGTGGCTTTTGTTTTGTTTTAAGGGTGCCTTCTCAGATTAACAATTTTAATTTTTTTTTCTTAGTCTCGAGTGATTGTGCAACAGCCAGGAGAAAGAAGCTTTCATTCTTTCTATCAGGTTAGTAATCTGCTGTAATGCAGATCATTGATCATTTGCTCAGTTGTGCAGAAAATGAATGTATTTATATCAGGGTGTCCCCCTGCCCCATGCCTCCCTCGCCTCCATTGGCCCATGACATGTTATACACATGTGCAGACACGCACACAGCCTACCCATATGCTTCTCAGAGATTTGATTAGCATGGCAATCAGAAAGATCTAGCAGGTAACTAACCAACCACATGACTGCCTTGGTTGAGCACTGTTTGCATTTCTTTGCAGCGTAGATAACAGTTAAATGACTTGGAAAAGCTTTTGAAATGAGAAATCCTGAATATGTCAAATTAATTTTGTTTCATTTTAAATCAAAACTGTTGTTCCCTGATTTGGGAGCTCCAGAGATGGGACCATAAACTCAGTTTATTTTGCTCACAGAGACTATAAAGCAATATGATTACTTCAAAAAAACAAATTTATGATTCAAAAGAATTGTCTTTTTATCCCATCAAAGCTGTGATTCCTTTGAAAAAACTTTTTATTTTTATTTTTATTTTATTTTTTTAAGATTTTATTTATTTATTTTTAGAGACAAAAGGGAGGGAGAAAGAGAGAGAGAGAGAAACATCAATGTGCGGTTGCTGGGGGCCGTGGCCTGCAACCCAGGCATGTGCCCTGGCTGGGAATCGAACCTGCGATGCTTTGGTTCGCAGCCCGCGCTCAATCCACTGAGCTATGCCAGCCAGGGCTGAAAAACTTTTTAGAAAAAAAATTTGAACACCTCTTTTGGAAATACTTTTAGAGACTGAGGCAAAATCTTTCATGGTAGCCCTCCTGTTAAAAAGTCTTTTTACTCAGAAAACAACTTGCATACATTATAATTTTTTAAAGCCCAACATAATATAAACCAGTGCCAATAAAGTGGATAACCCAATTAAACCATACTGTCTTGGATTTTTATAAAATAAAATTATAAAATCAGTAAGATTTATTTCCGTGTGTAAACTATCATGGTTACACAATTATCCTCCTTTCCTGCGATACAGAGATTGATGAGGAAAAGCTATTTTTTCCAGTGTGACTCCACCTGTGACTGTCTGCTGATAACCTCTTACTTCAGTGGCAATACTGACTTTTTCTGAATTCTGAAACACAGGTCTATCCTGTCTGGTGATGAGGCTGCTGAGCAGGTGACCAGCGCAGAGAGCCTAGGCTTCTGTCTTACAGATGACCACAATAAAAACAAGAACCTTTTATGCTAGTTATGTTATGAAAGAGCTAAGACTTTTAAAGTGATTTTCTTCATGATTTTATAACATTCTCCACGATTGATAACTACTGAAGCTGTTAACTTCAAGGTAGAAAACAAAACAAAACTTCATAGCCAGAAACAGAAGGTACTAAGTAAATTAAACCCAGAAAATGAATAAAAGCTAGCTTGCTTTTGTTAGACCATCTGGTATATTTGGCTTAGTATGTATTTGGCCAATTTATGTTATATTGTTTTTTAGCTACTCCAGGGGGGTTCAGAACAGATACTACGCTCTCTACATCTGCAGAAATCCCTTTCCGCCTACAACTATATCCATGTAGGAGCTCAATTAAAGGTGAGTGTTTCCTCTTTGAAATTACTCAGATGGAGAATCAGAGAAAGCATCAGAGGGGACATTAAATAATTATCTGGTCCAGGCTGCTGCCTTTAGGGAAATGAATGACTCTCTTATTATTAAAATACCCAAGGGCAGAGATTGAATACATGATTGACTCAACAACCTTGCTTAATAACCCATTACTATATATTGTCACCATCTGACAGGAAAGAAGTTTCTCTCTTGTGATCTTTGTTTTCTTTTCATTTTTAATTCTATTCTCTTTGACACTAAAAAATACTGATATGACTCGCAAATCCACCTCAAAAGAAGATAGCTTATGATTTGGACGAAGGCAGGTTGTTAAGACAAAAGAAAATGTAAGAGCGTTTTTGAATTACTATCAGAGGTCTCCGTTCACCATTTTTTTCAACTATTGATGTGTCCTAGAAGTAGTTCTGTGACCCTTGGAGCATTTCTGTTTAGCTTCAAAATTTTACCTATTTTTTCTTCCCTTGCATGTGAGTCCTTGTACACATATGCAGGTACTTTTTGCTCCTTTTTTTTTTCTAATTAGACTTCTGCTAGTCATTTTTCAGCTAACCCTAATAATAGTTTGTTGATGGTAGACTGTAAAACAATATTTACAGTATTATCCTAGTTTGTTGGGGGGAGGTACTATATTAAAATACATAAAATTAGATATAGAGGAAAATAGACCAACATTTTAATTGTTTATTCTAGATTGAGGAGATTACAGATCTATATTTTTGTTTTGCTTTTTTATATTTTAAATGTCTTATGATTAAAAATGCATTGCTGTTATAGTTGGGGGAAAATAAAAGAATTTATGAAAGGAAAGGATCTAAGATGTGGGCAGTGTTCTTTTTACTGTTAAATTTTTATTATTCATCTTAAGCTACTTACACCTGCATTACTGGTTTACCTGTGTTTTTATTGCTGTGCATAGAAATAAATTATATTTAGGGTTTCGCAATTAATTTTCCATTGTTTGACATTTATGTTGCATGGTATTTTTACTTTCATAGTCTTCTGAGAGCAGGATATTTGGACAAAATTGATTGAAAACAAGCAAAACATTAGGAGGCAGCACTTCAGCCTTCTAAATAGGCCCATGGTAGTAACGATGTGGGATGTACAAAGAACTGTAAAGACCAGTGACAGGAAATACTGCTTTTTGTCAAATTGTCTTATTGGCCAAATTACTTTTGACCAGGTCACACAGACCCTCCCCCAGAGAGAGCAAGAATGAAATGACCACTTTGCCTTCTGAACTGAATTTAGCTTAGATTCCCTTTACATCAGATTTTTCCATTCCTATCCCTCTCCCCTCTTTTTCTTCCTCTCTAATAAAAACAAAGAAATATTACATGATCATAGTCTATACTTGAAGTAAAGATTAACCTAAATGAAACAAAAATAGCCAAAGCTTCCTGTCCAGAAATAATTATTGATGTTTGTATGTATATTTATAAATGGATTTATTAATAAATCTTGGTTAAATAAAGCTGCTTTTATTGTACTACAATACAATTATTAATATTTCCATGTTAACAAATATAAATTAAATTACTTTAATAACTATAAAGCATCATACTCTGTATATTATAATTTTACTTAACTATCCTAAAATATAGGGGTCATATACCATTTAGATATTTTGGGTTGAAGGTAAGATAAGACTCAAAAGTCTCCAAAAACAATAAGGAACTTATCTCACATAACAAGAAGCTCTGAACTGAAACCATTTCAGAGTTGGTTGTTTCAAGGCCTTAACAGTGCTGATAGGGACCCAGATGTTGTTTGTTTCTCCAACTTATAACTCTGCCATCCTCACTGGAGCCGGCTTGTCTGCTTAGGCTAATTTTCCTCGTGGTCCCAAAATAGCGGCAGCAGTTCTAGGAGTCACAGGCTGAGGAAATGTTCCTGGCTCATATCCCTTCATAAGCTAGGGTAACTGCGTGTCTTATTGGCCAGAATGGAACCACACAGCCATGGCTGACCAATCATTTGGTGAGGGGAATAAGATCACTAAGATTACTATAGACTAATGAAGATATTCCTCCTGAGGCTGGAGGACACCCATCCTGATGGACACATGTAATTAGAGAGAGGTGAGCAAATCGGGATTCTATCAGGAAGAAATGGGGGTGGGGAGTGGCTGGTAGCTGAGCAGCCAGCAAGTTCCCCATGGGAGGACATTTAGATTTTTTTTCTTGTTTCTTTACAATTTCAACACAATTGCAGCTTATAATAATAGTAATGTCTGATACTTATTGAGTGCCTTTTATGTTCTAAAAACTAAGGAGGTGCTTTATGTGCATTCTCCTTCAGTTCTCACGACAGTCCTGCAAGAAATGTGTTATTATGTCCATTTTATCTAAGAGGAAATTGAGAATCAGTGAGGTTAAATATCTTGCCCAAGGTCAAGGAACAGGGAGGTGGAAGAGCTTGCGTGGTTGTGTCCGGGACACTAGAGGACCCCTTCCTGTGCCCTTCCTCCAAAGGTGAGAAGCTCACCAAGGAAAGGGTCAGTCAGGCCCTCTGGAGCTGCTGCTTTGGGACAACATCTAAGACAGGCAGTCACCATTGCTTCGTTGTGAATTTCAGTACCCTGATATTTCCACCCTGAGGGCTTCAGCTCCTCAAGGCAGGTGATTCTCTTTGGACCCTGTCTTAGTCCAGTTGGCTGCTACAACAAAAATACCATACACTAAGTGGCTTATTATACACAACAGATGTTTATTTCTCACAATTCTGGAGGCTGGGAAGTCCAAGATCCAGGCACCTGCAGATTCGGTGTCTGGCGAGGGCCCACTTCTGGTTTGTAGATGTGCCTTCTCACTGCGTCCTCACAGGGTGAAGGGACAGAGACTCCCTGGGGCCTCTTTTGTAAGGCACTGATCCCATCACAAGGGCTCCACCCTCAGGCCTTGGCATCTCCCAAAGGCCGCACTTCCTAATATCATCACATTTGGGGTTAGAATTTCAGCTGATAAATTTTGGGGACACAAACATTTAATCTGTAGCAAACCCTCTGAACCAGAGGGTCTGATGCACTGAGTGTTTGTGAAGTTATAGTCCCAAACTAGTTACCAGTTTGCTGAAAGATTGAGGCACGTTGCTTGCTTTGAGGGTGTTCTTTTCGTTACCTGTGAAATCCGAAGCCTGACTGTACGAGAGAGGGAGTGTCCTTTCCAGCCTGTAGGAGACGAGTTGTGGGATAAAGGCCACAGGCGACGACAGGCAGGCGTGTCTTACAGGCTCCCACAGTCCATCTTTCCCGTTGTGTTTCTGCACATCTTGTGCCATTTCCTTCATTCATCACAGGGGGCCATCGGCTTCCCTGAGTCAGCTCAGGACTTGCTCCCTCGCTGAAGGTTCCAGAAAAGTATGGGACATTTGTTTTGGGTGACAGCTGCTCTCACACGCAACTGGACATTGTGTGTGCTGAAAGACATCTCTACCCTGGAAGTCATTTTTATTTTCTCTGGATGCTCATAACTTACTACAAAAGCCTCAAGACCCTGACTAAATTTGAATTTAGTCTCCTAATTATTGAATTTTAATGCTCATTTAAAATGTCTGTGACTTAATGTTTCCATTTCATTCCTAGTCTTCTATCAATGATGCTGCAGAATTCAAAGTCGTAGCCGATGCCATGAAAGTAATCGGCTTCAAACCTGAGGAGATTCAGACAGTGTATAAAATTTTGGCTACTATTCTTCACTTGGTGAGTAGGGATGCCTCTCAGCAGCTACTGCCTCCCTGTGGAGACAGGATGCTCTTTCCAATTGTGGACTTTTTCCTTGCACATTTAAAAAATAACTCCTGTAGAAAAAATCGTCTGTCATGTTTTGAAATTATTGTATCAGTATTTCTGTCTGTCATAGTATAATATTAGGAGGGATTTTCCAAACCACGATAGGTTTTGAGATTATGGCTTTACTTAATTATCTTACTGGTTTATTTCAAGTATAAGAGAATTCAGCATTTAGCAAGGATGTGACTACCAACAGTATAAACTGAAATCCTCTAAACAGAATAAATTTCTAACAGCATTTGAAACATTGGAGTCATAGGTTATTAGAACTGGAATTTTGATCATCTCAATGTACAGGTTGGGAAATGAGCCCCACGGCGGGGCATGACTGGCTCAAAGGTACAGGGTTCATGGCAGCCAACACCATGGACCGGGCTGGCTGAATGATGGTCCAGTTGTTTACTACACCACACCCAGCCCAGAGGAAGGAAGGAACCATGTGCCAGACCTCTTTCATGACTATTTATATAATTGGAGGTGTTTAAAATACAATGAGCGTGCCTTGGCTGGTGTGGCTCAGTAGATTGAGCACCAGCCTGCAAACCAAAGGGTTGCCGGTTCAGTTCCCAGTCAGGACACATGCCTGGGTTGTAGGCCAGGTCCCCAGTGGGGGGTGTGCTAGAGGCAACCAATTGATATTTCTCTCCCTCTCTTTCTCCCTCTCTTTCCATCTGTCTAAAAATAAATAAAATCTTTAAAAAAATTTTTAAACATAATGTGTAACCTCACAACAAATGAGTGATAACATGAATTCAAATAGAATAAAGATTATCTTTCACTTCATTGTAGCAAGATTTAACTCTGAATGAATCAGGACCTATGTAAAAATAGTATATAGCAATATAAATGATATGTTCCTGACTAGGAAGACTTTAATATTATAAATTTTCTCATTCTTGGAACTAGTTTATAAATATAGTGTAACAGTGTCCTTCAGAATCCAGTTAGAAATTTTGTTTTTAAGTTGACAGTGATTCTCGAATTTACCTGGAACAGTAAACTTGTAGGAAGAGCAAATAAAATGTGTTAAAGAGGAACAGGAGGGCGGGGAAAGGGAGGAGAAAAGACACAACTAACTTTTACCAGATTTTACACAATACCTTAAAACTGGTTGCAAAATTCAGCACTAGGCTAATCGACAGATTAGCAGATTTGGTTGATAGTTAGTATTTATTGAATGAATGAACTATAAAAAGACTCAAAAACTTGGGGAATTTCACATATAATAGAGGTAACATTTTGAATCAAGACAAAAAGCTAAACTATTCACTTAATAGTGTTGGAACAACTAACTAACCGTCACAAAATATAAGGTTACATTCTTATTTTACACTACATACAAATAAACCCTAGGTGGACTAGAAGCTTACATGTAAGAAAAAAATGGTACAACTATTAGGAAAGTACGACATATTTATAATACTATTGGACTACAGATGGTCTAAGTATGACACCAATGAAAGATTCATAGATTTGACTACACACAAGTATAAAGCATGTACCCATTTAAAACATTTACTAAAAATTAAAAGAAATGGATGTCTGAAAAAGAGGAAAAAATGAAAAAAGTGCTAGGTTTTTATACGTAATTTATTTAGGAAAATAGGGGCTACAAAGAGAGTCACTTTGAATTATGTCTTAAGTTGGCAGATGTATCCCTGACATAATGTTACAGAATCTCATTGGCAATGGTGTGTCCTGTTTCTTCCCTTTCGTTGTAGGGAAATTTAAAATTTGTGGTGGACGGTGACACGCCTCTTATTGAAAATGGCAAGGTTGTGTCCATCATAGCAGAGTTGCTGTCCACCAAGACAGACATGGTGGAGAAAGCCCTTCTCTACCGGACTGTGGCGACGGGGCGCGACATCATCGACAAGCAGCACACGGAACAGGAAGCTAGCTACGGCAGGGACGCCTTCGCTAAGGTGGGGCGTGAACGCACGTTCCCTGGGCCTGCTGTTGATCTCAGCTGCAGTTTCAGTGAATTTCTGCGGGGATGTGTTCACATGTTCCTTGAAAGTAGGCTAAGGCTTTTAGAAACTGTAATGATACTTTTTGGCCATCACAGCCTCAGTAAAAACCCTGACTATGAGCATCACTACTAGAAAACGTTCCAAGAAAAGCAAGGCTGACTGACTGGCAGGCTGACGATGCTTGCCTCGCAGGGCCCCTCGCCTGCACGGGCCCCTCTCGTGGCTCTCTGTTCTGCTCCTCTCACTGAGCAATGCTTCCTAGGAGTCCCCTTCGAGTCCCCTGATGGAGTTCCAACCCATTCTGTTTGTCTGTGTACCAGTGTGCAGTGACGGTTCCAGAATGTATTAACCATCCTCCTTCTAAGTGGTTCATCTTGTCTCCTTTTTTGCCACCACAAACAGTACTGCAGGTGGGCCCTGACCTTGCTGTGCATGCAGGTGCTTTCATGTCAGTTGGAGGGACTCCCAGGAATAAGCTTGTCCGGCCATAGGACACACTGATTGTAAACTTTACCTTTACTGATTTTATAGGTACATAGCAATATCTTATCATTTTCACTTTAATTTTTATTACTAGTGTATTTAAGCATCTCTTCGTAGAAGATATTTAAGCATGTTCTGAGAATTGCCTGAGTATATCCTTTGTACATACTTCTTTGGGGCTGTTATCTTTTTATTATCCATTTGTAAAAGCTAATAACTTTAACCATTTGCTTGTTTTTTGTGTGGCAAATGTTTTATTTTTTTCAAGTCTTAGATTTTTCTTTTCTTTTTTGCTGGTTGATTAGGTTGCTTTCTATTCCATTTTTTATTCTTGTAAGTCCTAGGCTTGGTTTTCAGTCGCGGGAAGAAATTGAATTTATCTCAGTGCAATGGAGAGTGAAGGATTTGAAGGTGGAACAATGACATGGTGTGAATTTTTTAAATGATTACTCTGGCTCAGTATGGAGAGTCTTATGGGGGGGAGGGAGGTGGGTAAGGCAAAAATGGAAGCAAAAAGACCAATTAAGGGGATATTTCAGAAATCCAGGAGAGAGACTATGGCAGCTTGGACTAGGAAGGCAGCAAAGGCAGTGGGAGAAGAGAGTGAGTTGAAACCTACTGTGTGTGGCAAATAAAATCCACAGGACCTATTTGTCTGGGGAATGGTGGAATCAAGGAAATTCCTTAACATGGTCTGGCTTCAACCTACCTCTTCTGCCTCATTTCCTACTAGATTCCAGCCTCCTTTTTTTCACTTCAGCACATTAGTCTCCTCTCAGGCCGTTCAAATTGTCTTCTCCCTTTCCTCTTCTGGCCACAGGGCCTCTGCACGTGCTGTTTCCTCTGCTCGGATTCTCTTCGCTCCCCTCTCGTGTGGGTAACCCCTACTCATCCTTACCTCAGCCCACTTTCTCAGAAAACTTTCCCCGGGCCTCCTTAAACACTGAGAAGGTTAAATTCTCTTCAGAGTCCATGCACCAGTCCTTGAGTGTGTGTATACACGTGTGTGTGTGTGTGTGGTTTTCCCTTCACCTCACTCCCTAAGCTCCTCAGAGACCATGTTGATGTTTGCCTGGCACTGTATTGCCAGCACACTGCACGTAGCAAGTACTCGGCACATACTTGTTGAATGAAGGAATAATTGCCTAAGTTTCTCTTGCCATTATTCATGGTTTAAAGTAGGGTAGGAATAGCTTTTTGGGATGGGAAAACAAGAGTCTTGATAGAACCTAAGTTTGAGGTGGCTGGGAGACATCTGGGAGTATAGCCAAGCCTAGGAATCTGGAGCAGGGAGGAGAGGTCTGCCCTGGGATCTTACACTGCAGAGGAGCAGTGTGTCACTGCTGTTTCATATTGGGTGGTGCAGCTGAGAGAGGCGTTGGTGAAGAGAGAGGACTGGGAGAAATTCCAGCTTCCAGAGGTCATCTAGGGAGGACCTGCTGAAGGTAATCTAGAAGGAGCAGCCAGTGAAATAAACAGAAAGTTGGAAAAGTGTGGTATCCTGGATCCCAGAGAGGGGAAAATTTCACGAAGCGAGTGGGACATTCAGTTGAGGTATGCTGAGTGTCTGAATAAGACGTCCTTATAGCGAGATAAGAAAGCATCTCTGTCGTGATGCTCAGGGTCCCTGATGAGCCATTTCAGTGGAGCATTGGGAGCACAGCAAAGACTGGAGTGGATTGAAGAGTAAGGGGAGGTGAAGAATGGAGGCAGTGTACATAGATGCGTGTCAGCAAAGAGAGTGGGTGGCTGGAGGGAGATGTTAAGGAAAGGTTTTCTAAAGATGTGACATTGCAGAGCATGTTTGTACCAGGATGTGACTGTGTGTTCATGTACGGTGCTTTTGTCTACATGTGACATGGCTTGTGTATCCTTATATATTGGATGTATGTTTGATCCTCAAGGAATTTCAGACTGTGGCCTTTGGCCCAGATCTTTGTTTAGCATTATAAATCAATATTTATATTTTTCAAATATATAGAGCTTTAGTGGAATGCAGTTATTAACTGATTGGCTTCCCACTTTTTTATAGTTGATGAGATTAACAACAAAGCAACAAAGTGACTTATGTGGGAGAGTAGGCAAATTACTGAAATAGCTGGGCACAGAAACATACCTGAGGAGTATCATTGGAGTACAGTACATGGAGTAACTGATAATAATCTCAAAAATCCAAAGTATTTAGTTTTGCATACACTGTGTTGGGTTGTTGTTTTTTTTTACAAGACAATCTGCCTTTTTATTGTTCTGCTTCGGGTAGTAACTGCTGTGCTAACCAGTAAGGAGAAGGACGATCGGAATTTAAAACTTTTCACAAGCCTAAACATAGACTCATTCCCAAACGGGCAAGAATTTACGATGTTGTTTTCCTCACAGGCAATATATGAGCGCCTCTTTTGTTGGATCGTGACTCGCATCAATGATATCATTGAGGTCAAGAACTATGACACCACAGTCCATGGGAAAAACACTGTCATTGGTGTCTTGGATATCTATGGCTTTGAGATCTTTGACAACAACAGGTAAAGTGGATTAGATACTTAAAAAAGTATGGTTTACTTTTTATTTGTTTGAACTTAATGTATTCTTTTCTTGCAGCTTTGAGCAATTCTGCATCAATTACTGCAATGAGAAACTGCAGCAGCTATTTATTCAGCTGGTTCTGAAGCAAGAGCAGGAGGAATACCAGCGGGAAGGGATCCCCTGGAAGCACGTGAGTAGACCTCTGTGGAAAATGTCTCCATGCCTTTCACAGATTATTGGTAGTGTCAGATCTTATCCTTTTTAAAGGTATTTTTAAAAAATCTGCCCTGGCGGTTATAGCTCAGTGGATTGAGCGCGGGCCGCGAACCAGGCATCGCAGGTTCAGTTCCCAGTCAGGGCACGTGCCTAGCTTGCAGGCCATGTCCCCCAGCAACCGCACATTGATGTTTCTCTCTCTCTCTCTCTCTTTCCCCCTCCCTTCCCTCTCTAAAAAATAAATAAGTAAAAAATAAAATCTTTAAAAAAAAATCTTTTGGGTACATGTAACACCAAAATTTTAGCTTTTCTTTTTGGGGATGTGTAAATACAATTCATTTTCAGCATTGGTAGGTGGGATTTCTCTAATTTGAAGACTCCCTTGGCCCTGGTCAGTGTGACTCAGTTGGTTGGAGTATCACCTGATAGACCAAAAGGTCACAGGTTCAATTCCCAGTCAGGGCAGATACCCAGGTTGCAGGTTTGATCCCTGGTCAGGGCATATACAAGAGGGCAACCAGTCAGTGTTTCCTTCTCACATCAGTATCTCTCTCTTTGTCTTTCTCCCCGACCCTTCTCTATAAAAATCAATGGAAAAAAAAGTCCTTGGGTAAGGATTTAAAAAAAAAAAAAAAAAAGACTCCCTTGTTGGTGCCCAGAAAATGCTGAGTTATGATTGGTAAACGTAACATTTCCACCTCATGGCTGATACCAAACGGGTTTTCTGACTCACATCTGTCTGTTAAGAGTTTAGCATCATTTATAAGTTACTCAGAACAACAACTTTTGCCTTGAACTGATTGAACTTTGCTTCCAGATTTAGTTTCTTCTCCTTCTTCCTTTTCTTTCTTTTCCTCTTCTTACTCCTTTTTTCTCCTTCTCTACTTTGTAAACTGACATTGTATGTCTTCAGTTGATGTTATTCCTGCATGAAAACACATTAATTTTATTTCTGTTTATTTCCTGTGTGTCACATTTCAGTCACCTCTGTTTTCATGGCTCTTTCTAAACTATAATATTTGTCAGTGTCAAACTAGCTGGTAATATATAGCCAGAGTGTATGACTGGTCTGGAGTGAAAACCCTGATATCAGCTAATATGCATGATAGTTAGATTTCCTGACCATGATAGAAATGAGACTCAGTAATTTTTCTTTTAAACTTACACTTTAAACAATTTCAAGAACAGACTTGAGCAATGCAAAATTTCTAAGTTTCCATAAGTTTCTGTGTTTATCCTTTTGTTAAATGGTATAGACAATAAAAATAAAGTCAATATTTGTTTTGTGATATTCAACATTACAGCAGTGAAAAATCTATTTGAAAGGCTGTGTTTAAATTACTTTTATATTCCTTTACACCTTTCCATTCTATATCCTCTCATTCAGAAAAAACAAGGCCATGATAGCTTTCCTGCTTCGAATTGCATCTTTGTCTTTCATCATGTGTTAAACATTAAAATACCATAAAATTTTTGTTCAAGTATACCATAATCAAGTGGGATTCATCCCAGGGATGCAAGGATGGTGCAATATTCACAAGTCAATAAACGTAATACATCACATAAACAAAATGAAAGATAAAAATCACATGATCATATCAATAGATGAAAAAGCATTTGATAAGGTACAGCACCCATTTATGATAAAAACACTCAGCAAAGTGGGAATAGAGGGAGCATTCCTCAACATAATAAAGGCCATATATGAGAGACCTACAGCCAACATCATACTCAATGGATAAAAACTTAGAGGTTTCCCACTAAAATCAGGAACAAGACAAGGATGTCTGCTTTCACCACTCCTATTCAACATATTATTGGAAGTCCTTGCCACAGCAGTCAGACAAGAAAATAAATAAAAGGCATCCATATTGAAAAGGAGGAAGCAAAACTGTCATTGTTTGCAGATGACATGATAGTGTACATAGAATATCCTATAGACTCCACCAAAAAACTACTCAACCTAATAAGTGAATTTGGCAAAACAGCAAGATATAAAGTCAATATTCAGAAATCAAAGGCACTTTTGTACACCAACAATGAAATATCATAAACAGAAATGAGAGAAAAAATCCCCTTTGATCAAGCAACAAGAAAAATAAAGTACCTAGGAACAAACCTAACCAAGGAGGTAAAAGACCTGTACTCAGGGAACTATACAACACTGAAGAAAGAAATTAAGAAAGACACAAACAAATGGAAGCATGTACCATGTTCATGGATTGAAAGAATTAACATCATCAAAATATCCACACTACCCAAAGCAATTTATAGATTCAACACAATCCCTATTAAAGTACCAATCACATATTTCATAAATATAGAACAAACATTTCAGAAATTTATATAGAACTATAAGCTACCTTGAATAGCTGCAGCAATTCTGAGAAAGAACAACAAAGTAGGAGGGATCACAATACCTAGTATCAAACTGTATTACAAGGCCACTGTAATCAAAAGAGCCTGGTACTGGCATAAGAACAGACACATAGACCAATGGAACAGAACAGAGAGCCCAGAAATAAACCCAAGTCTCTATGGTCAATTAATATTTGACAAAGGGGGAAGAAGCATAAAATGGAGTAAAAATGTCATCTTCAGCAGATGGTGTTGGGAGATCTGAACAGCTACGTGCAAAAAAATGAAACTTGATAACCACCTTACACCATACACAAAAATAAATTCAAGGTGGATAAAAGACTTAAATATTTAAGTCGTGACACCGTAAAAGTCCTAGAGGAAAACATCAGCAGGAAAGTCTCAGACATTCCACACAGCAACATCTTCACTGATAAGTCCCCTAAAACAAGGGACATAAAGGAAAGAATAAACAAATGGGACCTCATCAAATTAAAAAGCTTCTGCATGGCTAATGAAAACAGCATTAAAATGAAAAGAGAGCCAAACATATGGGAAACCATATTTGCAATGACACCTTGGACAAGGGCTTGATCTCCAAAATATATAAAGAACTCACATGACTGCACTCCAGGAAGACAAAGAACCCAGTTAAAAACTGGGCAAGAGGCTTGAACAGACACTTCTCCAAGGAGGGCATACAGAAGGCCCAGAGACACATGAAAAGATGCTCAGTATCACCAGCCATCAGAGAGATGCAAATTAAAACCACAATGAGATACCACTTCACACTGGTCAGAATGGCCATCATAAACAAGTCAACAAAAAAGTGTTGGAGAGGATGCGGAGAAAATGGAACCCTAGTGCACTGTTGGTGGGAATGCAGACTGGTGCAGCCACTGTGGAAAACAGTATGGAATTTCCTTAGAAAACTAGAAATGGAACTGCCTTTTGACCCAGCAGTTTCACTGCTGGGATTATATCCTAAGAGCCCAGAAACACCAATCCAAAGGAACCTATGCACCCCTATATTCATAGCAGCACAATTTACAATAGCCAAGTGCTGGAGGCAACCTAAGTGCCTGTAAGTAAATGAGTAGATCAAAAAACTGTGGTACATTTACAAAATGGAATACTACACAGCAGAGAGAAAGAAGGAGCTCCTACCCTTTGTGACAGCATGGATGGAACTGCAAAGCATTATGCTAAGTGAAATAAGCCAGGCAGTGAGGGACAAATACCATATGATCTCACCTTTAACTGGAACATAATCAACAAAAGAAAAAAACAAAATATAACCAGAGACATTGAAATTAAGAACAATCTAACAATAACCAGAGAGGAGGGCAGAAGGGACGATGCGGGGAAGGGTTTTCAGGAACTACTGTAAAGGACACTTGGACAAAACCAAGGGGGAGGGTGGAAGCAAGGGAGGGAGGTGAGCTTGGCTGCGGTGGGAGGGAAATGCAGACAACTGTAATTAAACAACAATACAATCATTTAAAAGATTTTTGTTCAAGTATATTAGTATAAATTTTACCTATTTACAAATAGACCAGGGTGTGCTGTTACTTTGTAATGGGATTACCTGCAATTCTGATTTAAGGAGTGAACTCTTACAGCACATTTAAAGTGCAATTCAATTCAAGAAAGTTTTATGAGGTCTGTCCAGAAGGTATCCAGCCATGTATTATGAAAAGTAGTCACGTTTCTTAAAGAAGGTACAAAATATAAGAAACAAGAAATGTTGTACATAGGATAATGACGTCTCAGTCCCCTTCAAAGTACACACCTTGGGACTTAACACAGTTCTCCCAATCGCCATCTACTGCCCTGTCATATTTTCTTGAATCTCGTGAGGGTCTGAAATCACTTCCCTTTCAAAAACGACTTTAGTTTTGGGAAAAGCTAGGCACTGCAGGGCACCAAGTCTGGGGTGTAGGGGTGCTGAGTCACCTGGGTGATTTGATGTTTCTCAAAAAAACTGCACGAGATGTGATACATGAGCGGGCACGCTGTTGTGATGAAGCTGCCCATCACCAGTTGCCCAAACCTGTGGCCTTCTGAGTCCTCTGAATAGTTTCCACAGAGGAGCATTCAAGCTTAATGCAAACTTTGATGCAGATTCGTTGCTCTTCTCATTCAGTCATTTTGAATGCAGTCACCACACAGTGCACATGCTCGCTCAATGGTGTCTACCACCCCCACTGACTAGTACAATGAGGTCGTCATTGTTCTTACACGTGCGCTCCAGGCCACTCTCCTTGGCTGCCAGGTTACGCTGATGTCGCACAAACCATTCTTGTTATATAGTCAGTGGCTGGGCGTTTTCCAGACGGACCCATTGTACATGCAGCTTTATTAGAATGAATATGCTATGTAATATAATAAACAATTATAACTGAGGCTTAGATTTTTCTAGCAAATTTAATCATAAAACTTGTTATTCCGATGTGATTCAGAGATACTGGTCAAAAATATCCTTTAATAATCAGATTGTCACATTCCACAGACATAGTTGATAAATGCAAAAGTCAACAATTGCAGTATGCTATTTCAAACACCTGAAAAAGGAACAAAAGCACTAAACATGCAAAAAACTTTAGCAAAATAAACCAAGATATATGTGTCCTAGAGAGAACAGAAGGTTAATTCCAAGGTAACAGTTACTGCTCCCCCCAAATTAGAATCATTATTCTGGGCAAGTATTTCCTTTAAACTTTTCAGAATTCTGAACATAGTAACTCTTTTTTTATTGGAAATTTCAAATACATAAGAGCAGAGATCATAATGTGATAAACTCAGTGTACCCATCACCAGCTTGAACACTTATCAGACGATTGCCAGTCTTGTGTCATCTGAACCTACCCCCTTACCCCCCCCCAGATTGTTTTGAGCCACATCCCAGACTTTGATGTGACAGTCATGTGATACATTTCATCTGTAAATATTTCAGTGTGTTTCTCTAAAAGTTAAACACCTTTACAAAAACCATAACCAAAGTACCACTATCACACCTAAAAAGTGAACAGTAATTCCTTAACATAAAATATCTAGTCATTGTTCACATTTTACATTTTCTTAATTGTCTTAGAGGTGTTTTGTTTTGTTTTGTTTTTACAGTCTGTTTGAATTTGGATCCAAAGGAGGTTCCACCATGATTCATTCATAGTTCCCTCACAAATCTATGGATTCTCTCTCTCTTCTCTCTCTTCCTTATAATCTTTTGTTGAAAAAGAATGAATCATTTCTTCTGTAGTATTTCCTGTAATCTGAATTTAGCTAATCAGATTCCTGATGTGTCATCAAATATGTTTCTCCAGTTTATTGTTTGCCCTTGGTTGTTAGGTCTGGAATCTTGACTGGTTTCAGGACCAGTGGTTTTCTACCAGTGGTGTATGAACTTTCTTCAGGAGGCTTTTATGTCTGTTTGTGTCATTGATTCAGTTTTAAAAGCTTTTGATGATGTAGTTTGCAGGTCATTTTTTAGCTGTTGAGAACTTGACTGTCAGGCACCAAGCTTGATTTGGAGTGGGCCTGGGAGGTCTGGAGCCCACCCCATCACATCTCAGCTTGCCCCCTCAGTCCCCTAAGAAGCCTCCTGGAGATGTCAGGTTGCTGGAAGAAACTGGCCTGGAAACCACTACTTTAAAGAGCATAAAACTTGTGAACTAAGATCAATCACTTTTGGTTTATATAACTGCAGTTTTAGGGAGCTTAATTTCTTTGTCTGTGGGACAAAAGACTTAGCCTCTAATTCCATAGTCCCAAAGTTTAAAATTTCAGCTATTCATTAGTATAGAGTTCTTGTTTTTTGAGTATTTTAAGGATATTTTTCCAAAGATGGAAGTAACTTTTCCCCCTAATTAGAAATGTAATAAATGCCACAATGAAGACAATATTTAGACCAGGACCACTCTATCTCTGTCCTACTGACATTTTGGACCAGATCTCTGTTGTGAACCTGTCCTGTGCTTTGTAGGATGTTTAGCAGCACCCGTAGCCTCTTTCCACTGGACGCCAGTAAGACTCTCTGAGTCAGGACCATTAAAAATGGTAGCAGTCATTGCTGAAGGTCTCCTGGAGAACTAAGGCACCCTCTGTGGAGAACCACTGATTTAGACAAACCAGGAAAGTATAGAAAAGAAAGTAAAAGCCAGTTTGAGATTTTCAGTCCACAGGATACAGAAGAGAACTTGGAAGACTGAGAATGGAACTGAAAACTACAGACAAATAACTGGCATGAGTCCTTGATTTTAAATGGCACAGAGCAGGGATACATGAGAAACTTTAATAATCTGGTATGAGTTTATAGATCTCACAGAAGGTAACAGAGACAACTCTCAGTGTGGGGACCCCTAAATGACATGGGACACATCAGCACACAGGATGAAAATGTGCAATACGAGCTGCCCAGGTTCCGGTGAAGCTCAGCCTGCCGCAGCGAGGCTCCTGTGCACTGTGCGTCTCGTGTGCCCTTAAGGGCGTCAGGATGAACAGGTGTTGAAGAGCATTTCTGTATAAAACTTGTGCATATTGAAGTTGCCAAAAAGTCAGAGGTTATCCATAACTTCATTTAACTCATGGAAATAAATAAAAAACTTGTTCTTAGCTTTTATCGATACTTACATCTCAGAACTACATTTTTTATGGTATTCCCTGAAAACACATCAGAACTCTCCTAAGCCCTAATATGCTTGTTAACTTTGGGAAACTGGAAAAGATTTGAATTTTAGTACAGGCCATGTAACCTGAAAATGCAAGTTCTGCATAATACCGCCACTTCCTCACATTATATGTCAAATGCAACTCGAAGGTTGTTTGTTGGTGTTTGGTGTATCTGGGTCTTGTGGTTAACAGCAGACAGACGGGGACTGAGAGTTTGGAGGAGGAGGGTGGGCACACATGGAGGCGCTGCTGTCGTGTGCGTCCAGGTCTCTGCCCCCTTTGGGACCGCTCCTTTGCTGTGCCCGCAGATTGATTACTTCAACAATCAGATCATCGTGGACCTTGTGGAGCAGCAGCACAAAGGGATCATTGCGATCCTCGATGACGCCTGCATGAATGTCGGCAAGGTCACCGACGAAATGTTTCTCGAAGCACTGAACAGTAAATTGGGCAAACACGGGCACTTTTCTAGCCGAAAGGTAATGTGTGTGATAAGGTCTTCCCCTCATTTTCATCCGTAAGACTTGCCTCATTGTTTGACAGATCTCAGTGACTATGTATGTTAGGTTACAAGAATATCCACGTAACTAAGAAAAACGGCCATAAACATCCATTCAATGATTTATTGCTCTGGATAAATTCTGCCTTCTCTGGTTTATAGGATGACAAGATTGATAAAACTCATAATATCCAGGAGAGGGAGCTCCAGACTATGCAATTTATTGGAAATAGGGAAAAAAAAAAAAAAAACAAGATTCTTTGAAAAGCATGATGTCATTTATAACCAATAGGTACAAAGTCCTTGTTCACGTGCTAGAATTTTGCTCCTGCATCTGATAATTCTGGCACTGGAAATAGCTTCCGTCCTTGACTTTTTACTGTAGCCCTCAATTATAATAGTGTATGTGCTTTGCCAGGCTATGTGACTTTCTTAAGAACAGAGAAATTCTAGCTGTAATTCTGGTTGTTACACGGAAACTCGTTCTTTAAATACATGGGTATCCTTTCAACTCCCCACTTTTCACATTGTAAAAATGTTATCAGCAGATCACGTCTCGGAATAATTGGTGGCAGTTGTGGTTATCAGACCTTTGTGCTGTGCCTTGCGTGTAGTATACTATTAACATTTGTCCTAGGAGGGGTACACCATTGTCCCCAGGTGTGTCTTACAAATATAGGCTTGTCCGACAACCATAAGCTACAGTAAAAACAGTCCCCATACTTCTTCACTTCCGTGAAAAAGGGGCAAACACTTTTGCTCCTCCATAATTCCATGTCAGTCTATGATGCACTGCCATTCTCAGCACGGATAAATCTGTTCTCTAACTTTGTCTCCTTTGAAATTACATAATCAGAATAAGACGATTCCATAATTAACTAGGTAAAGCACAACCGTCAGATATGAATTACTGGCTGATATTTATTTTAGGACAGTTTATTTCTAAAATGCTCCCGTTGGGCTGTAACCGAGAATTGACTTGTAGCCCTACTACCAGTTGGCTTTGAGATACTACAGTCTGATTTGGACATTAGGGTTCTGGTTAGAGGTACCCCTTCAGTTATTCCCCATTTAAAATGCAAATACTTACTAAGTGCCTCTCATTTTTCAGGCACAATCCTGGGTGCTGGGGGAAAGAGCAGTGAACAAAATTAGAAGCCACCTAAATAATTTAGAATGATGCTTTTAGAGATGGCATGATTACATGGGCAGATGTCCTGTTTTTGAGAAATAGGTTAAAAATGTCCTTTGCAATCACAGTTGAGGTTTTGGAGACTCGCCTGGAATTGTGCCTACCAGATGATCAGTGTTCATCAAATCTGAATTGAATTGGTCACGATCATACCTAATAAACCTTACAGAATATTGCATTTTAAATTAAAACATGCAAGACTTATTTAGATAAATAACCATGACACTCACATGAGAAATCACCTCGTTTTGATGTTTCACCTTGGCCATTTGTACACCTGAATTGAATTTGTCAACTAAGTATTTGGAAATATAATCTCATTCTCAACATAGCAACTGTGCGTAGTATGTTTAAGCAGTTACTACTAATTTTGTAGGAAATGCTGAACAGGAATTAATCTGTAGAAACTGGATTTTCTTTCTTTCTTTTTTAAATGTGGGAGCCCGGGTTTTGCCAACCAGGTGGCTCCTTCCACCAGCATCACCCCGAGACAAGCACTAAGATGGGGAATTTTAAAGTGTTTTCGTTCCTGGGATTTTTGCCTAATGAAGGAAAGACATGAAATAACCAAGCTGTCAGGATATTTTCACCACTATGAATCTTTCTGTTACACGATCCTATTATTCTGTATGTTAAGCCAGGTCTTAACCATTTGCTACTGGTTACTGATTAGCTAGAGTTATTGTCATGTTAAATAAGAGGTTTTTGGTTTGTAACATGTATTTAGGCGCTAAATTGTTTTTTATGCTTTAAAGTTATGAAGAGGCAGGAAAATGATCTAATAAACCTTAAAATTAGTATTTAAAGAATTACTAACATATGAAGTTAAATGATAAATGCATAACTATTATTATTTTTTAGAAAGTAAAGCCTAACACCTTCTGTGTTCAGATCAGTTACAACTTTGCAGTACCCAAATGTAAGAGTATTTAATTAGTATAGACATCTCTTGGGTCCTTCTCCTTTGGGGATTTTATAAATAAATAAAGTGGTTAATAAGAGAAGAAAAGAGGAATCAAATATTTTGGAGAAACTCTGTATGTTACTGGATCTCCATAGTTTGTTTAACCTTGACGATAACTCCCTGAGACATGATTATTAAAGGAGACAGAGCAGGTAGATGGCAGAGCCCAGAGTGGAGCCTTAGAAGTCTGGCTTCTAGTTTCCTGTCTGACTGCACGCACTTGTTGACTAAATAAGAGTAATTATTCCTTTAACAATCTAGATATTGGCATAGACCCCACCATCCTGGTTAGGATGGTTTGTTATCTAACACTACAACCTAAGTGATTTTTGTGCATAACTACACTCAATGTTTTGTGGATTCTAAGGCATCTGCCTTAGAACTTACAGGCTATCAAGTGATCTTTCACAGGGCAGATGAAGTCTAGGTGCCATGGTAACAAGGAGAATTGCAAAAAGTTATGGAGACCACCAGGGCTATATAGAAACTACCTTTCCGTAAAGTATTCCTCTTCAGTGAGAAAGAGCTTCCATAGGTCAACTTCTATGAAATGATAGACCCAAACTGGAGTCCCAGCTTAGCAAGATAGGCGAGTCACGCTCTTGTGTGTACGGAAGCACAGACATTACGTTCAGTCCCAACAATCCTTCCCAGAGCTACCACCTGCGAGTTACGTGGCCTCTGCCAGTTGCCTCACCACTTTGAGCCTTAGTTTCCACGTGTGGAAAGGGGAGCTCATAATACTGATTCGACTACCAGTGGTGAGGATTGAATGAGACGTGTGCGCCTGCCAGACAGCAGGCCCTCAGTGTGGCCCTCCTTAAGTGGAACATCTCAGGAAACCGTATCTGTCAGGATCGGCTGGAATGCATTAAGACCTCAGCCAAGATTAAGTGTCATAGATAGTAGAAGCCCACTTTTTCTCAGGGACCCAGACTTCTTTCACCTTCTGGCTTTTCCGTCCCCTAGGCTCTGCCCTTCTCTACATCCAGCTAGTGGGAGGAGAAAAGAAAGTGCAGAGGAGGATTGCCCCCTTCTCACCAGCTCGGCCCTAGAATAGCCTCACCTCTCTTCCACTTACCTTCCGTTGTCCAGACCTTGGCCATTCGACCACATTCAGCTGCAGGGCTGCTGTGTGGACTTCTGGTGACAGCTTGCCGTCTTTACCACACAAGCAAAATATTTAAGTCAAGCCCCACACAGTGTAATTTCATAATGACATCATGATTTGTAACATTTTATCATCTCATATAAAATTGGAATATATTTTTAGGAAAGTGAAAGTGGCTGTTTTCAAAATAATCTCCTTCTTAATTTCTTAGCTCTGTGCCTCAGACAAAATCCTGGAGTTTGATCGAGATTTTCGAATTCGACATTATGCAGGTGATGTAGTGTGAGTATCTTACTTTGGTACCTCATGTGATGATTTGCATGCAACCTTCTTTTAGAAAATATAACCAGGGGAAAATACAAGTTGTTTTCCTGTTCACTTTATATACCTCTTTTAATCTCTCACTTTAAAAAGAAGTTGGCATGCTTCATTCATTCCCTGCTTTTCAAACATTTACTGAGCATACACTGTGTGGCTGTGCACAGTTCCTGGCATAGCTGGTAGTCAGTCAGCTGACTGGATAAATACATAATTTATCCTCCGCTGATGGATAAATACATCATGGAACCTTGTTAAGAACTAGGATGGAGCAATAGCTGAGAGGGGCCTTTCCCTGAAGACACTAAGAGTTCTGTGGAGGATGTAAGCAGTTACATGATAAGTCACTCGAAAGAAGAATGAGTGGGAGGGTCAAACTAGAGATGCGCAAGTGAACACATGGAGGAATAGTAATTACCAAGGTGGGGAGTAGAGAGGCATCTTGCTAGAGGAAGTGATACCCAAGCCGAGTCCTAAAAGTAAAAGAGGCTTTGTCAAAGCAAAGAGCTAGGAAGAGAGGAGGGAGAAGAGACAGCAGACATACAGGCCCTGAGGTGAAAGTCATCACTGTATGTGAACTGTAAATATTTGAGTAACTTTATGAGCAAAAACCAGTTTGCCATATTATTTCTCAAATATGATTTGAAAAGTAAAACTTGCATGAGCCACATTTGCTGATTATAATAAAAGTAGAAATTGATAAGAAAACATAACTGAAAAATATAATTGTCATAGTGTTTTATTGTCTACAAGCTGCAGTAACAAATTACCTTAAATTGATGGCTTAAAACAAGAGAAATTGATTCTTTCACAGTTCAGGGGGCCAGAAGTTTTAAATCTAGATGTCACAAGGCTATACTCAAAGGCCCTAGAGAAGAGCCTTTTCCAGCTTCTGGCAGCCACAGGCACTCCTTGGCTTGTGGCCCCATCACTCCAATCTCTGCCTCTGTGGTCACATTGCTGCCTCCTCTTGGGTGTGTCGGTGTTAAATCTCCTCTGCCTCTGTCCTAAAAGTACACTTGTGACGGCATTTAGGGCCCGCCTGGGTAATGCAGTTCCAGCGTCTCCTCTCATGGTCCTTCATGCAATCGCGCTTTCACCAGAGAAAGTGAGTGTGCACAGGTCCGAGGGAATTGGATGTGGACGTTTTTTGGGAGGGCATTTTTTCAGCCTACTATACTTAGTATGCTTTGACTGTCCATTGAACACTGCTCCTTGTCTTAGTATTTAAAGAGCCCTCTTGTTCTTTCATCTTATTTTTTACATTAAGAATTCTGTTGATATTCATAAAATTCATTATAGGGAGAGACGAAGCAATAACAAAAAAGCAAATGATGATCTCTAAATGCTGAAAAGACATTTGGAGAAATTTTAATAGCTGTTCCTGATTTAAATTAAAACTCTAGAATCATAAAATAATATGGCTCAAAATTATCACCCCATCTGTCAAACTAGCCATTAGTGCTGGTATGGCACCATTTCCCACTTTTCCTGGTCCTCTTCCCAGGTTCCAGAACACTGAAGAGGGAAGGCCTGGCACTGCACAGCTATCTCCCACTGCAAACCCAGGCCTCACCTGCATGGTACTTCCATCTAGCTCAAAATGACAGAGCTGGACAGAGCCCTTAGAGACCACCTAGGCCAGCCCTTTTGTTTTATAGATGAAGAAACTTACACAGAGTATATAAAAGGCATACCCAAGGTCACACAGCATGTTTATGGAAGAGCTGGGACAATAACTAGGTTTCCTGACTCCCAGAACTCTAGGCGACCTCTTTGAGGGTATTCAGTGCCTCAGCCTTGCCCTGCTCTCCCTAAGCCCTACAATCCTTGTCTAGACTTTTACTGGACATCTTCTGTGTGCACAATACTTTATAAAGTATGGTCCCTGCCCATAGAGAACAATCCATGTAAGATACATACGTAGGTATATGGTTGTGTGTGTGTGTTTACACACATAAATTTATAGATCATCTCTATAAATAGTTACACACATACATATACATACATTTATATACATACACTGATACAATAAAAGGTGGTCTAAAATAATTGCCATATGAATTGTTGTCAGAATTCAAAATAAGGAAGCGATATAATACTTTTAGCTGTGTGATAACCCAAGAAGGCTGATGCTGCCTTGGGTCCTTGGATGCTAGGGATTGTTTTTATAGGAACAAGTGGGAAGAGTGCTAAAAAAATATTCAGGAAATAGCAACTAGGACCATTTGACTAGAGGGTATCCTTTTTTATAGCATAGACAAGTAGAAATGCCTGGAAAAATAGGTTGAGATCAAATCATAATGAGTCTTGAAGGCCAAAAATAAGGACTTTGAAGTTTGACTTTTACAGGTTAGACAACAGATTGAGTCAGGTGACTTCAAGTGTTCAGTCAAAAATGACTTGAAGGTATTAAGAAGAAAACTAGGGTTGGGGAGGCAAGGACATAATTTTGGACTGGTGACCTTAAAGGGCCTGTGAGCAGCATAGCCTGAAGGAACTTTCTTATAGAATTAAATGTGTAAGGATGAAACATTGGCAAGGGGTCAGGGTTAGAGACCTGAGAAGTGTGCACATTGATGTAATTGTCAATGAGAATGTATAGACAGGTGAGAAAACAGCTGTAAGGAGCAGCTACATATAGAATTACTATTTGCTCAACTGCCTAGCCTCTGTCCTTATCACCCAGAATCCTCCATTCCTCTTATACCACCAACCCTGCGTTACCTCCGCCTAGAGGCCACACCAGTCACTGCAGCAGGGTGGCTCCCATTCACTCCCTCCCTTCTCACCAAATGCTGGACTTCAAGACCTTACTCATCTCCCTTCCTCCAAACCGTGAATGCTGGCTTCCTTATTTTCCTTCAAGAAAACCATGCATGTGCCTGCTTCCATCCCTTCCTTTTAATCTGTTTCCCTGTGTGATCTGCCTTCCTTTCTCCTCTGCTTATCCAAATCTTACCATCCTTTGCAGTTCTCCTTGGATTCTTTTATCCTACCCTGAGCACATTGAGCGAACCTTAGGCAAGTCACTTGACCTTCATACGGATGAGACTCTTAGCTCCTGTGTGTCGCTGTTTTGCTTTTATCTTAGGAATGTTGGATGATAAGTACAGCTGTCTGTATTTTAAAAGTCATCTTCTTGAGGTAAGCAGTAAACCAGTAGAAAATTATTTTAATTGTAATAATGGTGATGATGTTTGCTCTCCCTTTAAGGACTAGAAACAATAGCCCCTCTATGTAGTAGATAAATTTGATATCCCTTAACACAGAACGTGGAGGACAGAATCAGCCTTATAGATTGCTTGCATAATTAAGAGCAGAAGGGCATGTAGGCTTCTAGAAAAGGTTAAATGTGGCTGTTTGGTGAATAATGTTTGTTTTTCTGTTTTTCTCCTCTATTAGCTATTCTGTCATTGGTTTTATTGACAAAAATAAAGACACTTTATTTCAAGATTTCAAGCGCCTCATGTATAACAGGTAGGATTAAATTTTATTATTTTTGACATTAATTGCACAGTATATATACAAATGATTATTTTTATGTGACAATTTTAAGATTTTCTGGTAAATTTTCTAGTTCTGCTTGATCATAATTAATGAATAAGATTTACTTTATGATTATAAAAATCTATAAACATAGGACAGGGACCTACTATTAATATGATTTTCCTTGATTTCCCTTGGATTGCCTGTTTCTCTGGTCACTGCTGCCATCCTTCTGGCACCCCCTACCAGTGTAGGCAGGAGTCCCCAGCTAGGCCAGTGGTGAAGGGAGGGTGTCAGATAACCTCTGGTGCAGCTGAAACCTGTACATACTCCCACTGTAGTGTCTTAGTCTCTGACTAAGAGAACCTCGGACATCAGAGTGGCATCTCGCATCAGTGGTAACGTATCCTGAGTGGACAGAATCTTCTTACAATCCCAGAAAATGTGAAAAAGCTATGGTGGAATAAAACGAAGCAAAGCATCAAACCCAACGTGACACTTTGGAGAGAAGGCCCATGAAGGAAAACAGATTCTTAGCCAGCTTCTTCTTTTGGATTAGAGAACTATAGTCACTCATTTATCAAGTTGTCTCAGTCAGTTGGTCTGTAGGTCATCAAAAATCATTGCGCACCTCCGAGCCACACGTTCTCCCGTGCCCTGGGATATGGCTGTGGAAAAAATTCAGACAAAACCCCTGCCCTCCTGGAACTTATATTCTAGTAGAGATCACAGTCCATATATAAGAAGACAACTAACATCCAGGTAGTGACAAGTGCTGTGAGGAAAAATAAAGTAGATAAAAGATCAAAGGGTGCAGGCAGGTAAGGGCAGGGGAGGCGTCATAGATGGGATGGTCAGAAAACGCTTCTTAAAAGAGGTGACATTTGAGCAGTGACAAAGACCTGAATGAAGTGAGGTCGAGAGCCAGGTTCAGTGGGGGAAGAGCACTTCAAGTAGAGATAACTGCTAGTACCATGGTGCTAAGATATGAATGAGTTTGGGAGTATTGAAGGCAGCAAGAAGGTCATTGTGGCTTTAAAAAAAAGAAGAAGGATGGGGACAGTGATAACGAGTGAATTTAGAGAGGTCAGCTGGTCCTGAGTTATAAAGAGTCTGTGAGCCAAGGTGAGGAGGAGGTGTGAAGGGAAGCCATTGGAATCAGTGATATGTTGAAGAAATCACTAGGGCTGCCTTGTAAAGCACATACCATTAAGGGTAAGAGTAGACTGGGGAGACCATTTAGGAGGCTAGCTGAGTCATCCAGGCAGAGACTTGGATGGTAGTGACAGAGGCGATAAAAAGTGATCAGAGCGGGTGGTATTTGGTAAGCAGAGCCAGCAAGATTTGCTGATGGATAGGATGTGTGATGTGAGAGAAAAAATGGAAATCAAAGACAATGCCTGAGCAATGGGGAAGGGATGCTTGATGAGGGGGAGACAGGAGGAGGAGCTAAGTTGGGGGGCGGGGAAATCAGGAGTTCTGTTTTGGATATTTTATGCCAGAGGTGCGTATTGAACATCCAGTTGAAAATGCCAAGCAGGCAATTGCATGTGTGCATCTGGGGCTCAGAGTAAAGGTGGGACTAGAGAGATAAATTCATTGATAGTGTTTAATGCCATAAGACTGGATGAGATTTAGAGTGAATATAGATTTAAAAATAAAAAAGAAAAGAGGCCCAAAGAAGAATCCCTGACACACTCCGACATGTAGAGTCAAGAAAGAAAAGAGGAAGTAGCAGAGGAAACTGAAAGCATGCCAGGGAGGGAGGAAGAAAACCTGGAATCTGGTATCACTGGGGCCAAGCCAAGAAAAAAAGTGCTTTAAGAAGAAAAAATTATAAACTGTGTCAAAAATCTGTCAAAAGCAGAGTGATGTGAGGACCAAGACTAACCATTGGACTTGCTAACATGAAGGTCAGCGGGACTCTCGACAACACTGGTCTCAGGAGAGCTGAGAAGACTAATGTGTGATTGAAGCGGGCTCGGGGGGACACAGAAAATTAGACTGTGGAGACGGTGTGTTCAAACTGTTTTTTCAAGAAGTTTTGCCATAAACAGTTCATCTGTGTGGATGCCACCAAGAATGATGATGGAGCTGTCATCACTAGAAAGTAGTTACAGAGAGCCCTGGCCAGGTGGCTCAGTTGGTTGGAGCATTGGCCCATACACCAAAAGGCTGTGGGTTCGATTCCCAATCAGGCCACATACCTAGGGTGAAGGTTCAATCCTTGGTCGGGGCACATATGGTTAGGCCACCAATCAGTGTTTCTCTCTGTCTCTCCCCGCACCCCAACTTCTCTCTCTCTCAAATCAGTAAACATATCCTCAAGTGAGGATTAAAAGAAGAAAGAAAGTTACAGAGACAGCAAATGTGAGAGAGGATCCATGTAAGAGCTGGTTGTAGGGAAAAGGGGCTTCCAGAAAGGGGTTTCAGAGGGACAAATGACAGAGTCTGGCATTGCTCTGTGTAGAAAATGTCAAAACTCAAATTGGAAAAATGACCTTAGCTTGCCGGTGGCAGTGTCGGGGTTTGTTGCTAGGGGAAGAAGGCAGCCAGGCTGTGTACCAAGAGACTACCCCAGGTGGCATTTGTTACCTTCGTGAGTTTGTCATGGCCCAGAGGGTCAGCTCACTGAGCACAGCCTCACCTTCCAGTGGCAGATTCATGTAACCCCAAGCTCACAGGACAAACGGAGAAGCAAAGCAGCCTGTGGATTTATTTCCAGAGGGTAACAGTCACATGGAATGGAATACTTGTATTGGTATGACAAACTATTTTTTCCTATTGGAAACCCTACTGGGGAAGTCAAATAGCAGTGAGAATTCTAGTTTATTGACAGTGAAAAATATTACCCATAAAAATCCAGAATGCTTAATTGCTTGGTAAGCGTGGAATCAGAACAAAGGAGCCTAGATAAATCCAACAATTAAAGGCATCAAGCTAAGATGAATTCATTTCACAATAGGGATGATCTTGCCAAAGGTGTAAAAAGATTAAAAATCTGTTGACTGTAACATACTGTATATATTTCCATAATAGGAAAGGCATTGCCAATGGGGTGGGAAGTCTTGAAATTGGGCTAAAACCATCCTCCTAGATGGTGTTTGGATGGGCTGCCTTTGCCTCTGGACACTTCAGTGTTTCCATGGCTAAATAGCCTCCCAAATTTCTTAAATATTTTATTTATTTATTCATTTTTTAGAGAGAGAGGAAGGAAGGGAGGAAGAGAGGGAGAGAAACATCCATCAGTTGCCTCTTGCATGCCCCCAACTGGGGACCTGGCCTGCAACCCAAGCGTGTGCCCTGACTGGGAACCAGACCAGTGACCTTACTGTTCTACAGTCCAGGGTTCAGTCCATTGAGCTGCACCAGGCAGAGCTCCTCCCAAATTTCCATCCTTTCTTTCTTTGTATGTATTTAAAGAGTGAATCTTGGGTCTCTAGTTCTGTAGACCTTAGAGGATACGTGCATGTTGGTGTGAGTGTGTGTGTGTGTCAGTGAGAGGAGGAAGAAAGCAAGCAGGTGGCAGGCCAGGTGCACAGACTTTATTCGTCAGTGCTGTCTTGTTAGCCAGCTGAGCTGTCTTGTATATTAAACGTACTGGCTTTCTGGACAGCTAAGTTTTCCTTTTAAGGAGAGGGTTCCTTTATTTTATCTATTTATCGTATGAGCTGTCAGTAGCAATGCTTTTATTTTTTTATTTTATTTTCCAATTACAGTTTACATGTAATATTATTTTGTATTGTTTCAAGTGTACAGCATAGTGGTTAGATAATCATATACTTTACAAAGTGTTCCCTCTGAAATTTCCTACCTGGCACCGTACATAGCTATTACAATGTCATTGACTATATTTCCTATGCTGTACTTTACATCCCCATGACTATTTTGTAACTACCAATTTGTACTTCTTAATTCCTTAATCTTTTTCACCCAGCCCTCCAGTGCTTCTCCCTTCTGGCAACCATCATCTGTTCTCTGTGTCTGAGTTTGTTTCTGTTTTGTTTGTTCATTTGTTTTGTTCTTTAGGTTCTGCGTATAAGTTCAGTCATATGATATTTGTCTTATTTCACATAGCATAATACCCTCTAGGTCCATCCATGGAAGTGGTAAGATTTCATTCACTTTTATGTCTGAGTAATATTCCATTATGTAAATGTACCGTATCTTTTTTATCATCTCATCTATTGATGGGCACTTGAGTTGTTTCCATTGGCTATTATAAATAATACTACAGTGGACACAGATAAGTTGTTTTGAATTAGTATTTGGAGTTTCTTCAGATATATACCCAGAAATGGAATCACTGAGTTGTAAAGCATTTCCATCTTCAATGTTTTGAGGAACCTCCATGCTGTTTTCCATAGTGGCTACACCAGTCTGCATTCCCACCGACAGTGCATGAGGGTTTCCAGAAGTGGGTTCCTTTAAATGTTTGAAAACTATTTTGTTAATATTACATTCGTGACTTACTAGCTTAAAAGTTATTTCTCTTTAAAATGATTGTATGTAAAATGATTGTAACCAGTTATTTTGGTTCATTGTGTATCACTTCTACCGTTTAATAGTATAATAATAATATAATAATAAACATTTTATTTCCTTCACTTTCAACACCCCTCCTGTTCCATTTTACACAGTCGTACAGGAATAGTCTCTGAAAATGGGCAGCAGCAAGTAAGGTGGGATTTGGGGTAGAAATTGTATAGACCAAAAGCCACTGGTTTTGCATCAGATTTTTCAAAGTACATGTACTCTGCTTTCAGGAAATTGTATTCAGTAGGTGTCAGAAAGGTATCCCGGCACTATGTGCATTAAATGTTAGGAACCACTGCCTTAAATTCTCTCTCTGCTAAAGATTAGGAAGGAAAAGTTAAGGGAAAATGATATATATTTATAGGTTATTTTTATTGATATGCATATCATTAGAAAATTATGGAATAATATTGGAAAGTAAAACAACTAGGTCCATAAGCCACAGATCACTGCATTAATTTATAGCCACTTCCGGAGGTGGCTGGCACTGCTTGCCAGCAGTGATGAGGGTTAGGGCCGTGGCTCTGTCTCCATTCAGAGACCCAGTAAATCTTCACCTCACCGTTTATCTCCTTTGCTCCTTTGTCATCGATTCTGGTACTTTGCAGCAGTTATTCTGAGCCTCTACGTACAGAAATGTACTAGGTATTTGGAAAACCAATTCAATTTTCTCAATTTTATACCAGGGGAAGAAAAGTAGACAAAACGATGGCAGTAGTAAACACAATTAGCAAAAAATGTCTCTGTTAATTCTTTTCTCTTCTCAGCCTTCAATTTAAAAAAAAAAAAATCTGTAAGAGAGAAGTTTCTAGAAAGCCAGCAACATTTCAAGTTACAATTTCTTTAAAATCAAAAGCTCCCAAAATGAAACAGGAAGAAAATCAGTGTTGAGACCACCACATGTTTTTAAAAATATCCCCACAGAGCCAAATAACAAATATATAATCGTTGGCATGAAAACCGGCCTGCAGCGCACTCGGGAATCGGATTGCAGCAGCCTGAGCGTCATGTCAGTGACATGTCATAACTGCCCACACTCCCTGTAAACGTGCTCGTAAATTCAACTGCAGTCACAGGAATTGCTGGGAGACGATGTGAAAATGATTATTTCTAACTGTATCTTTAGAAAGACCTGGCTTTTGTAGTGTTACCTATTCTGTAGGAATATGTGTTTCAGTCAGAAGATACTGTGTTTTCTACCACAGCAGTGAGAATCGTTTTCCTACTGGCGAGTTGCCCTCACTCTTAATGACTACCACCAAAACCATGTTCTTTCATGTCTATGTTGTAAGGCCCATGTTAACTATTCAAGGGTCCTAGGTCATAATAATACAGATGTCACTTTAAAGAAGTTTGAAGAGTTTTTAAAGTATAGTATAGTATAGTTTGGACACATCTTTCAGCATAATTTTCTGGATGGAATTTTTTTCTCATTAATGCCTTATGAGTTCGGTCTGGGGTCCAGTAGTGCGATACTGGATACACAGGATACACAGTTCAACAAGATTGCCTAGCAGTTCTTTGTCAGTCTGTTTGAATTGCTCTCTCTGTGCTTCTCAGTTCAAATCCTGTGCTGAAGAATATGTGGCCCGAAGGCAAACTGAGCATTACAGAGGTGACCAAGAGACCTCTGACCGCCGCCACCTTATTTAAGAATTCTATGATTGCTTTAGTAGACAACCTTGCATCAAAGGTAATTATCTTCTTTTCTTAATATCCAAGTTAATTCCTAGATTCTCTTTTAATAAATGTTATAGAGAATGTGTATGTGGTTTGCTTTGTAGGTATAGTAAATCAAGTTGAAGAATACGTATTTTAAATGAATGTTATGATAGAATTTTTATTGCTTTTTTGTTGTTGTTAACATGGCGAGGTGAAACTGTTGTTTGTGTCCCAAATAAAAATTTTTTTTTTAATTTGGGATTTTATCCTACTGTTGTTGTCAAGGGAAAAGTCTTAGTAAGGTCTTTAAAACATAGATGATAAATGATGATAGATAGATAGATAGATAGATAGATAGATAGATGGCATATGCCCGACCAAAATAAACTTCAGCCCTGTACTGACAACAAGGGCTGACTTAAAAAAAATCTTGGCTGTAATATGCCATCTGTATGTCGTATCTGAATACAAATTGATAGCTAGAGTTTTAAGATAAAGTTTGGTTCGTAAGTATTGTCCTTAGGCTGTTTTGGTTTTTATTTTTGTTTTTTTTCCTTAGTCTGTTTTAAATAGTTGAAATCAAGATGTAGTATTGACAATTACTTCTGCTTTTTATTATTCCTTTGAGATCTCACATTGTTTGATAACTTTAGTCTATTTTTATTTTCTTTTCTTAAAGAACAGATTTTTACTCATAACTGCTGCTGCTGACAAGTTTGATAAATTAGACAGCATTCTGGGGCTTGTTATTTTTAGTTCGTTCATTTTTATTTTTCTCTTCTAGTGCTTTCCCTGTGTGTTTTCTTCTTCATTATTATCTTTTTTTAAAATCAATTTCCTTTCTAAGAATTTAAATCTCTACCATTTCTGGTTACTTTAGTGTAGATAAATTAGGCAAATGCCACAAGAACATATTTATTCAGTAGCTTTCTTTTTCTTTTCATCAAGCTTCTTTGGCTTCAAGTAACAACAAATAAGCACAGTGTCCAGAAAAGGAGGGGAAAGGACACAGATACTAAAGACTAGATTCATTAGAACACTTCCTCTTGTCTCTCAGCTTCCATCTGCATGTCAGCGTTACCCTGCCTCACCCAGCTAGGAGAAATAGAGTGGAACAAAAAAATTTATAAAATATATATTTATAAAATATGTTGTTTGTAAATATAATGTTTATAAAATATATTACTTATAAATTTATTGTTTATAAAAGATTTATTTAATTAACTAGAAAAGAATCACTTTTCTAAAATGTACTTTTTAAAAAAAGATTTTATTTATCTATTTTTTTAGAGAGGGGGAGGGAAGGAGAAAGAAAGGGAGAAAAACATCAAAATGTGGTTGCCACTCGTGCATCCCCTACTGGGTACCTGGTCTGCAACCCAAGCTTGTACCCTGACTAGGAATCTGTGACGGGGGCTCTGCCCACAGGGCACCCTACCCACCCCCCTCACCCCCCCACCCCCCCGCCGCCACCCCGGCCGCCAAGGATGAGAATAAGTCTACCAAGACATGATCTGCTTGGGGAGGAAAGGTGGCCAGTTTCTCAAAGGAGAAGGGCCATGAGCCTTTTCCTCAGTGGGCTTTTATTAAGTTCATTTGCACAAGAATACAGGCAAAGCTCATTAATCATTGTCAGGCAGTAAGGATCAAACAATAGATAACAAAGAACTCTGAGGGCCTATTTTGAGTCAGGGTCTAAAGAGCTATAAGAGCTAAAGAGCTATAAGACTTTAAGGAACAAACTCACTTCTTGCTTGGATCCTTATCATTCAATTGAGAGCATTCTAAACAAAGCAGGTTTCACAGGATTTTACATATTCTTTCTTAGGCCTGATAGTTCGGGGAACCCGCCCTTTCCAGCACAGGGCTGCACCACCCTCTATCATTGTTTCAGGCTTAAGTCAGGCAGGGGAAGTAAGGCAGCCGAGAGATTAGGAGACTTCTTGTAGACAGGATGAGGACTCAGGCTTTGTCAAAGCTGAGGGGTGAGGGTCCATCACCCCTTTTTTCTGTAGCCCCCCAAGTCCCTCCCTGGGGCCTCCCACATGATCATGCCTGTCTTAGGTCATTCCCCCCTTGGGGAATCTTACCCATCATTGGCTAACCAACCAAGCATTGGGGGCCAGTTATGGATGAAGTAAAAGGAGCAGAAAAGCATGGCTTCTGCCAGGGAGATAAGCTTTGTCTCCTTAATGGCTTATGGTCCAAAGGTCGCTCCCTCAGCCGTAGCCTTGGAGGGGTTACAGCTTCTGAAACCAGGCAGGGTGGTTCCCAACAGGAATCAAACCAACATCCGTTTAGTTCGAGGGCCAGTACTCAATCCACTGAGCCACACTAGCCAGGGCCAAAATATACATTTTAAAAAATAAAAATACTAGAATCATCTATAGTTTCTGTGTCAGGAATTAGACTTGCTGCTAATAGAAGAGACCCCAAGTTAGTAGCTTAAATTTGAGAGACATTTATTTCTCTGTCCTGTAAGTGAAGCACAGGAGAAAGTATCGCAGGATTGGTGTAGCGGCTCCAGGGTGATCAGGGACCCAGGTCCCATCTGCCTCCCTGCTGTGCCATCGTAGGGCTTGTCACGCATCCTCCTGGCCCAAGGTGGCCCCTGGGGCTTCTTCCCTTCCAGAGAGACTTCTTTGAAGCCTCTCACAACACTTCAGATACATCTCATGTGCTATACCTGCCAGGGAAGCTGGGAAGTGCATTTTCAATCTAGTCAGCTGAACACCCCGCTAGAAATAAGTTTTCTGTTTCAAAGTGGGAAAAAGATACTGGATACGAGGTAGGCAACTAGCCTAACAGTCCTTGCTGCAGCTGCCCAATCTGTGCATCTGTGGAGGTAGGGGAGTGAGCGCCAGAGCAGGGACAAGCAAAAGAATATAGACAATGGATAACAAGAAGACGGGTGGGTCAGAAACAAAGGAAAAATGTCAATTACATTTAGAAAATACAAAATAAGGTGATAGAAATAAATCTAAACAACTGCTACTCACTGTAACTGTAGATAGAATAAGCAGACTAGATAGGTGGAAAATCCACCTTACCTATAGGAGATACCTAATTAGTACTAGGCAGAAAGATTATAAACAAAGAGGTAAATAAAGGCATATCAAACCTCCACTCCCCCCCCAAAAAAAACTGGTTAAAAGCATTATTAATGTGAGAGAACATAGAATTTAAGGAAAAAAGTGTTAACACAGATGAAGAGACTAATAATAAAGTGAAAATACCCAGGATAATAAAGCTATTTTGAGCTAGGTACCTAATAATATAGCCATGATTATATGTGATCTCTATGAAGAAAAAGAAGGTGGCCCTGACTGGTGTGGCTCAGTGAATTGAGCACCTGCGTGCGAACCAAAGGGTCGCCACTTGAGTTCCCAGTCAGGACACATGCCTGGGTTGCAGGCCAGGTTCCCCAAAGGGGGCACAAGAGGCAACTACACGTTGATGTTTCCCTCTCTCCCTCCCTTCCCCTCTGTCTAAAAATAAATAAATAAAATCTTTAAAAAAAAACTGAAAATTTTTAAAGGAAAAATTGACAAGTACACAATCCTGGTGGGAGATTTTAAACCAAACCTACCAGAAACTGATAGATCAAGCAGACAAAAACATTAGTAAGAATGCAAAAGCTTTGGAAAACAGATGTAAACTTTTATCTAATAGATCAAAAGAGCTCTGTATCCAGGGCATAGGAAATATATTCCTTTCAAGTATATATGGAACATTTGTACATGGGAGATTGACCACATGCTAGATCACAAAGGAAGCTTTAACCATTTTAAGAAGTGTATGTGCAAATACACTCTCCATCCTCATGGCAAGTAAAATAAAATTCAGCATTGACATTTTTAATGTGTTTAGGAAGTTTAAAAAGTTACTCTCTCAAGTAACGTAGGTTGAAGAAGAAATAATGGAAATCACAGCATAATTGGAGCTGCACGACGAAGAGCTTGCAGGAAGTGCCGAAGTGCCCCTGTCAGGCCTGTGTAAGCCACAAGGAAGGCGCTAAGTAAGTAAGTTGTCCGGAAGCCTGAAAAGGAACTCCAAAGAAAATGTGAAGAAGAAAATAATCTTAGTAGAAAATTTGATCAAATAGACAAACCTTGAATAAAACTGACTTTAAAAAGAGGAAACAATATTATGAATGAGAAAAGAATACAACTTCATCTATTACAGAGATTTTAAAAAGCTTCAGAATATTATGAATAGTTGTATGCCAACACCTGACTCATGAGATTAATATTGCCTTAGTACAGGTTAATATTAGAAAATAAAATTAGAGATCAGTTTTACCTGTGTACATATACATAAAGATTTTAAAAATACGTAAGTTTTGTATTTTCTGGCAACACGGTGAACAAAGTGCCCACTAAAACCAACTGAAAACAACTAAAATGTTAGGTCAGTTATAAAAACCAACTTCTTGCATGCAGCCATGAACTAACAAGAGAGCAAGAGCAGGCCAGGGGCTATAAAGACAAGTTAACTGAGTGAAAGGAAAAATAAGCAGAGCATTAAAGCTGCCTTGTGGGGATTTGTTGAAGTGGGTAACGTTGAGTATAGCAGTTCAAAGCCAGGTGCTGGAAGTAAAGCCCAGGGCCTGCCCCAAGTAGGGTGTCTAATAGATTACACACACACATACACACACGCACACTCACATGATCACACACATGCCCACACCATGGCGGATCTCCAGGGGGCTGCCTCCTCAAAGGGTTACTTCTAGAGTGAATTAGAAGTAATCCCTTATTAGCTTAAAGGAAAACTGTCTCTCTTGGCCCTTGACAGTGATCCAAGAGGGGGTGCTTGAACATCCCTTGAAATTTTACAATTATAAGCTACCTGGGGAGCCTGAAAAAGTTCAAGCCAATAATTTAGTTTGAAGTGGTCTGCATCTGGTGTTGCCCCCAGTCATCTGATAGAAACTGAGAAACCTTCATACTAGACCTTAAAGAATTTCCAAAGATAAAGTTCTAAGGAAAATTAGGTGTTCCCAGTAAAGAATCACTACACACACAAAACAAGATAACATATGCAAGAATCAGATGAAACAACAGATTTAGACTCGTGGGAACTACTTATACTGGAATTATCAGAAACAGGATATAAGAATGCTTAATGTGTTTCAAGAAATGAAAGGTCTAAAAGTATGAGAAAGAGCAAGTAACTAGGCAGTTGATAGAAATAAAAGCTAAATAAAGTTAAAAACTCAGTGGATAGGTTTAACATCATATTGTGTTGGCCAAAAAGGCTGTTACGTATTTTTCTGTAAAATAAAAGACACATTTTTCATTTTCGCCAATAACTGTATTGATTGGGATATTTTGAGTATGTCGGCTATCTCCCACTATTGGCGTCTAGTGGGTAGAGGCCAGGGTGCTGCTAAACATCCTCCAGTGCATGAGACAGCCCCGCGGCAGAGTTATTTGGCCAAAATGTCAACAGTACCAAGAAACGACACAAACCCTTTTGACAAGTTCAACCCGTCACAGCACCTTCTCCATTCACTGTACAAATCTTTTGCATTTCAGTTGCGTTTTTGCCTTAAAGCATAATATACCAAAAATGTTGCATATTTCCTTCCAGCTTCAGTATTAAAATGGCTCCACAAAAATTCACCAATTTTGATGTTTTTTTAAAATGCACACTGATATGACAGCTGCCACTATATATTCTAACAAAATTGTGTTGAAGTTAAAGACAACTAAGTGCTACTAGAGCCATCATACAGAAAACAACTAAATGAACTTTTGACCAACCCAGTGTTAGACAAAGATGAAGAGAGAATAGAGGGATTAAAGAAAGAATTGAAGAAACTGCCCAGGATTCTACTTAGAGAGGCCAAGAAATGAAACACGAAGAGACTTGGAAGATTAATTGTAAAGATCTAATGTGCAATCAGGTTGCTCTTAATCGGGATTATACAAGGAGAGGAGAAAATGGACAGGGTGATGTTTGAAGAAGTACTGCTGAGAATTTCAGCAGTGATGGAAGACGCCACACTGCAGAGTCAGGAAGCACACTGCCTCCCAGGCTGGAAGAATTAAAAGAAATCTACATCCAGGCACCTCGTGAAACCCCAAAACATCAAAGAAAATGTCTTAAAAGCAGGTCAGCTTCAAAGCAATAACAGGCTGAGAGAAAATAACTATGAACCAAAATTCTATACCAAGAGAATATATTTTTTAAGAACAAAGATAAAATAAAGAATCTTTCTGAAAAATAGAAACAGAGTTAGAACCACACTGAAGGAAATTCTGAGGGATATACATCAAGCAAGAGCAAGAATATATTACATGAAAGTCTGAAATGCCAAAAAGAAGAGCAAAGAAATAGGTAAATATGTGGGTATATATGTGGGTATATATAAATAAACTGGCTCTGCAAAGTAGAATTTTATTGGATTAAAAATACACAGTAGAATTAAATAGCATAATAATACCACAGAAATAGGAAGGGTGAATGACTATAATTCAAGTATTTAATGTCCTTGGTTGTTCAGGAAAAGAATAAGAATATTGCTTGCATTAAAACTAATATTACAAATGCATTTTAAATTTTCTAGTGTGGTCATTAAAAGAATAGTAATGAGATTGTAACTTCCAAACTGGGGGCAGGTGGGAGCAGGGACCAGGAGTGAAACTGAGAAAAAATAATTTGTCCTAAAAAACATAGGAGAGAGGAGATAAAAGACTATAAGGAAACTAAGACAAGTAAAATAATAGAAATAAATTTAAATATATTAGTAATTACATTGAATATAAGTGGATAAAAATTATCAAATCAAATTCAAAAGAATATAGATATATTACCATTTATTAATAATACCTTAACAGAAAAGTTGAAATTTTACGTTTAAAAAGATGTATCAGACAAATTCTGACAATCTGGGATCACGTTAATCCAAGTTCAAGGCTGGAAGTGGTTCAGCAATGGGCTGCCATCCCTGAAAGAGCCAGGTTGTTTTCCATTCACTTTTAACTCCCAGGTTTAGCGATTCGAAGTTCCAGACCCTTGCTCAGTCCCGCATGCATTGCCTCGTTTCCCAGCTTTCCTCCTCCTGGCCCCACAGGGCTGCCAGCAGTTCTGCTCAGCCCCCTGGCCGCCTCTTCCACAGCGACGGCAGCTCTGAAGATGAAAGCAGCCCTGTGGGCTGGCTTCACCCCTCTGGGTTTTCGACCGATCCTCATCTTAGCTATCTTACTAGCTCTTTGTTGCATTTAAGAACTTTCTCCACCACCCCCATCTTCTGTCTTCGATTTTTTGTAATGACTTCATCAGGTTGACAGGTTGATTTAATTTAATTTGAATTATCTAGTTCTCCATCACCATAAGTACAAGAACCTGGTGCCTCACTTTCTCAATCTACACAATGCTTTCAAATGCCTGTCTCATCTACCCACCTAGACTGTTCAGTCTTTTGAGCATAGGAAAAGAGTTATACTAATTTTATATACCTCTTGATACCTGATAAAGCACTCTAAACAGATGGTCAGAAAATATTTAAATAAAGTTGAATTTGCCTTTGACTCTGTTTGACAGTGTTCAAAGCAGGTTAAACAGATGAATATAGATAAATACAGTGTCTTTTAGCTAATATATATACTGATTAGTATGCTTTGACAAATGATATTTTTCACCAAAATATAGGCAGAAGCAGGTTAAAAAGCACAAGAAAGTAGAATCACCATTAATTTTTATGATTTAACCTTCTTAAGACAGAATTTGTCAAATTTAGGATTTGTTAGACTAATTCAGTCTGGATATTTATAAAGGAAAGAGGAGGTGGCACTTAATAAATTAAGACAGAGTACTGATTAAATATAGAGAAACTATTTCCACTAAATTCCTTATCTGAAGATTTTCATATTACTAAACAGGATGAAAGGTCCTTGAATGACCCTTAGTTGGTCATTTATGTCTAATTCAGTCTCACCACTTCCTGTGTATAATCAGCCAACACTAGTAAAATTCCATTCAATTGCTTTCTTTTTAGTAAAGTTTCTTATGCTACTCAAATGATACCTTATATTAGATTGTTTTGCCCACATGATTGTATAAATTATTGAGTCCAGAATGTTTTCTGTTTCACACTATAATTTTCTTTTCAACCCAAGGGTCATTTGGAAGTATATATCTTAATCCCCAAACATAGAAGATTTTCTGATTCTCTCTTTGCTCATGATTTCTAGCTTAATCTCATTTAGTCCAGAGAAATATACTCTATGACATCAATCCTTAAAAAATGCTTAAGTTTTCTTTATATCTTTTTTAAATATAAAAATGTGTATTTGCTATTCTGTGCATGTTTATTAGGTAAGATTTGTTAAGCATTATCGTTTAATTCTTTTGCACTCGTACTGATTTCTTTTGTTAATGTGGAAATGATGAAATCTGTAACTCTGAATTTGTCTTCTCCTTGTACCTGCAATTTTTGCTCTAAATATTTTGAGAATTTATTAAGCTTATTTAATTTAGAACTGTTATTTCTTCCTAGTGTTTGAGTCATTTATCATTCTGAAATGTCTCTCTATTTCTGTATTGCTTTTTTTGCCTTAAAGTCAGCTTTGCATGAATAAAATAGGTTTGCATGGTATATATTTTCCACCCTTTTACTATGGCAAGTACATCTGTGTGTTTGACAGATAGTACATTCAGAGAAGGGAAAGTAACTCTTTACACCAGTAAGTAGGATGTACGTGACCTCATTGTTCATCCAGTGATAACTTGTTATCTTCGGTGTGCCAAGATCTATGCCAAACACAGTTTTATATTTAAAAGGAGTTATGATCTAATGCATGGTACAAAATGGAATTGGCACAGAAGGATTTTTTTGCTAAGCTCTTTCTTAGAATCACTGATGCCTATAGGTGGTTTTATAACTTCTCTACTTATATACACATAAGTTTTGAATGTCAAATATGGTCATAAGTGTTCATCTTTTTTCAGAAGCACAAACTAATGTAATAATAATAATGGCTGACATTTATGCAACATTACTACATACCAGGGCTGTGTTTAATTTTTTTTATTATTGTTGTATGACAGTTGTCCCAATTTTCCTCTGTTGCTCTCCCCTGCTCCCACCCAGCCACCCCTGCTCCCACAGTCAATCCCCACCCTGTTGTCCAAGTCCATGGGTCATTTATGTCTGTTCATTGATTAGACCCTTCCCCTTCTTCCCTACATCTTCCGTTCTCCCCTCCCCATGGTCACTGTCAGTCTGTTCCTTGTTTCCATGCCTCTGGATCTATTTTGCTCATTTCTTTGCTTTAATCATTAGATTCCTTTTATAGGTGAGATCATATGGTATTGGTCTTTCACCTCCTGGCTTATTTCACTCAGCATAATACTCTCTGGTTCCATCCATGCAGTTTTGAAAGTTCCTTCTTTCTTTCTGCTGCATAGTATTCCATTGTGTAAATGTACCACATTTTTTTGATCTACTCATTTGCTGATGGGCACTGAGACTGTTTCCAGCACTTGGCTATTGTAAATTGTGCTGCTATGAACATAGGGGTGCATAGGTTCTTTTGAATTGATGTTTTAGGATTCTTAGGGTATAATCCCAGCAGTAGAATCGCTGGGTCAAAAGGCAGTTCCATTTTCACTTTCTTGAGGAAATTCCATACTGTTTCCCACAGTGGCTGCACCAGTCTGCATTCCCACCAGCAGTGCATTTGGGTTCCCTTTTCTCCACAACCTTGCCAGCACTTGTTGTTTGTTGATTTGTTTATAATGGCCATTCTGACCAGTGTGAAGTGGTATCTCATTGTGGTTTTAATTTGCATCTCTCTGATGGCTAGTGATGTTGAGCATCCTTTCATATGCCTATAGGCCCTCTGTATGTTCTTCTTGGAGAAGTGTCTGTTCAGATCCTTTGTCCCTTTTTTAATTGGATTGTTTGACTCCCTGGTGTTGAGTTGTATGACTGCTTTATATATTTTGGAGATCAAACCCTTGTCAGAGATATCCTTGGCAAATATATTTTCCTGTATGGTTGGTTCTCTTTTCAGTTTGTTTTCATTAGCCATGCAGGAGCTTTTTAATTTGATGTAGTCCCATTTCTTTAGTCTTTCCTTTATTTCCCTTGCCCTGTAGGATATATAGGCAAAAATACTGCTACATGTGATACCTGAAATTTTACTGCCTGTGTTTTCCTCTAGGACTTTTATGGTGCCACGCTTATGTTTAAGTATTTTATCCATTTTGAGTTTATTCTGGTGTATGGTGTAAGTTCATGATCTAGTTTCATCTTTTTGCATGTACTATTCTAGTTCTCCCAACACCATTTGTTGAAGAGGCTTTTTTTATTTCATTGTATGCTCATGCCTCCTTTGTCAAATATTAATTGACTGTAGAGACATGGGTTTATTTCTGGGCTCTCTATTCTGTTCTGTTGATCTGTATCTGTTCTTATGCCAGTACCAGACTGTTTTGATTACAGTAGCCTTGTAATATAGTTTGATTTCAGATATTGTTATCCCTCCTACTTTGTTCTTCTTTCTCAAGATCTCTGAGGCTATTTGGGGTTGTTTTTGGTTCCATATAAATTTTTGAAATATTTGTTCTAAATCCGTGAAGTATGTCATTGGTATTTTAATAGGGATTGCATTGAATCTGTCGATTGCTTTGGGTGGTATAGACATTTTGATGATGTTAATTCTTCCAAACCATGAACATGGTATATACTTCCATTTATTTGTATTTTTCTCAATTTCTTTCTGCAGTGTTCTGTAGTTTGCTGCAGGTCTTTTACCTCTGTGGTTAAGTTTATTCCTAGGTACTTTATTTTTCTTGTTGCTATAGTAAATGGGATTTTTTTCCTAGTTCTTCTTTCTGATATTTCATCGTTGATATACAAAAATGCCTTCAATTTCTGAATATTGACTTTGTATCCTGCTACCTTGCCAAATGCACTGATTAAGTCAAGTAGATTTTTTGGTGGAACTTACAAGGTTTTCTATGTACACTATCATGTCCTCTGCAAATGATGACAGTTTTACTTTCTCCTTTCCAATTTGGATGCCTTTTGTTTCTTTTTCTTGTGTGGTTGCTGTGGCTAGAACTTCCAACACTATGTTCAATAGAAGTGGTGAAAGTGGACACCCTTGTGTTGTTCCTGATCTTAGGGGAATCAGAATATAAAGCTGTGCTTAATATTTTACATCTTCACCACAGTTAATCTTACCACAACCCCTGCCTTTTTCTATTATCCCTCTTGTTACTTTTAACCATGTTTCCATAAATACACAAAAAGCCAATATTTACATATCTCAATTATTTACTCCCTAGTTTTATCCCTATTCCTGGTGAGTCCTAAAATATAATAAAACAAAATTTTAGCTAAATGCATAAACATTTCCAACCTGGAATTAAAGGAGAAGAAAGAATAACTACTTATTCACAGTTGTATGCCTGACAAGTTAGAAGTACAGAGCTTAGTTTGACATAGTTACCACTAAATGCACATTACTGTCCTTAGTCTGCAATTTTTCTGAAACTTAACCATTTGCTGATTTCTTTCTTTAGGAACCATATTATGTACGTTGCATCAAACCCAATGACAAGAAATCCCCACAGATATTTGATGATGAACGCTGCCGGCATCAAGTCGAGTATCTTGGACTACTGGAAAACGTGAGGGTGCGACGGGCAGGATTTGCCTTCCGCCAGACGTATGAGAAATTTCTTCACAGGTGAGAATAGATTCAAAGAAACCTGATAGTACCCTGAGAATAGTCTTCCCCACGTATGACAGTGCAAAACATCTGAATATTTGGTGAGTGAACGAAAAAGTTGAGGGAACGGCAGGTATGAAACACATTCCCAGAATCAGCAGAAGGAGTTGTCCTGAGTTCATGCTTTACGGTCCATGGGAAAAAGTTTATCCTTTGCAAGGAAATGTGGGCACCACAGTATAGCAGGAAGCACAATGATTTGGAGTGACATGTAGGTTGGAATCCTGGCTGTGCCACTCACTTGCTGCACAATCTTCAGCCAGAAATGTAATTTCTTTGATTCTGTTTCTGCATCTGTAAAATGAGTATAGTAACACCTGCTTCATAAGGCTGTTGTTGTGAGGACTAAATAACCTAAGTAAAAAGCCCAGGTGCCTCGTACACTGTAGATGTGCAGTTAATACTGCTTATTATTACTGATATTATTCATTACCATTAGCCCTTGAACAACACAGGGGTTAGTGGTGCCAACCCCCCTACATTTGAAAATTCGTGTATAATATTTGACTCCCTCACATTTGACTGCCAATAACCCACTGTTAACCAGAAGCCTTACCAATAACATGAATAGTTGATTAACACATATTTTGTGCATTATATGTATTATATACTTTATTCTTATAATAAAGTAAGCTAAAGGAAAGAATTTTTTAAAATTATAAGAAAGAGAAAATACATTTGTAGTATTTATTGAAAAAAACCTGCATATATGTAGACTCACACAATCCAAACCCATGTTGTTCAAGGATCAACTGTACAATAATAACAAAATATTAGATAGTTAACCATGAAAGCCCTGAAATTCACCTACCTGGTTGGAACCCTGGCTTTGCCATTTTGTGGCTCAGTGATCTTTGGCAAGTCACATCACCCTTTCAGTCCTCGGTTTGCTCATGTATAAGAGGGGGGTAATAATATTAACTGCTTTGTGAGGTTGCTAGAGGATTAAATGAGATAACATATAAAAAGCACTTAGAATAGTACCTAGTATATATTAATCACTCAATATAAGATATGATTGCTGTTGCTATTTCTTGTTAAGAATAATAATGATAGTTGACAATTGGAGCTCATAAAAATGATGTTTTAAATTCCATCTGTGCATTTATTTGAAAGTATTTATTGAACATTTCCTCTGTTCTACACTGTAGGTTCCACAAAAATATGATTAAATAAATGCAAAAGATAGTGGATGGCCAGAAGAGTCTCTGAGGAGATAATAAGGACAGGAAGTAATTGGCCACACAAAGATCAGAGAAAAGGGCAGATGGGGCAGAGGGCACAGCAGGGGAAGGCTCTATTGCAGTGGTAAGTGTGGTGTGTTAGGTACCAAACATGGTCCATGTGGTCGGAGGATGCTGAGTGACAGGGCAGTGGTGTGAGATGAGATCAAGTTGACAAACAGGAACCAGATCATGTTAAACTTTGTAATCCAGACTAAACAGTTTTGATTTTGGCTAAAGGTGATAGAAAACCATTGGTGGATATTAAGCAGGGAGTGACACAATCTTATGGATGCTTTAAGAGATCACTATGGTTGCTGTGTGAATAGAAGGCAAGGTAACATTCATGGGTACTGTTGCAGAAGTCCAGGAGAGATGGCTTAATGATAGAACTTTGAACAAGGGATCATTGTAGATCCAAGAGTAGTGGACAGATTCGGGATGTGTTTTGGAGGAAAGGTGACAAGTCATGTTCATGGTTTGGCTAGATGAGAGAGAAATGACAAGTAGATTTGGACTTGGGCATGTGGCTAAGCATAGTACCATTTGCTGAAATAAGGAAGATTGGGTAAGAGAAGTTTGAAAAGGAAGGCATGGAATGGGGACAAAAATGGAATCAAGTTTTTTCTCTTAACTGGGTTAAGTTTGAAATGCTAACTAAGCACCTAGGTAGCCACCATGTATCCGAGTATACATCTGGAATAGGCTGGAGATCGAGATTTTTGTGATTCATGTGTAGATTATGTATAAAGTCTTGGAACTTGCTAAAGAAGAGGAGGGAAGTCATGCCACGTTAAGTCTGTGGTCTGATCTGAAGGAACCAGCAGAGAGAGGGAACAACCAATAAAGTAGAATACCAGGAAAGGGTTATGTCACAGAAGCCAAGAGAAGGCATTTAAAGAACAAAAGCACAGTTACCGTATCAAGTGTTGCTGTGCAATCAAGTAAGATAAAAGCAGAAGCTTAACTATTGGATTCGGCAACATAGAGGTCAAAGGAGAAAGGGCTGGGCAGAGCCCGGTTTGAGGAGGGCGGGAAAGTGAAGTGAGGAGCTGGTTGCCTGTAGACAAGTCAAGAATCCGTTAGAGCTGGAAAAAATGTAAGCAGCAGCTGGAGTGGGATGTGAGGTCAGAAGCTACTAGAAAATATTCACGTGCTCATGGGAATGATTCTGAACAGAGGGAGAAACCAGGGACCTTGGAGGGAGGTCACTGTAATAACAACATCCTTAAGACATAAACTTGCTTTGAGGGAACAAGGAATTTTGCAAATGTACATCTTTACTGACTTTTAACCTCTTTTTGGACTTATTTTACTTTCAACTCAAAATGCGTTGTGCTTTTTTGGCATGGAAGACATGCTATAAGGATTGGATTATGTTTTCTAATACCATAAAAACAAAAGAGAACAGATGAAAAAGAACCTCTGAATTTTAAACATAGTGGTCTCAGTAGTGCAAGCTTTAATTTCCCATTCCCACTCCAAATAATATAAAATATTATTCCCATTCCCCAAGTAATATAAAATATGTATAATTAAAACCAAGTACAGTATTTTTCAGACTATAAGATGCCCCCCCGATATTTGGGAGGAATAAGGGTTGTTAATGCTGCTGTTGAGTTCTGTTTACATTTACATTGGTGAAATATGTTATTTATGTTATTAAATATTTTACCACATTTTTTGCTTCAAAAATGTTTTTTCCTATTTTCCTCCTCTAAAACCTAGGCGCATCTTGTGGTCTGAAAAATACAGTAAATGCACAGCCACACTATAGAATCAAAAGGGGATTCTTACTGAACCTTGAAAATGTGAGTCACTCCTAACTATGATATGAAGCAGATGGGAAGACCCAGCAGTAAGCCAAGGTGGCAGTTTAGGTTGCCGGGGAAGACTGCCTTGTGAGGCTTGAGCTGCCATTCAGGAAGCCACCCCAGCTGCTGTGCTGGAGTTTACACAGCTGCAGCACTGGGAGGTTGCCAGAATGGCCAGGACAAGTCACCACCTCAGCAGCTGCAAGGGAAACATCATAGGCATAATGACCAAGACCCAGGAAGCAAAGGGTGCCACCTTACAAGAGGTCAGCAAAGGCCCAGATATGCACATAGCCAGATGTGCACTTGCTCCAGGCCCCATTGCCAGGTAGTAAGAGAGCCATATGTGAACTCAGTTGGCTTCTGAGCTTACAGTCCTTAACAGTACACTGCCTCACAATTGAATGCAGGGCTTTCTAATCAAAGGAGGTAATAAACTGGAATAAAGAAAACTTAGTCCGCCCTGGCCAGGTAGTTCAGTTGGAGTGCCGTCTCATACACCAAAAAGTTGTGGGTTCTTTCCCCGGCCAGAGCATGTATGTTCAATCCCTGGTCATGTCACATATAAGAGGCAACTGATTGATGTTTTTCTCTCACATCAGGGTTTCCCTCCCTCTCTATCTCTCTCCCCCACCTGCCCTTTCCCTCACTACCCCCCCTCACTCTTCCTCTCTTTCTCTCCTTTTTTCTTTCTCTAAAACCAATAAACATGTCTTCGAGTGAGGATTAAAAAGATGGAAAAAAAGGAAAACTTAGTCTATCCAAGAGGAAAATAGGGGAGGAAGCCACAACAGGAAAGCACACCTAATAGAAAATATAAAATGAGAAGGTGAGAAAATTGAAATGTGTTAATAATCAGAAATGTTTTAAATTACTCTTTAAAGGACAGAATAGTGGAAAGACTGAAGTCTGTCTAATTACTGATTATTTGAGATTAGCTCCTCTCTAGAATCATCTCGGGAGGTAAGGAAGATCGTCTCAGTGGGGTGTGCATCTGGTAAAGCAACCAATTCCTATTCTGCAGGCTGTTGTTCAAACAGAGAAATTGGCCTTTTTTTTTTTGTTGCACGGACTTTACAGTGGGACATGGGGTAGAATAGAAAGTGTGTTGGACATTGAGCTGATGTTTCCAGTGATGGAGAAAAAGTAGTATTTCCACACTGAATTTTTGCTTTGAGATTTGGCAGATTTTCTATGTAAGCTAGCTTTGAACCTAAATTTTTACTTGTCACCTTTCTCTTCATTCTTTTATTGAAAAAGAGCATTTTTAAAATGCGTTAAGAACCTTAAATGCTGCTAATCTTCCAGGGATGTAAAACTAGTTGTCAGAAAGCAGGTGAGTTCAGCTTTTTAATTTGCACGTTCCGGATGCTGGTTTGCTAGAGAACTGTCTGGGGTTGGGCCCCTCACCATGGGGGAGAAAGAGGATGCGGAAGAAAGGAGGAAGCCTTGACACGGAAGCATTCACTGTGCAGTGTGACTGCAGGGTTGCTCCCGGTTTCTGCAGCGTGCCTAAGCTTCAAACACACAGTGTTTCTACCCACGCTACAGCCCAATTGTTTCATAATGAATTTGGAAGACTTCTGATTTTGTTTCCCTTTTCACATGATATTGTGTAATATTACCTCTCTCTTTCATCTGGTTTCTATTTCTGTCCCTATCTGGCAAGTGAGTAGACTTTTAAATGTATTTCCTTCCATTTTCTTCTTTCACTCAACAAATATCTATTTCCTTGTCATATGGCAGTATGATATATAGTAGGGAACAAAATAAAGTCCCTTACTCCAAGGAACCCAGAAACTAGTGAGAGAGACTGGCATTAAACAGATAAACCCACAAATCAGTATGATGAATGGTGTAAGAATAAAAGGAACCCAGCCAGAGGTATTAGAGAGGAACAGTGGGTGTAAGGATTGAGGCTGACGAGGGAAGATTAAGGTAAGACTGAAGGATGAGAAGGAGCCAGCTTTTCAATGAGTAGATTTAAAAGCATTCCAGGCAGTGGGAACAGTATATGCAAAGACTCTAAAGCAAGAAAGAGGCAGCACACATTACAGGACCCTGAAGAAGCCTCGTGTGATTGGAGTGGAGGATGGAGAAGAGCAGTGAACGGCCAAACTGACGGAAGGCTTTCTAGAAAACTGTTCTGGCCGCTGAGTAAGCAGAGTGCATTGGAGAGGAAACGGAAGATGGTTTCAGGATTCTGTTGTGGTAATCTTGATGGTGGCTTGGAGTAGGATTGTGGCAGCAAAGAGAAAAGTTGAACTTTAAATGTATTTTGAAGGTAGAGCCTATAGGACTTAGTGATGGATTTGAAGGAGTGATAGAAAAGAGAAGGGATCAGTGTGAGTCCCAGGATTCTGGCTTTAGTGACTGAGGGCATTGAGGTGGGGAAGATTGAGAGAGACATTTAAGATGTCTTCAGGATCCAGGTAAGCAATGGATATATGAGTCTAAAGCTCAGAACTGAGGGCTGGGCCAGGGATAATAAATTCATGAACTGAAAAATGAAGCGGATAGAGTAGGTGAGGTGATGTGGAAGGGTGTACATAGAGGGAAGAGGAGCCGATGTGACCCCTGGGGAGCTCCAGCATCTGGGTCCAGTAATAGAGGAGCAGTAGCCAGAAAATGAGATTGAGGGGAAATATCCAGAGAGAATGAAGGAAGTAGGGAGAGTGTGCTGTCACAGGAGCTATGAGAAGAGCTAGGAAAGAGAGAGATGACAAGAAGGGGTCGGATGCTATTTAGATGCACCGTATATTTTCTTAACCAGAAATGTGTAAAAGTAAAAGTCTCCTGAAAGGCACAGAGAAAGAGCCTTGAAAAGATAGAAAGCCAGCTTGTGGTCTTGGATAGGACAATTCAACATCATAAATAAATTTAATTACCGCCGGAACCTGATAGAAATACCAGAAGGATTTTTTTGTTTGTTTTGTGATTGTTTTTCCCTATAACTATGTGAATTGATTGTGAAGTTTTTATGGAAAAACAAATATGCAGAAGTAGCCAGAAAGAACTATAAAAAAGAAAAGATACTAAAATATACTTTAACATCTATAATTAGAACCCTGCGGTACGAATGCACAGAGGGACAGACAGTGCAGTGAAGCAGACCAGGAAGCCTAGAAATGAACTGAGTGCATACAAAATTTAGTAAATGATAAAAATGACATAATAAATCACAGGGAGAAAAACAGACAGTTTAGTAAGTAGTGTTGGGAATAGCCTTTTATCAAAAGATAAAATTGGATCCATACCTCATTCCATACTCCAAAATGAACTCCAAAAGGATCAGAGATAAAAGTAAAAAATAAAACCATACATGTAGTAGAACACACAAATGAATTACTCTGTAACCCCAGTGTGAGCAAAGTCTTTCTCACTGTGACCTAAATTCAGATGTATTATATGAGCAGCAGCACCAAACCTGACTACAAGTATTGAACAGGTTTGGGCCTGGGGGGAGGGGGAGGTATCACTGTGGTAGGCAGCCCTCCAAGCTGGTCCCAAGATCCCCACCTCCTGGTATTCACCCTGTGTAGTCCCCTTCCCTCGAGCGTGTCCTAGGCCTGGTGATTTACTTCTAGCAAAATGGAAAGTGACGCAGGTGATGAGAAGTCACTTGTGAGATCAGGCTGCAGAAGGCTGTGACTCTGACTCCATCTCGCTCACACTTACGCTCTCATGGGGCTGGTGTGTGGTGAGTGCCTTGTGAGAGGCCCACACGGCAAGGAACTGTTGGCTGCTTGTCACAGAAACGCAGTTGGGTTTTTATATTCATCTTACAGGCACAATACTGCTTAATTTTCTGTCAGCGATAACAGCTTAATTGGCTTGATTTCCCTTGAAGCAAGTATATTGTTCATAAGTAATGTTAGTTTTGTTCTTTTCCTAACCACTTACCAGTTTGCTTATTAATCTCTCTGTGCTGGCTACAAAACTCGTAATAGAGGCATCTGGTCTTGTTTCTGTTCGTAAAGAGGATGGTTCCAGAGTTGCCCCTTTATGAATGATATTTGCTGTAAGTTTTTGGTAAATAGCCTTTATTAAATTAAGAAAGTACTCTTCTAGCCTTAGGTTAATAAGGGTTGTTATCACGAAGGAGCATTGTATCTTACTGTTTTTCCACATCTCTTATCAGGCTATTAAATTTATTTCTATTCATAGTTCGTTAAGAACTTTTTTTTCCATATTCTGATAACTGTTTGTTTCTTTCTTTGAAGCATCTCGAATTTGATGGAATAGTTTTTTGTATTTGTTGAGATCATACTGTTTTTCTCTCTTAACCTGTGCCCTGGTCTTTTTTCACCCAGGTATAAGATGATCTCGGAATTCACCTGGCCCAACCATGACCTCCCTTCAGACAAAGAAGCTGTCAAGAAATTGATTGAACGATGTGGTTTTCAGGACGATGTAGCTTATGGAAGGACCAAAATTTTCATCCGCACACCCCGAACATTGTTTACCCTGGAAGAACTCCGGGCCCAGATGCTCGTAAGGATTGTCCTCTTTCTGCAAAAGGTAATTTGATGCTTTGTAGATGTGGAGAAGGCCTTGCTTTGACATTCTTAAACATCTGTTGAACATTTTCTTGGATTAAAGAAATGTTCATGATGGTGGTGTGTTTTTGTTGTTGGTGGTATCTGCATGTATCTCAGGATGATTCCTGTTGCCTTCACACATGGAAAGCTTATTTGGCTGTTGGAGGCTCAAAATCATGTTATCCTTAAAACTTGGAAGACATTTTGTCTTCTGGTATTTAAAGGTGGAGAAATGTCTGAAACAGCCTGTTTTTTGTCTCTTGTAGTTAACTGAGTTTCCCTCAGCTTAACTGTATAAAGGACTTTTTCATCTTGTGATCTTGTAACTCAAAGGTTTCGCCAACATGTTTGAAACAACCTCCCTCATCCGTCATTACCCACCACCCACACTCGACTGAGGTGTGGAATGTTGACTAATGGGCTTTAGATCGTGGTACCTGTCATTGATCTGTACAGGGCCCCCTTCCCATTTCACTCAGGCACACATTTCTTTTTATTTCCTCATACCCATTTTCACTTTCCTTATGAAGCATTTCAATGTCAAATATATGTGTACCGTTTCTTCACATAAAGAAATCATGTGCCTCTGTGAGAATGTCCTAGGGGTATATATATCAGGAGAAAGGTGGCTGGGCTGTGCAGACCCAACTGGTCAAACTGGTGCTGGGTTCCTCTCCAGAGTGACCCTGCCAGGCTGCACTCCACCAGCGGTCGGTGGGTACTGTGTGCCCACATCCTGGCAGTGTCGTCCAGCTGCCTGCACATGTTGCCAGATTCACAGGTGTAGTGACATCTCATTGTTTTACTTTTTATTTCTCTGGTTACTGTTGAATTTGAACATCTCATTAAGTACTTGTTTGCTTTTTGGTTTTTCCTGTAAACTGCTCGTTCATATCCTTTGTCTGTTTTTTTGCTGGAGTTGATGTCATATTCTTGTTGATCATCAGGAATTCCTTGACTACTTTAGACGTAAATCTCATATTCACTTTAGACATTACAACTAGATTCTCCTATTCCATATGCATTCTAATGAGCTTTATAATATGCGTTGTTGAAGAGAATCCTTAATTTTGACATAATCAAATTCTTCAGTATTTCACCTTATATTTTGCACTTTGGAATTTTGTTTGAAAGGGCTTTTTCTGCCTCTAGGTCTCAAAGATGCTGTCCTGTACTTTCTTCTATGAACTGTCTACCTTTACCTTTCACATTTAGGTCTCTAATCCATTAATAATCCACCTACCTGTGTGGTTTTAGGTAGAAACCTGGTTTTATTTTCTTCTGTATGATGAGCAGTCTTTCTTAGTACCATCTACTAAACAATCTGTCCCTTACCCATTGGTATTTTATTTTATATTAACTGTGTATTCTGTTTCTGAGTGCTCTGTTCTATTTTTATATCTGCCTGTTTTTGCACTAAGATCACACAGTTTTTATTGGAGTGCCTTAGTAGATGGTAAAATAAGTCCATCTTCTCTACTCTTCTATATTAAGATTGATTAACCTATACATAGACCTTTATTCTGCAATGTAAATTTTAATGTATATTTATTATATTCATTAAATTGAATAATACTTTCTGTTAGAACTGCACTGAATTCATAGATTAATTTGAAAGGATTGACATTTTTACAGCATTGAATCATCTTAAGAATATAGAATTGGCTTATATAAATCATTTCTCTCTTTGACCTTTATACTTAGAGATTCCTTATGAATTCATGGTTAATTCCTGGATATTTTATTGTTTGTGTTACTGCTGGGAATTTTTTATGATATTTTGTACATGGCATTGTTGATTCAGAGAAATAATGTTGGCTTGTATGGGTGTACCTGTGTCTAGATGAGACCTTTGATATATTTGTCAATTCTGTTAGTTTTTCTGGATAAATGATTTTATCGTGTACAGATAATGGACATTTTCTCTTCTCAGTTGCCAAGATGTTTCTAAGTGTTGGTCTCTTTCATTTATTTTGCCTAGAATTCAGAAAAAGGTCTTGGAATGAAATGAATTCCGTTGCATCCTAAAACAGTTTCCTTCTATTATTTTTTTTCATTGCTTTCACTCAGTTATGTTTTCTTTCTCAAGTTATGCTAGTAAATTGACAGGTTTGGATCTCTGCATTCTGTCTGCCATAGTACATTATTTTTATGCCTCTGTCGCTCAGTGCTTACCAGTGATGTTTTTATTCTTGTTTTGCATGTCTGATACTTTTTCTTCTTTATACCTATCCAGGAGGTTGACTTAGGCTCAGAGTTTGGCCCTGAACTAGTATGGTCATCCATACCTGTCATGACGTACCATACGAGACATACCTGTTGGTGACAGCCCTGGTCTGTGACTCTTTTGTGTTATAACTATTAGTATCCCTTTCACTCTCAACACTGTCCCAGTATGGATGATAAACTGTCCCCTAAACTCACTTGCTGTTGCTTGGTGGCTGGTAGCATGCTCTTCTTAAATCTACAGGGGCAGTTTGTTCTTTCACAGTTGTCAGCGTCCCACAGACTTCAGTCTCTGGCAGCTCTGCTGGCCATAAACAGGACCCAGTCCTCTCCCTCCCAGCCCCATGGCCAGCCCTTACATGCAAATTGTAATTCCAGGTATTCACACCTGCTAGTGTTCTTCCTCATTCATCCTCTCTACAGCACCTTTGCTTTCTTCCTGGTGAGAAATTAGAATTCCTCCCTAGAAAAGAGATTCTGAAGGCGAAGGGATGACTGCTTCAAAGTCTACCATCCGCGCCCTGGAGGGGAAGCTGTCCCCGTTTCTCTGGGATGCAGGTCATACATTCCTTAACCACAGGGCAGTGCGTGCAGAAACAGGGACCTTCCTCCCAACTCTCAGGCAGGCCATGCTGGGGCTACACATGCAATCTGCTGATTGTGTTCTGTAGACCACCCCTCAGGCATGAAGTTAGTGGAAATTTCTGTCAGCTTCTGGGAATAGCTCACCAGTCACCTAACTTTCCATGTGATGTTTTCACATTTTCTATATCTTTATAGGAATCTAATGGAAAGTTAGGAGGCACAACATCAAGGGTACTATTTTAGCCCTGGTCAGTGTGATTCAGTTGGTTGGGCATTGTCCCACAGACCCAAAGGTCATGGGTTCAATTACTGGTCAGGGCACATGCCTAGGTTGCCGGTTCAATCCCTGATCTAGGCACATGGAGAAGGCAGCCAATCGATGTTTCTCTCCCTCTTTTTCTCCTTCCTTTCCCCTGTCTCTAAAAAAAGAGTAAATGACTTTTTTTAAAGGATGCTATTTTAAATAAGAATCTCCAACCATTGGTTTTTATTTCCTTTTTCGATTAAAAATAGCTTGTATTTTTCTCTGATTATGTAATTAAAGTATGCTCATTGTAAAAACAAGTTCAAACCACGCAGAAAAAGTATAAGAAAAACCATGGAAAATCACCTAAAATCGCAGCATCCAGAGGTAGCACCATTAACATTGTGGTGACCATCCTCTGTGAGGTCTTTCTGCGCATACATCTAGGTATATATGCTATGCTATAGATGAGATCACAGCTCATATGATGTTTTTTATACTCGCCTCTCTTTCTATACTATTTCATTACTCTTTTCCCCACATTTACCTTCTCTGCCCACATCTTATCATTTCTCCTGTGTCAAGGGTTCCCAAGACCACTCCCAGTTTCACTGACTCACTGAAAGGACTTACAGGACTCAGTGTATAGTTGTACTCATACAGAAAAGGATGCATAGCAGAGTCAGCAAAGGGAAAAGGCACATGGGGGAAGGCCCAGAGGAAACCAGGAGCAGGCTTCCAAGAGTCCTCTCCAGGGGAGCTGCACAGGACATGCTCAGTTCCTCAGGCAGTAGTTGTGACAACACACGTGCCAAGTTGTGACCTACTGGGAACCGCACTGGAGCCTCAGTACCCAAAGTTTTACTGGGGGGCTGGTCACAGAGGTGCCTATGCCTAGCTTGCACCAAAATTCCAGACTCCCAAAAGGAATTCGGGTGTTCAGCATAAACCACATGGTTTATACAAGCAGTTTAAGCTCATTAAACCACTGTTGTAGGGAAAGTTTTCTATCAGTGTGGGAAACTGTTTACCAACCAAGTTCCCAGACACCAGCCAAGGGCCAACCAGCCTTGCACGCGGGCCTGAGGATAGCAGTCTCAGGCCCGCTGCGTTAACTCTCTCCTGGGTGCCACACACAGTCTTCCCATCATTTTAATCGCCTTCCTTTCACATAGAGCCTTCCATACTGTGGCCTTCATTTCTGTGCACTGGATTCCTAGGAGCAAAATTATTGATTAAAAAGTATACATGTTTATAACCATGATGGATATTAACAATTCACATTTCTGCCCTCAATCAGTGAACTCTTTCCCTACTTTTTATTTGTCATAGTGCTGTTCATTCCTTTAAGAACAGTCAGTTTTGGAGGTTCTGGTTTTAATAAATATCTGTGATTATGCCCCTTCCAACTTGTCATTGAATCTTTAATAAAGCACAGAAAATGAATGAATATACACTAAAAACCAGGTTTTCATATATGAAAACCTATTATGATATACTGTAATAAACACAGTATGATATCAGCATAGGAATTGACTATGGGATAGAACAGTAAGTCCTGAAACATATTCAAGTATATATGAGAATTTAATAGTAGACAAAAGCAGAATTTCAATTTAGTAAGAAAAAAAACAGGAATTTTTTTTATTGATTATGCTATTACAGTTGTCCCACTTCACTCCCCTCCACCCTGCCCACCCCCTCCCACCCACATCCCCCCCTTTAGTTCATGTCCATGTGTCACAAGTTCTTTAGCTTCTACATTTCCCATACTATTCTTGCCCTCCCCCATCTATTTTCTGCCTATTGTCTATGTTACTTATTCTCTATATCTTTTCCCCCTCTCTCCTCCTCCCACTTCCCTGTTGCTAACCCTCCATGTGATCTCCATTTCTGTGGTTCTGTTCCTGTTCTAGTTGTTTGCTTTTGTTTTAGGTATGGTTATTACTAACTGTGAATTTGATGTCTTTTCTTACTGTTCATATTTTTAATCTTCTTTTTCTTAGGTAAGTCCCTTTAACATTTCATATAATAAGGGCTTGGTGATGATGAACTCCTTTAACTTGACCTTGTCTGAGAAGCACTTTATCTGCCCTTCCATTCTAAATGAAAGCTTTGCTGGATAGAGCAATCTTGGATGTAGATCCTTGCCTTTCATGACTTGGAATACTTCTTTCCAGCCCCTTCTTGCCTGCAGGGCCTCTTTTGAGAAATCAGCTGACAGTCTGATGGGAACTCCTTTGTAGGTTACGGTCCCCTTACCTCTTGCTGCTTCTAGAATTCTCGCCTTCATTTTTACCTTGGCTAATGTAATTATGATGTGCCTTGGCATGTTCCTCCTTGGGTCCAACCTCTTTGGGACTCTCTGAGCTTCCTGGACTTCCTGGAAGTCTATTTCCCTTGCCAGATTGGGGAAGTTCTCCTCTATTATCTGTTCAAATAATTTTTCCACTTGTTGTTTTTCCTCTTCCCCTTCTGGTGCCCCTATAATTCAGATGTTGGAACGTTTAAAGATGTCCTGGAGGTCCCTAAGTCTCTCCTCATCTTTTTAAATTCTTGTTTCTTCATTGTTTTCTGTTTGGTTGTTCCTTTCTTCCTTCTGGTCCACTCCATTGATTTGAGTCCCAGTTTTCTTCCCCTCACTATTGGTTCCCTGTGCATTTTCCTTCATTTCTCTTATCGTATCCTGCATTTGTTCATCTAATTTATGAACAAAGTCAACCAATTCTGTGAGCATCCGATCACCAGTGCTTTGAACTGTGCATCTGATAGGTTGGCTATCTCTCGGTCACTTAAAAAAATTGGATTTGGGGATTTTAATTCTGTGTGAGCCATCTTTTTTACTTTTTATTTTCCTTTGATCTGGTTGCAGCTGTTACATAAGGGCATCAGAGCCTTAGGTGTTCAGCAGGGTGGGGCACCCCAGTTGCTGGGTTGTGACGTTTATGTGGGGCGGGATCCAAGGGGGAGCAATGGCGCCTGCTCCACTCTCTCTAGGACTTCACTCCCCTTTGCCGCTTCCCACAAGCAAACTGGTCCCTTCTGGTGCTGCTCCCGGGCAGGTGGGCCTGTGCACTTTCTCAGACTCGGTGGGTCTCTCCAAGGAGCCTCCTGTGAGGCTGAGAGAATCTCCCGGCCTCAGCTCCCACAGGTGTTTTCAGTCAGTGCTCTTAGGCTTTGTTTCCCGGCGCTGGGGCCCTGGGTTGTGCGGTCTGTGTCGCTGCCCATCTTCACTTAGTTTGCGCGAGAATGTGTGGCTGTGGACAGCCAGCTGCCTTGTGCGCCTCACTGGGTCTGCTTGTTGCCTCCCGTTCCCAGGGTCCGCCAGCGGGTCCGTCAGCTGCCCCTGCGCGTCTGGGGTTCGCCAACTGCCATCTGCGCCCTGCGCACCCGCGTCTGCCAGCCACCGCTTTTTCCTGCCGGGACCCCTCGACCCCTCTCTGTAGGTCTCCGACTCCACCCTTCCTTACTGGTCTGGATGTACAGTAGTCAGACTTCTGTTTGGTTCATTTCTCTCTGTTCTGGTTGTTCTTTGTTTCTCAGTTTTTGTTGTCCTTAGTTTGGTTGCGCAAGGAGGCACAGTGCGACTACCTGTGCCTCCATCTTGGCCGGAAGCAGGATTCAAAAACAGGAATTTTTTTATTAAACCTAATTAGAACAGCTGGTTATTTACCTAGGATGAAGCAACATTGAACCCCTATATCATACCATGTACAAAAATAAGTCCCAGATCTATAAGTGTTTTTGAAGAATACCAAAAGTTATAAAGAAAAAAATAAGATGCACTTCATTATATTAAGTGAAACATTTCATGTTGAAGAGTGTACTATGAACAGAGTCAAATGACAAATGGTAGCTTGGGAAAAATAATTGCAGCACATAAGTTAATACATATTCTATATAGGTAGCTCCTTCAGATTCATAAGAGAGGGACAAACAGTCCAGTAGAGAAGTGCCAAGCATATGGAAAACAAGTAACAGAAGAGGCAGTCCGAAAGACCAGTAAACCCACCCTCACTGGAAGTCACAGATATGAAATTGTTGACTTGAAAGATAGGCAGTTCTAAGATTTTCTGTACACATCATCAGATGGCTTCCAGAAAGGCTGTACCAATTTATGCTCCCACCAAGTAATGCACGAAAGGTCTCGTCTCACTGAAGCGCTGGCTGTCATTCTTACAAACACACTTTCTGAACGACCTAAAGCCTAATAAATGTTTAGCCCAGACATTGAAAAAGCATGTTATAAAAATTACAGTTGTAGTCTACAAATCTTTGCATCATTAAAGGAAAGGAATCAGTGTAGCCGAGATCACTTGTCTCTTCCTTCCGTCATACACAATTGCCTCACCCACATACCCTCTACATTTGAGTTTGTGTGTGTGGTCTTCACGTTGCACTTGAACGAGAGATCAAATGAGATGGTATTTCTAGAGAGCACTGAAGAAACTATTTCAAGTTTTTAGGATTACAGTTTAAGCAAGGAAGCGCTGAGAGACCAGTCAGGTCAGTTCAGAAGCAAGCACATGGGGCTGAGTCGAAGTGTGGAGTGATGGCTGTGTTGTAAGGCCAGTCTGTCCTGGGTAATTTTGTTGCTTTAGCCTTTTTCCTTCAACCTGGAGCTTTCTTTTTGGATTTATCATTCATCTTCTGTGTGTCATAATCATTAATTCCCAGAAAATAGGATTTTTTTTGTTGTATGCCTGGGGAAATCCAGAAGGAAGTCCACAGTTCTGGCTGTTAATGAAAATTCTGCACCAACTGCATTAGAGCCATGCTTCTCTAATATTTTATACTCATTTGGTTTAAAATATGTTGTTGTCATGGAAGAAGGATTGGGTATAGGACCCCTCAATAAACTCCCTTATTTTTTTGGTCCATGTGTAGTTCTAAATTCATGTTCTCATTCTAGGAAATCATAGGTCAAGATCAAAATTGTCATATAAGGTGAATTGAAGATGAATTCTCAAAGAAAGATAGAAAAGGGTTGGGGAAGTTTATCTTTTTTATTGCTGTTGACAACAAATTTGGAATAGTTTGACGGATTTGAAGAATGGCTTTCTTGACTCACACATATAACAAATACATGCTTTTGTGAACTGGGTCTTTATTTGGGGGGAATTAGTTCTTTCAAATGGCATCTTGTAATTATTAAGAGTAATCTCAATTGGTTGCCATGTCATATTCAGGGGGGAACCCAGAAAAAACAGAATTTATTTATTTAAAAAACTGTGTATTTATTCTTACATGTGTAAACTTCAGTCACCTTCAAAGTGCTCTCCATTTGATGCAGTACACCTATTGTGACACTGCTCAAAACAGGTTTTGAACTCATCAATTTTGATGCCTTTTAGTGTTACTGTTTTTTGTTTCACCTCTTCCACATCAGTAAAATGTTTCCCTTTAAGGACTCTTTTTCATCTGGGAAACAAAAAAGAGTCACTTGGGGTAAGATCGAGTGAATAGGGAGGGTGGGACACAGGGAGGCCATGCTATTTTTGGTCAAAACTGCTGAACACTCAGCGCAGGGTGGGCAGGTGTGCTTGCAAATCACCCATCATGAAATGGGCAAACATGTTGAAAGAGTCTTCAAAAATAATCCACTGAAGTTGAATGCAGCCTCTCACAACACCATCAGCTAGTACAGTGCTCCAGATGGGTTCCTCAAACACTCACCTTGCTGGGAAAGCCTGTACTACAGGGGGCCCACCCTCTAGAAGATACTTCTGGGGTGTTTTGGGTCCCCCTCATACTTGGAACATCTCAAATTGCACAGCTTGGACCCTAGCTCTAGGAATGGAATTATCCTTTACTGTGTGCCCTGCCTAGATATGAGGTCCAGGCCCTTTCTATGCACATACCAGACTACTAAACATAAGATGTTCTTTTTCAAAAGAGTATCTTTAGGGCTCTAATCATCTTCCTCAAAGCAATTTGTGGGTACTCTGAGGTCACAGTTATAGTTCATGAATACCACAGCAGCAAGACCTGCCAGCCCTTTGGAAATTTAAATCATGTTCACCCTGGACCTGTTCCACACCATGTCATGGGTTTTCTGGTTTTTATTCCAGTCCTCAGTGTCACTCACACCTTATAAAGACCCGTGGCAACACAGTGAGCTATGGGGTCCACAGTCAAGCTTGGATTTAAAGTCAGTAGGCGATGTTCTATTGTATTATGGAACACTGCAGACATTTACATAGGAACTAATAGAAACCTCACCCTGTAAATGTTCTGATCCATTGGCCTCCTAGGGTGAGTTGGTTCCCAGAATGTTTTTTGTTTGTCTGATGGCTTCCTGATTCGAGGATGGTGATGGCTTGATTGTTAGGTTCTGGCAAATGTGATACAGTCTCAAAAGTAGTTTGGCTGGGGCGAATGAAGGAATGAGTGGAGACAAAATGTGGAAAAGATGTGAACAAGAAGTGATGTGAAGCTGAGGAAGGAGGAAAAGACCTCAAGCTAGTGAAATAAAATCCACAAAATGTGGGCTGAATTTGTATGCAATTGTTGTTTCTAGTTTTATGTGGAATTCAAGATGGAATTGTAAGGTAGTTAATGCTCTTTTCTCTCTTAATTCAAAATAATAAGCAGTTTGCATTCCACTAGTAAACTGATATTGTGAGAATATTGTATGAAAATAGGGCTACCTGATTTTAGCAATAAGTCAGCAGTGTTCTTTAGGCTCACCATGTGTAATGTTTGGTAGAAGAAATTAACAGAGGTGTGTAAGATCTAGTGTCCTTCAGAGATGGCTCTTGGGAAGGTTTGCTTCTGCTCCTGTGCCAGGATTAGCTGTATTTCTGGAGCATTGCCCTCAGATCAGTGGTCCTACTCTGGAGGGGTCGCACTGCTGCAAAGCCCCTGGCGAAACTCCCTGGCATGGTGATATGTTCCTAATTTTAATGAGAATGCTTCTCGTGGTTTCTATTTATGCATGATACCGGTTGAGATAGATACATTTGCTCATGTCAAGGAGATATCCATCTATTTCCAGTTAGGAGTACTTTTAAAATCAGGAATAGATGTTGAGCTAAACTAAACTGAATTACTTCTTAGCAGCTATCAAGATGCTCCTGTAATGTTTTTTCTCTTTTGAGCTATGAATACAGAAAATTCTGATCAACTCAGTGTCAATATTCCTTCTTCCTCAGCAAGATAACATGGACCCTTTTTCTCCTATGTCCATATTTTGGAATAATCTCACTAGCATTGGAGTTAATCTGTTCAGGTTGAATTGCCCTGTGAAGACATCCAAAAGGGGGCGTTTGTTGGAGCATAACTCTTCAACAACTTTCTCTAGTTCATTATAGTACTTGGTCTGTTTTTATTTTGTATCTTTTGTGGGATTGTTTTCAGTAATTTAGACTTTTGTAGAAAATCATCCAGGTTCTCACATTTAATTAAATAGAATTGAACAAAGTAACCTCATGTTTCTTTTCATTTTCTTTGTATCTGTGTCTTTCCTTCTTATCATTTTTTGTGTTTGATTTGTTCTCACACTTTTTTTATCAACTTTAGTGAGATGCACTTTACTATCTTTCTCAAAGAACCAGCTCTCACTAGAACTCACATCAGTGTTTATCAGTTCCGCCATTTTTTATTTCTAATTTATAATTTTCCTTTTTATCTTCAATAACTTCTCCTTTTTTGGAGTAGAAAGAGCAGAAGCAAACAGGACATTGTCTTTCGCCAGCTGCTGGAGTTGGGCACTTTGTGTATTTTTTTCTTTTAAATTTACTAGTAATGGACTGGAAAAGTTGTTCTCAGAATTGCTTTTGCTGTTTCTATGGGACCTGATTCATCATCATTTAATTTTCTTATGCTTAGATTGCCTCTTTCCAAAAATGTCATTTAAACATTTTTTAAAAATCATTTCTGGATGACCCATGTTTGTGTGTATGTTTTCTTTTCTTTTCTAATCTTGTTATTTTTTGTTGTATTTCATTATGATCATTACTTCTATTTTCTGGAATTTATCAAATTTTGAGGACCTGGTATGTCATTTTTGAGTATATCTTGAAAAAAGGTGTATTGTCTTTTTCTCTGTTTCTCAATATCTTTATTCAGAGTTGTAAATATATACAAATAGCAAAAATAGTATGAGTCCCTGTGTTCCCATCTCCCAGGTTCAAAAATTATCAACATTTTGCCATTCTTTATCTAGTTCTCACTTCATATGTTTGTCCTGTGTGCTTGTTTATGTGCTTCATGTGCTCTTCTATGTGTTCGTTCTGTTCAGTTTGTTCTGTTTGGTGTTTTAAAGAGGAAATCCAGGTGTATTATCATTTCACCCTTACATACTAGTACTAGTATACTCTCTACAGATAAGGACTTCAATATTTTATTTACATACCATATGAAATTGATAATAATGCCTTACCGTTACCTAATATTTAATTTGTGTTCCTTATTCCCAGTTGACTTGGGAATGTCATCCCACAGATGGCCGGGGTGGAGCTCCTGCCCCCTGTGGAGCTGAGGCACGTTGGAGAGTGGAACGCACTAGGCTTTCCCATATTAACTACAATTTTCAATGACAAGTCATTTTACCATTAAAGAATGTATGTGTAAAGGCGGCTGTGCATCACAAGGACTGCCCTAGTTGGTTTGTCCTAGTTAACAAGTTAATATTATTTGTGTGTTCCTGTATTCATTCATTAACTTTTCATTTTTTATTCTTATTGTTGGGTTATATTATAGTCCCGGTCACAAGGAGGATTAAAAGTGGCTCCTTGAGGCATAAACATATAATAAGAGCAGTAAATTCTAAAACTGAGAGTAATATTATAACTATTAATTATAAGACATCTCAAAGGTTAATATAGGCTTGGTTATACTAATTTTATAAACCAGCCAAAGAAAAAGTGTGAGTGGAATCATTATCTGAAAACTGGATTTTATTGGTTTAGCTATTCCTTGGCCTCTGTTCCCTGATGTAGTGTCGACACAGAACTTTGTCAGGTAGTAGCATGAACCTGTGGGCTGTGGCATCATTTTCAAACAAAGCTCACTGACTTCTTTGTGAAACCAATTGAGTGTTCTGTTTCTCAGACTAAAAGCAAAATAATTAACTTTCATATAAATCAATTGTTTTTGCCTATAAAGTAAAACAAACATAACAAAACTACTTATTTTTACTGAGTGACAGACACTATTCTGGGTAGTGCACACATCTTAACTAAATCTGTACAAGAATGTAAAGAATGAGTGTCCATTACTATACTCATTTAATAGGAAAAGGAACCAAAGCCACAGAGTGGCTGAGCAATTTGCTGGAAGTCACGCAGGTGTCAGAAATGGTGTTTGGACTCAGTAGTCGGACTTCTGCTCACCCTCTCTTAACGCATGCTCCCCTGTACCGCAGTGCCATCCTCCAGAGTGCACTCCTCGTAGGAGAAGCAGCTGTGGCTCACCTTACTGAAGGAAAATTTATAGAACCAGCCACCAAGGTAATGATGGCATCATGCTCAGAGAGGAAAAAAGAATGAGATTTGGCAAAATTCCTTTATTAAATGACCTTGGTAGACATCTGACGATGTCTGAGTCATTTACTATTGAGTATGTAAACTAATGTATTTTTACTAAATTGAAAGGAAACTCTAATGTTGAAAATAGAAGTCAGCTCTTGACACATATATAGAAATGAAAAGTGGTCGATGGCTATGTTACTGCGAACACATGCGTCAGGAGAAGAGACGTTCAGCTGTCTGGGTGAAAGTGGAAAGGCGTGTTTGGATGACCACTGACAAAGCAGCAGCTGGATGACAGGGAGTAGGGTGGCAGCGTTACTGTGTGACAAGGGAGGTGCCAGGACTCCTACTTGTCACTTTATTCATGGGGAAATTTATGGTCAAACGTGCTGCTTGACCTTTACTAAGTGCTGAAAGAAATTAAGAAAAATGTGCCTTTGATCAGATGGTGGCCATTGACTATATGTCTTTTCAGTACTGCGAGAGAAGACACCAGGAGCGAGTGCCCTTTCCCATACGGTGACAGGGGCCATGCGGGAGGAGGGTGCTCCTACGCGTGTTTAAATGAGTGATAAACAGGTTCGTTCTCTCATTACTGACTAAAGACATAAAAATGAACAAGACAGGAGTCCACCCAGAAGAAGCTGACAACCCAGTCAGGAGGAGGTGTGGCTCAACTCAAGCCGGTGAGACGGAGTAGCAGTTTGTGGTGGTCTTTGGTGGGTAATGACAGCCATCAGGGCTCAGGGAAGGGGCACCTGCTCTGCGCTGGGGAGAGGAGGCTTTCTGGAAGGAGAGATGCCAAAAGGTTTGAGGACCACTCGTTCGAGTCACGTGCCATTAGAAAATACCATTCCAGGGAGGATAGGTGTTAATCTGTATTTCATAAACCATTTACACAGGTTGAGTTCATGGCAGCCAGATCATTGATATCATAGTGGGTTAATTGTCCCTAAGGTTAGTCGGTAGAATAAACTTCCTATGACGGATACAGGGAACAAAGCCTTCTACAGGAAAAGCCAAACAAATGACATTTTCCATAATAAATATCAACTAACTGTAGCCCATGGAATTACAAAAACAGCCCTTTGAATGTTACAGGAAAGTTCTCTACCCTTCTTTGGAAATAGCCGTGTGGGTAATTAGGAAGCAAACGTACGTGGCAGCAGAGTAATGTGACGACAAAATGAGATTTAACTTGAATTTTATGGCAAGCACATACCTATTTACTAGCCTTTCCATTATCTATCTAACAACACGGAAAGAGCTAGCTTAGTACTTGTCTTCCCAAAGCACCCGGTCCACAAGCCCTGGCTGTGTTCTGGCTCCCTGCTAACCGCTGTGCGTCGAGGCTGCAGCCCCTAACGGATTGTACGTGCTTGTCATGACTCACGTACTCTGTTTCCGCACTGCGCTCTGTAGAGTCTTCTGCAGCCTGATTTTTTAACTCAGCACGTTTTACATCTTCTCAGCATGTTCTCCACGCAGCCGGTTTTCAGATGTCCCTAAGTGTAGCTCCAGTTTATTTACTTCCACTTCTTTTTGCTCTTCCACTGTTAAAAAGTCATTATTTATTCGCCTGATAATAGTTACTTAGTCTTTCAGTTTTTTTGTCATTTCATGTAGTACTACAATGAACATTTTCATATATGTTTCTCTGTCTGCAAGTCTCTGTGGAGCAGCTATTCTTAAGTTTTGAGGACCCCCAAAGAGCTCACCTTTGAAAATTCTACAAAATTCAAGACTCTACAGAAAAATCCTACACACACATGTTCCATTAGCAGTCAGAGTCACAGGGTCATCAGATGGGATGCAGCCTCTGGAAAACTCTACTGTAGATTTGTGGTAGGACGAGAATTACAAAGGCAAATGACCTGTGGGTACTACTAAGAAATTAATTTTTACCTCCAGGACCCCTGAAAGGGTCTCAGCAGTGCTCAGGGTTCCCCGGGCCATGCTTTGAGAACCACTGCTCTAGGGAATGTTCTGCAGGCGGCAGGTGCTGGGTTTAGAGTCTGCGCATCGTTAAGTTTACTGAAGACTGCCCAGTTACTTTCCAAAGTGAGTATATCCACTTATCTTGAGATGAATGAGAGTTTTATCATTCCATATCCTTGTAAACAATTTGAATTGTCAGAATTTTACATTTTGACCAGCCTTCTGGCATCTGAGTAAGTCCTTTACTTCCAAGAGAGTTTGATGAGACACAGAGGGGTCTGTAACGTTTCTCTAGCAGCAGGGCTATCGGGTTATCTATTCCACCACGTTCCTACCAGATTAGATAGAAATCCCGTTGAAAAATTTGAGATACAGAAGCACTGTGGTCAGTTTTCAATATTTAAATAGATCTGCGTCGAGGGAAGGTTAGAAGTCGGCAAGACTGGAGGCAAGATGTCCAATTCAGAGCCTCTCGCTATAGTCTGGGGAAAGCTAATGGGGGCCTAAATCAAAGCAGTGGTCACTGAGATGGGGAGAAATGTGAGAAATGCTTAGGGGTAAAATCAGCAGACCATGGTAGTTGGATGGGAGACTAAGGAGAGGCAGGAACCAATGATGCCCAAGTTTCCAACTTCAGTTCCTGGACAGCTGGTGTCACTAACGGAGATGGAGACCAAGGGCACCAAAGCAGGAACATGTTTGGAGGAAATTAGTAGTTGGGGGCATGATGTATTCAAGGAGCCAGTGAGACATTCAAGTCAAGATGAGCAACAAGCAGTTGGATGTGAGTCAGGGAAGCAAAGGAAGTAGAGATTTCAAACCCAAAGGAAGGATCACTGGTATCAAACATAGAAATGTCCAATAAAACAAGGGCTGAAAGTACCCACTCACGTGGCAGTTAGGACGTCCTTGGTTTATTAATAACCAGCATGTGAAGGCTGACCGAGATGAAAGCAGAGTCCAGGAGGAGGAGAAAAACAAACCAGGTCCCAGAACCCTCCAGCAAGAAAGCACAGTTATCTTTAATATTTATCCATAAGTCGTGGTAGTGAAAATAGAATGTATGTTCTTAATGAAGAAACCAAGGTAAACCATTACTGAACATAGAAGCCTTTCGCCTTCATGTTACTAAGAGTGCTGTTAAACTAACATGAATAACATTACTGTGTACAAGTCACTGACTTGACTTTTGTGAAAAAATTTCTGTTGATTTATAATATAAGCCAGCAACTGACACCATTTAGATTTATATAATGACAAATAAATGCATGGTCCTTTTAGAACAATAAAAATGTCTCAGCAAAAATTTAACATTGGAACAACAAAACATCCTCTCTGTCTCTTCCACTCTCCCTCTCTCTCACTCTTTCTCTTTTTCTGCCTCCCCTTTCCTTCCTCCCACCCAACTGGTGGATAAAAAAGATAAAAGCCTGTTTGGAAAATAATGGCGACATGTCAAAAATAATTTGTTTCCTATTTATCTCCTCTCAAATACTGCTAATAAGAAACCATTGCCACCCCTTCCCCAGCCCACTTCCCTGTAAGTTGGAAACAGATGATCTGTTCTGAAAGAGCAGCAAATCCGTTGCCCGGGTGATATCTCATTACTAAGGCAACCAATTTGGTGCATCAGTGTGAATCCCAATTTTAAAATGTAATTATGCCAAGATATGTACATATGCTTGAGATGTGCTTAAAAGAAACCTGTTCCCCTTTGGAAGGAAAGCATTTCCTATGTTAGATGAAAGAAAGGGGGAAATAGTGCCTTTATTCTTTGCTAGCTAAAATACACCTTTCAGCTGATCTCCCCCACTATGCTTGGTAAAACATCTTGCATTGGTTTCTCCCTCACCACTTTTTTTTTTTTAACTTGAGTTGTTCCAGTTCCAAGACACTTCTCTCTTGAGACCTGTCACTCATAACCCAGCAGCTGTTGTCTCCATGACAACACTTTCTGGCCCCTATAGGGGGTGGTAGGGAAGAAAGGAAGGAAAAGAAACCTATGGCTACATTTTCATTGCACTTTTCTTTTTTAAATACTGAAAGCTCAAGAGACTATTCTTTATAAGGAATTAATTAGTGAAAGGGAAGTGATTTGGAGACTAGATGTTTGCATTAAATTAGAGACTTCTGAACAGTTCAGCGAGGATTGCCATCCCAGACTCAAATGCAAGGCCTTACGGGAGGGTGTGCGACCCAGAGCTGAGGGTGTGTACGGCCGAGTCCAACACAATACCTTTGAGTCACTGCTGAGCGATTAATTTGTCGTCCACGGCAAAAATTATTTTTAAAAATAAAAAGAACTTTTTGAATGCAAGCAGTATTTCATCACCAACCTTACTAAATAATGAAATCCATGTAACTCATTAAGTTTCCCGTTTGCTACAGCTGCCAGATAGCTCAGGGCCCAGATCTGTACTCAAATCCAGGAAGTGCCCGTGTTTGGGACTTCAGGTGTGACTGCCTCCCTTCCCACCCTCGGCCCTGCTCCCCTGGCCTGACTGTCCTTTTGCTTAGGGACTGCATTGTCCTTGTAACTTCTATGTAAATTCCCTCTTCTGAGAAATAATTAGTCAATAAATATTAAAGGCAGTGATGGAAATATTTTATTGTAATGGCCATTTACTATAGTGGCAACACTGACATTTAATGTAAAATTTCACTCAAAAAAGATAATCTGTAAAACTAACTTTTTAAAAGGCTTTTCTAACATATGTGATTTTGCCACACATTTCATTAAGCTAAAAACACTTCTGGATGACGGAATATATCGTGTTTACCAAATTAGGCTTGTAATAGAATATACTTGGTTTAAGTGTGAAAGCTAAAGTACTAGGTTTATTTTATTCTTTTTCTTACTATAGTAAATGTATATAACTACTACCAAGAAATCTAAATATATCAAGAAATTGCTCAGATTCTTTGCCATGGCAAATTTAAACATTCTGCTTTAATCAAGTTTTGCTAAGCCAAATAAAAAAAGTTTATGAAATATTTAACATGTTCTGAGAAACATATCATTATTACATATAGAAACATACAGAGTGAATGTTCAGTTTCTCTTAATGGGCAGACATCTAATGGCTTTAAACTCTATTTTTTTAGTTCAACAAGTATGGAATACAGATAACTTTAATGTACAAAAGGCCTTCCAAAGAAATGAAATAATGCCTTACTAGAGAATTGAGTAAAAATATGAACAGTCCACAGAAAAAAAAAAAAGGCCAACAACCATATTTTTACCTATCAAATACTCAAGGTTTCATTTTGTTTTTTTGAATTACAGTGTTCTTGAGGATAATACATATGCCACTGGCATAAAGGGAAATTGGTAAGAGCTTTCTGGAAAGTAGTTTAGCAATCTGTTTCCAAGAAATTTCAAAATTGGGTTTACCTCCAATCTAGCAATTATACTTCTAGAAATGTATATGAAGGAAATTCTCAACAATTTATGTTAAAATTGAGTTGTAAGAATTTTCAGCATTTCTCATGAAAGTGGAAAATAATGGAGAAAATATTTTAAAATTAGTTATTTAAATTATGGTGCATGCATACCATAAAAAACTAAGCAGACATTAACAATGACAATGTAAAATAATTTAATACATCAAAAATATTCATGATACTACCCTTTGCAACATCGTGGATGCAACTGGAAAGCATTATGCTAAGCGAAATAAGCCAGGCAGTGAAAGATAAATACCATATGATCTCACCTTTAACAGGAACCTAAACAACAAAACAAAGAAACAAGCAAAATATAGTCAAAGACACTGAAATAGAGGACAGGCAGAAAGTGACCAGAGGAGAGAGAAGAGGGAGTTTCGGGGGAAAAGGGGAAGGGTTTACAGGAACAAAGTTAAAAGACACATGGACAAAAACTAGGGGGAGGGTGGTAATGGGAGGGAAGTTGGGAGGGAGGGGTGAGTGGGCTGAATTGGGAGTAAAGGGGAGAAAACTGTACTTGAACAATGATTAAAATAAAATTAAAAAAATATTCATGTTAGATATTAAGTGAAATATATTTATTACAAAACAGGATGTTTAGTGTGATTTCTCCTTAAGCACACAGTTAATTCTGAGAAACATGTGTACATGTGTGAGTATACACACACCCATTACACATACTGAGGAGGAACAATTGCATTCCTGGGGGACCAGTGAGTTTTGGGGGACTTTATTCATAATCAGAAAAGTCTAGGACTATTTTTATTTAATGTTTTTTGCCCATTTAATGTTGCCAAACATTACTATCTATTCAAATTTAGCACTACAGGTAGGGTCTCCATTTTTAAGAAAAATCAATTTCAAAATAAGATATTTAGTAGTCAGCTGTCCTTAGCTGGTTTTATTGCATTCGAATGGATTCAAATACCCAAAGAAACAAGAGACTCAGAGAAAATATGTTGGTGACTAATAATTTGGGGGAACTAAAACTATAATCAAGCATTTATCATTTAAATGCACATTTACAAAGTACTTTATTTACAAGTGTATTGTGCCTTCATGAATTACAACATATAGCTATAATCACATTATTTCTATATCAAAGTTCTTGATAACAGTTTTTACTATGACTGTTAGAATTTTGCTATTTCTAACACATGTTCATTGCACATGTTCATTGCAAAATTCAAAAAAATAAAAAAGCATCCCCCATCATCTCACCACCAAAAGGTAACTACTATTAACGTTTTAGAATGCATCATCCCACCCCGTCTTTGTCCTGCTCTCTCACACACACACTCTCCAGAACTGAGGCCGCGCCGTGAGCACGGTAAAGGGGTGTCCGCACTGAGAGCCAGCAGAACTGGTTCTCTCTCCAAACCACTTCTCTGTGGTCTCCCAGGTTCCCTCCTTGACCATCCTCTGTACCTCCCAGTCTTTGTTTTAATGATGTTCCTCCGTTCAAAACTCTTCCGCCACCTACAAAATCAAGACCAGACACTTCCAGAGTCTGGCTCCCACCAGCCGCACCTTCCGTTATACCGCTGTGCGGTTGCACTGTGTTTTTCACCGCACTCCCAGGCACACCCTTCTTTTCCACCTGCGGGCTTGTACACGCACTGCTCGCCTTGCCTTCAGCGTTCTTCACATTGGCCATACAGGGTAGATAAAGTCGTCTTCACGTCCTTCACCAGAACCCGTGTGTCCGCTGTTTGTGGCTCTCTGAGTCAGTAACTTCAGTGGGATGCAGGAGCTGGCAGGTTTTAGGTCACCAGTTCTTATATATGTTTAAAAAAAATGGTAGGTTTGAGCATGGGCACATCTATCTCAATCAGGCATGGGGTATGTTATGAGTAATTTGCTATTCATGAGTTATTGAAGATAATGAGTTATTTTATAAGTAGGAGCTAATTCAAGGTTATTTCTATAAAACGTGTACCTGCTCCCTTGAGTGGGTGAGGGAGGTACACGTCAGGGGCTGTGCAGCCCCCGGGGTGTGTCGCACAGGCGCGTGTCCTTCACAAGGTGTACCGTGGGTGCATTCCAGGCAGAGAGCCGCTCCGCTGGATGATCTATACGAACTGGTTTATAAGTTGTGGGGAGAAGCAGTGCCCTGAAACTTGTTTATATTCCCCCTGAGCCTCCAGAATAATGCCCTATACACAGAGCCCTGGCTGACATTTTGTCAATAGTATAACTATTATCATGACTCAAAGCCAGCTGCTTTGAGATATATAAAAATCATGTTATGTTACATATGAAAGAAAGGGTATTTATTAATACTTAAGAGCCTTGCATATGCATTTAAATGAGGTATTTTCATGATACCAAACAAATGGAGTAATTAGTAGGCATGAGAGTTTTCCAACTGGCAAAGACATCTTAAAGTTTTAATGCTGCTGCCAGAGTTGAAGAATCACTAACTTCTCTATAATTTCTAGACTTTATTACTGCCTAGCCAACATACTTCTTGGCTTCATTCAACCATGTGTACTTGGGTTCCAATCTCAGCTCTGACACTTACGGGAAAATGATCACATACTTGGTGGCTTAAAACACCAGACGTTTCTTGCCTCACAGTTCAGGAGGCCAGAAGTCAGATCAGATTTTCTGGGCCAAAGTCAAGGTGCCATCACAGGGCCACTCTCCCTCTGGTGGTTATAGGGGAGAATCCATTCCTTGCTCTCTCAGCTTCTGGAAGCTGCCAGAATTCCATGGCTTTTGGCTGCAGCTGCTATCTCTGTGGTCTCAGTGCCTTCTCTTGTATCTTCAGATCTCCCACCGCCTCCCTCTTATAAGGGAGTGCAATCACGCCTCCCGTATGTGATTGCATTTAGGGTCTGACCAGAGAATCCAGGATAATCTCCCCATCTCAAGATCCTTAACCTAATCACGTCTGCAAAGTCCTTTTGTGCCGTATGAGGTGATAGTTAATAGGTTAAGAGGTAAGTTACCTTTCAGAGGTCCATTATTTAGCCTACCATCCTAAAACTCCATGTATATAACAGTTTATTTCTTCCTCATTCATCCAGGGTCTGGTCATTCTTGGCTAATCCCATCCAGGCCATGGTTGAATGTAGGTCGGCTTTACATGCTGCTTATTTTTCCGAAGTCAGTGGGCCCCTGGGCATGTTCTTCTCATGTTACTAGCAAAAGCCTAGGAGGGCAAGAATGACCACACAGGCACGTTCCCAGCTACTCAGGTCACAGGCCTTTATATCCTATTGACTAGAGTAGATCCTGTAAATGGGGTGTAGGGTGCTGTGTAGGTCAAGAGGGGAGGAGTGAATATTTGCTGTAGTGCTGTGACTTATCCTAGGGTTTTCTGAGCCGACAACCACTTAAAGCTGAGTGAACAATATACGTAATTATTTTGTGGAGAAAGAAAATCCAGAATTTAAAGCAATTATTTAGTAATAAGACGGTTTTCTACAGTTGTTATCTGATGACTAAGTCAAGGGGCTATGTCTGATGTGGTCTTAGTCTGGTCCAATAATTAACGTTCCTGAATGGGATGGTCCTGGGAAACTTGTTCCATGGTTTTTATCTAGGGAATAAACTCTACACACATGGAAATTCCGAGGCTCTTTGGGGCTACCTAGCTCCTTTTGCCATAATATAGTGACTCGGTGGATTCCATGAAGGTATGAAAAAGAAGCATGGGCTTTCTGCCCCTCTGGAAGAACAGAGTAGGTGCTGGGTAGCCTCTCGAGAGGAGAAATGAACTGGAGCAGACCCATCAGCTGCTGGATTCGGGCCAAAGGTACATTACTCAGTGTATGTTATCATGTTATCTTCGGCCTATAAGTTCAAATGGCTAGTTCATCTAAGTAATCTCACCAAGAGTAGGTTTCTTATACATTAATCGGAATCTGATTTTTGTTCACTTGAGAACCAGTATACATTATTTGTATAATTGAATTAGGTAGAATTTCCCAGTCTAGTGTTTTTCTTCTTTCTTCTCCTTCCAGTAATAGGGGAATTACATGATCTTCACAGGCCCACTGGAAAAAGCAATAGCACACAGTAGAGTGGATGGGCTCTTTCTTAGTCTCACCGACTTCAAGAGAGAGAATAAGGATGTACTATGTTATATTTTCCTTGATCACTTGATAAGATGCAGTGACACGAGGTGTTGCCTTTTCTCCAAAAAAAAAAAAAAATGCAAAGGGACAATTTTTTCATGAAAAGTTCTGTAGCTGGAATGAACTGGAAAGTAAGGACTTGATTTAGGATATCCACATTTTTATAGCTATGACAGGACCAACTCATTTAAGATGAAGATTTTACATTTTTAGTGAAATTGTTTTAATGTAAATGGAACATTCACTAAAACCCAGACATTTTCATACAGCATGTTACTCATTGGCAAATTTGCAACATTTTTTTCAAGGCAATGCTTATTCATGCTAGACTGTTCTAGAATTATCAACATTGGTTTTGAAATTCCATTAAGACTTGAGCTGTGTGGTGGCTGCCATGTATTTCTCCTTGAACATTTCATAATTTGCTTGGCTCATCTTCACAGTTGTGTAACAGGATGAGCTGTCTGTTTCTTTTAAGTGAGCTCTTAAAAGCCCTAAGATTACTGAGTCCTTCTTGGTATAAAACAATCCAAGGGGCTTTTTTTAACAGATAAGTAAGTTTTCTAAACTTTTAATAAAGATATTTAGTTTATTCAAGCCAATAAGTACCCATTTTTTAAATGTGTTTCTTAAAACATTCTACTTATTTAGAGAGTGGGGGAAAGGAGGGAGAAAAACATCAATGTGTGAGAGAAACATCAGTTGGCTCCATTTCACATGCTCCCCACTGGGGACCTGGCCCACAACCCAGGCATGTGCCCTGACTAGGAATCGAACCAGCAACCTTTCAGTCCACAGGCCAGCGCTCAGTCCACTGAGCCACACCAGTCAGGGCTAAAAATGTGTTTATTGCCAGGAGCTTTTTGGAAATATAGGATGAATATAATAGAAATAGTTTCTTTCCTCTTGGAACATACATTCTAGTTGAATCAGACAAAAATAAGTCAACAAAAAATGCAAATTGTGTAACAGTTATGAAGGAAAGGAAAGGCTAATTGGAGTAGTCGTGCAGAGGACAAAGGAGATGTATTTGAGATAGGCTGGTCAGGGAAGAGTTCTCCAAGGAGGTGGCTTTAAGCTGAGACCTGAAGAATGAAAAGGCTCTGACTCCAGGGCAACATCAGGCAGAGAAGATTCGTGGGGGGAAACACAGACATATGCAGAGAGGCTGCCACAAGAACGGGCTTGGACACTGGGAAGGCACTTTAAGCAACATCATTACAGTGTTGTCTGTGCTTCTGTCACTTTTTGTCGCTAGTGCACATCCGTTTCTTCAAGGCTCCGTGCAGCAGGGTTTGTGTCTGTGCAAGTATTCAGCTGGAATCCGGGTTTTGGTTTTCTAGAAGGACACCTGGAGGGCAGCTAGCTATAGAAGAGTGCCATGAAATATAGATCACAAGCCAGTTGGCATGAATGAAAAGGTCCAAAAAGAAGGGTAGATTTTGATGATCCCAAAATATTTCCAAGTTTCACATACAGAAAGAGCTGTTTAACTCTGGCTGGTGTGGCTCAGTGGATTGAGTGCTGACCTGCAAACCAGAAGGTCACTGGTTTGATTCCTGGCCCGGGCACGTGCCTGGGTTGCGGGCCAGGTCCCCAGTTGTGTGTGTGCAAGAGGCAACCAGTCAGTGTTTCGCACATTGATGTTTCTCTCCCTCTCCTCCCTCCCTTCCTTTCTCTCTAAAGATAAAATCTTTTTTAAAAAATCTGTTTAGGCAATCTACTGCTGATGTTTGTTTGAAAAGCATTCTGACTTATTTTCTGAATTCAAGATATGCTTGCTCTGACTTTGCCTAAAACTGTTGAGTTATTATGACTGGTATATTAAAACCTATAGTATATACTGTTCTTATTATAACTATGCTTTTGCATTCAAGTAATTGTGTGTGTGTATTTCTTCCCTGAGTACTTCCCAGTGGCTTTCTACACCACTGTCTCAGAGGGGACGACACCCTCATACAGGTTTCCCATGTTAACTCTTCAGGCCTTGACCAGATACGAACTGACTTAGATTCAGTCCACTCATGTGAGTTTGAGCCACAGAACGTTTCTCTTGTCTTACTCATTGACTGGGTCTGACAAGCCATTTGTAGTTCAAAAAATTCAGTTTTTAGTGGTCATTTTACACATCTTGAAAATATGGATAATCTACTGAAATAAACACAGATCTCCTGCCATTCATGAAGTGATTGTAAAATAAAGGCTTTCTCCTACTCGTGATTGAGGGCCCCTGCCCCTGCCAGAGGGCTTACATTTTAACAAAAAAAAAAAAACAAAATTCATTCTACAGGCGCATACTTGATTTTAAAATAGGGAAACCTTTCTCAGAACAGCAGCAAAAGAAGAATTCATAAGGGCAAAGATTGCTGGATGTCCCAACGTAAACATCTAACACTTCTGTTTCTCAGAAAACACCATTACATCAGTGTCATTTGCTTTTAAAAAGGAAAGAAAATGCAATTCCAACTGGCATGGAATGGAGGAGGGTTTTCTTAAAGCAGGAAGCCTGTTAGTCCTTATTTGGGGTCGTCTTCATTCTAAGTGTGGCTCCCCCTTGCGGTTGCTCGGTGCCTGCTAAAGATTTCAGCAGCCACAGGTTTTCCTCCTTGTTCAAGGAGTCACTTCCAGAAGCCCTTGGACATTCTCTCAGCAAAATAAGAACATTTTCTTCCTCAGAAACACCTAGCAAAACTCTCCTCATGTTTTACTGACCTAAACCAAATGATCATGGCCGGGAGATGGTAAAAGGCAAAATGCTAAGAAATCTTTGTAAAGGTCATAAAAAGCTTATTTTATGTATGAAGAGCCCTTACAAACCATTATGTAAAATTATGATTATGTAAAGGACAAAAAAGGAATGAAGAGAAAATTCACAAAATACTCGAAGAGCTAGTGAATTTTGAAAACCTGGGTAACAATAATCGAAGCAGGTTAATCATAGCAGCAACCCATTATCCTGCCGACTGAGTTTATTCCCTTCATTCACGTGGTAGAGTTTGAAAGTGTGTACTTTAATGTGGCAGATGAAAACATAAATGGGTCACGACAGTGATTCTGTTTCTAGAACTTTGCCATAAATCATTTGTGTGCAGGAATTTATGTACAATGATACTAATAGAAAACAGAAAACACTACAAATACCTCACAGTAGGGGCTGGTTAACTGAATTACATGTATCTATCCGAGTACTGCGAGGCCGTTCAGAATCGCATTATGGGAGGTTATCTGATCACATGGAACAGCGTATCTGACATGAAACAGAAAGCATTGCAGTCCACTTTGTGGTTATTATGTGATCTCAGTGTTGTATAAAATACACTTGACCACATAAATTTTTTAAACAACTTCTCTCTGTATGGCAATATGCAGAGTATCGAAAGATCATTGACATGCTGGAAAACATTTAAAACACTAATGACAAAAGGGTGGTTTTTCTTAATGTATAAAGAGCTCATACAAGTCAATAAAAAAGCAATCCAAAGAAAGTGAATTTTTAAAAGTTTACCAAATAGGATTATAAGTGACTGATAAATTTATTTTCACAACAGATTCTAGGGAAGTTAGTTGAAAAATTAATCATAGTCATGTTGACTCCATTAAATCTATTCTGGCTTGATTGGTATATCATGAAGAAACCTCAATTTTTAAATATTGTATTATAAAATATTTCTTAGGGAAGAAATAGATTAGGTAGTAGAATGTTTTAGATTTACAAGTGTAAGGCTATGTTTCTGGTAAGATTAGTAATAAAGGCAGTTATAACTAGATGTGCATAAATAAGACCTAAACTTTGCTGAGCAAATCCAGCATTTTATTGTACCTAGATTTTTCTGTAAATAGTAACATTTCTTTCTGTATTACCACAAGATTATTCTAACATAAGCTACTTACTACTCTGATCCGGTGTATCACCTATCATTGTGATAAACCATGCACCCAAACAATGCAGCTGTGTTTTTCCTTTTTAATTGAGCTGTGACCAGTAATGGTCTTCATAGTTATTTAATCATATTATGTTCAACCGGTCCTATGTAAACTTCAATTGTTGGAAAAGCACCTTTCCTTATTTAATAAGTGTACATTTTCTTCTCCTGCCATTTCTCTGTCAATTACAATCTAAGACAAGAAAATGAAAAGAGGAAGCATATTTGATATTTAAGAAATCCAAGGGACCTCTTTCAGATTATTCTCTTCCCTCCAGACTCAGGAAGCATCTTCACCCAGGGTCACCGTCCATCATAGTGAGCACTGATGACTGATAGCCTGTTGGGATGCAGGGATATGTTGGGGAACACTGGTCCAAGCAGTCTGCTAACGCCATCTTCCATTGCCCACAACTAGAGCCAGGGCGCTAGCAAGCGCTGTGCCTGTTAATTGCATTCCTCTGTAGAAGCAGGGTTCGTAGTCCAAAAATGATTGTTTCCCACAGCCAAGCATTTGCCAGCAAAATATGTTACTGTATGACTTCAACTTATGTCAAATGTATTCCCTGCTTTCTCTGTGGTGAATAAGAGAAATATGTAACAGCACTATACAAATAATATGTCAAGATGAAATGCTTTTAAAATAACCTATTTTTACTGTATGTCAAGCATCTAGCACAAGGCCTGGCACATAATAGTGAAATAATGTTTTCTCTCCCTTCCTTTAGGACTAATAACAGTAGTCAGAGGAAAATCAAAGGCAGTGGTTGGCAGTTCCTTGTGCACTTTTTGGATCAAAAAGAACCTTTAAGCCTTGGCTGGTGTAGTTTAGTGAATTGAGCATCGGCTGCGAACCAAAGGGTCACCAGTTCGATTCCCAGTCAGGGCACATGCCTGGGTTGGGGGCCAGGTCCCCAGTATGGGGCTCGTGAGAGGCAACCCACACATTGATATTTCTCTCCTCTTCCCCTCTCTCTAAAAATGAATAAATAAAATCTTTTTTTTTTTAAAGAAACTTTGAAATAACATTTTTAAATTTTTGCTTATTATCAGTAGTTGTGTGGATAGAATATACTAGTGAGTGTTCTGATAAGTCATCTAGTGTACATACTTGCTTTACTTGGTGAAAACCTGAAGCCTGCGAAGTTGGACTGCCTGCTTCCCCCAGTAGTCCCTGGGGAACGCTGGCCTCACTGCACTCCAGCCCCACCCAGTGCCAGTCAGGGAGCTGTCCGCTGAGCAGTGCTGGACTTCCTCGAAACAGCCTGGCTGTGCGGAGGAATTCAAGCTTCCTTACGCGGAGGTTTGCATTGCTGTGGCGTTTAACTATATCTTACTTTTTAAGGCACTAGTTGTAGTTTTTCCCCAGTTATCTCATAGACATTTTGTGCTTTCCTAGGACAGCGTAGGTATTTCCTGTTTTCCTTCATGTTCCCTAGAGAAACCACTCACACAAGTAGGAGTTTGGGAAATTCTTGTAGCGTGAACAAACATTCAAAATAATGCTTACGCCAAAGTGGCATATTTTGGGATGGCATATCTTGACTCCCTTCAAAAATGAATAATTAATGTGTACAAAGGATTCTATAGTCAAATATGTTTTTTAAATTCTGTTGAACAAAGTTAAAACCAGATTATTTACATAGAACTTCTCAGAACTTTTAATATGCTAATGTGCCTCATGAATCTCTGAAAAGGAATCACAGTATGCAGCTTTCCCAAACTTATTGAAAATGGAACCCCTTTTTCAGGGAGCATTTCAAAAGCCTTATGTTCCAGAATTCACTTTAGAACTCTATTGAAATTAATGTTAGGATGTGCCTTTGGCTGGGCTTCTCAAATATCAGTTGTTATCTGAGTTTTTTGAGTGATCTAAGGAAGTATTCAAAATTGAGATTATTTCTAATCATCTGAAGCAAAGATGTACTGGGTTATTTTTTAAGGAGTTCTGCATGTTTTAGATGGTAGGCCTAAAGGAAGAAAAGTCAACACATTCATTGCACAGGATAAAAGCCCAGCTGTCCCCTGACCAGATGGTGAACAACCTCGACGTTAGATGGAGGTGTATTGGGGGTTGACGTGGCGCTAAGTGCCTTCAGACAAATTGGAAACCTCCCCACGTGCCTCGTTGGATCTGCTCAAATGCCCAAACACTTGAGCAGAACCCTGTAGTTCTGTATCAAAAAGCAGTTCTGAGAAAGCCTTAACCTGAGAGATTTCAACAATGAGTTACCAACTCTGTGCCTCCTTTTCTAAGAAAACAAACCAAACAAAAGAAAGCCACCACTTCAGTCTAGCTCCACAGAGCATTTGCTTTGGAATCAGCCTGAGTCCTGAACTGACCTGGCCTGTTGGCTGGGGTAATTTTATTTTCATTTGTTTTCAAACCAACTGTAATTTGGGTGTTGAAAAAGTTGATATTGATCTGGTCTTCTGACAGTAATTGACCAAGAGGTTCAGTTACTCCTTGTAGTTACAGTTACAGAGGGATGGTCAGGCACGGCGTCGTCATGGTAAATAAGTCATTAATGGGCAACAGTTGTATGCACTGAAAAATTGCCAGGGTCCAGACGGGCCATGTCTAAAATGTAGGAGTCCTAGACGAAGGTTCACAAGTCAGCCAACGTGGCAGGTTATTCTAAAGCTGCAGGTTATTCTAAAGCAGCTCAGGGTGGTCGTTTCTAAATCACACCCCACCAGGCATACACTCCCCACACACGCTTAGGTAAGTTCCCCAGCACAGCTTATAAGGGTCAGGCGCACATGTGCTTTTGGGGGAGGGGGGTTCTCCATCTTTATTTTAAAGTTTGTTTATTAACTAAAGATGTGGTTGTATCATTACTTCTTAATTTTTCCATAGGTCATCTCAAAATGCTATTAATTTATCTGTAAAACCAAGAAATTTTACATCAAGGATTGTACTAAGAACCTACAAATTATATCCACTAGGTCTTATTTTTTTCTTAGTGCATATTAAACTGTTCTTCTTGTTTTTAGGGGAAAAAACATGAGCACCAGCAAAAAATAGCACCTCAGGTCTTTATTCATTTTGTCCCTCACTGTGATATTTAAGTCGAAGAGGAGTAGCTCAGGAAGATATTTCTGTGTTTGAGACTTCCTTTAAAATAACTCCTTAAAGGTACCAAGCCTTCATTAATCAATCATGAAATATCCCGAACAGGATGCAGTTGTCATATTCTAACCTGATGGGGTATGTGGATACCAAAAATAGGTTTTGTGTATTTTACAGTTTGCTCAGAGTTCAGCCTAGCACCTAAATAAATTCTCTTCTACCACAACTCTTTAACAACCATAAAACTGTGAAAACTCTGCCAGAATAACAATATGGGAAGCTTAAGTTTTGAAATAAAAGGAAGTTGCTTCTCCCAAAAGTCGTCCCTAGGCATGGGGGGCCTGGGAAGCTGAAATTTTGAAGACGTCTGGTTGCAGAAACTAAGAGAATATCCAAGTCAGAGCACCAGCGAGCCTTTTGAGGACAGGGCAGAAAGGGCCTAACACCCATAATGACTTGAAAACAAAAACAAAACATAGAGAACTGGAAAAAAGAGGAAAGCTGGTCTGTGTTTACTTCCGAGACTAAACTGAAGATATGTAATTGACCTACTTCTTAATAGAGTGTAACCTAGAGTCCTACATCTTTTGCAAAAGTACAGCTTGTGCTTTAATGGCTGCCAGATGTTGCTTTGACATGCCTGACCACGGAGGAAGTGTGCACCAGAGGCGAACATGGCAGAATTCAGATGGCATGATAAAACCTCTGGTTAAACATGACAGATTGTGTTTATATCCGCTCCCCCTCAAAACCCCAAAATGAGCACTAAGGGGTAAAATTGGAGAAACCCACAAGGACAAATAGAACCATGCAAACAACAGCAGACAAGAGGCATCTACGTAATTTTGGAAATAAGTGGATGTGTAGTTACTTCCCCCAAGTAGGTAGAGAAAGCTGAACTCTTAAGTGCCTGCAGATAAGGCAGACAAGCAAGCCAGTTCACCCAAGCACGGGGCTCTAGAAAGACTCAGGAGTGGGCGGGACCAGATACCTCCGCAGACTGGGGGCGAGGGACCAGGCACCTCTGCAGATAGGGGTGAGGAGTAGAGCTAAAGAAGCAGGTTGAGGGAAAATCTCTATGAAGACCAATGGGGGGTGAGGGACCCAGGCCTCACAGATCCCAGTGACTGTCTCAGTCTCATTCTGATATGAGACAAGAAGTTTACTCTGAAGAAATTGAACCAGAGAAATTCTGGGCTTGAGGACACCAGGCACAGTGGAGAAGAGGGTTCAGGTACCGTATTGAAACCAAGGAAGTTAATGAAAGTCAAGATGCTGTAGACGGCTTCCATCCTCCTTCACTCAGAATTCTGGCAGCAAAGAGAAAACACTTTAATTAAGAAATGGACATTCTGGGATTCCCTGCAGATGGTTGGCCCCCACTTGATTACCCTGTAGCAAAGTTCAGTATTCATAAAACAGATACACAGAGCTTCCAAGTGGCATTTCACTCTTCAGCGCATGGGTGGGCAAGGATTCCCAGACATTTGAGAAAGGCCTCTCACTCAAAAGGCCAAGACCAAGATAAACGGAAGAGAGGGGATTCAGAGGTAACAGATGTCTGCTGTTTTGTTTTTACTTTACAGGGAGCAGCGTGTAAAGTAAAATCATGGTTCCTACACTCAGAGAGGAGGGATGAGGTGTCGCTTTTGCAAAACAAGAGCAAAAGCATTTTTATAAGGAATACGTGGAGAACAAGAATGAGCTCTTAAAAACGGAAAATATAACAGCCAACATGGAAGATTCACTGTCAGGCTTGGGAGATGGAGTTGAGAGCATTCCTTCATTCAGCAAATACTGTTGAGTGGCTGCTCTGGCCTTGGCATTGTCCAGGCAATGGAGATTTATCAGTGAGCAAAAGAGGTGAAGAACCCTAGCCTTGCAGAGCTTAAAATCCAGGGTGGGGAGAGCACAATATGATGCTATATAAGTTACATGGTGTGCCTGACGGTGTCACATGCTGGAGGCAAGAAAAATAGAGTGTGATGAGGAGAACAGAGAGAACCGGGGGGGAGGGGAGGGACAAGGTGAAGTTTTAAGTGGGATGGTCAGGGTCGGTCTCATTGGGAAGGTGACAACTGAACAAAGACTCGGAGAGGGGAAGGAGTTCGCCCGGTAACATCTGAGGGAAGATCATTCCAGAAGGAAAACTAGAGCAAGGCCCTGAGACAAGAGGGTACCCAGGCTGTGCAGGGTGTAGCAGGGGCCCAGGGTGACTGGGGCGAAGGGAGAGAACAGGGGGAGGCGAGGGACACAATGGTACCAGGTTGCGTGGGCCTTGCAGGCCGGGGAGGGACTTCGACCTTCACGCTGAGGGAAATGGAGGGCCATAGCAGAGCTTTAAGCAGAGCAGTGACAGGATCTGACTTGGGTCTTACAAGGATCACTTTAACCACTGTGTTGAGGACTGGCTGTGGAGGGTCAGAGTACTGAAGAGAGGAATTGGATCCAAAACTCAATGGCAGTGGTGCATGCGCTGTTGCCCTCGTGTTTTCTCTTTAGACCCCCGGTTGTTCCCACTGAGTCAGCCTGTTTGCCTCCATCGCATTTTCTCCCTGAGAAATGACTTGCCAGCCTTCTCCCTTGTCACTCTGCTATCCACCTTACATCTTCTGCTTAACTTCCTCTCCCAGGTCCCGTTGCACTTCTTTCAGCTTCCCTTCCCTTGCACCATATCCTAAGGCATACAATGTCTGGTTGGTCCCACTTCCAATGTGAATATCATTTAATGAGGCCCCCGTTTGGCTCCCTGTTTTTTGCTAAATCTCCGTCAGCAAATGCAAACAAATATTAAGCATTTGCTTATTGGCTATAATCTTCTTTTTGACGCTCCATCATCATGCAGAGGCCTGTACAGAGGTAAGCTTTGTATGACTCCTGGAAAGCCCAACAGTTTAAGCTGCTTTGAACAAGAGGGAAATGGAAAAATCTGTCTTATACCTTAAATTCCAACCTGCAGACCCTTGGTGGAAAAATCAACAACAACCCTCCCACACACATTGACACAATTTTTTATGGGAGTGTATCTGTTTATACTGAAAAAGATTAGATTATAAGGAAAAACACCTGAATTATTTTTTGCATAAAATCATTCTCCTCTGTAGTTTCTCAGTGCTATTTTTTTTTTCTGATGTTAAAAAAATATATATAGCCTAAGGGACTTCAGGTAAAGATGATAAAACTGCAGGTTCACAAAATTCCTTTTCCCCATATTTGCTGAAATTAACAAAAATATAAAAATAATAAAAAACATGTCATCAATCCTGAAACCAAAAAGAGATCTCAACTACATACCATAAACTTTGAGAGGTGTCATCCAGAAAAAGAAAAACTGGGCCAACTTGAAAGAAGGTGCTTAAAAAAAAAACCACAGTGTTCTTCAAAGAGATTGGAACATGGAGAAGTATAGGAGGGAATTCTGAAAGGTCTCATTGCTTTTCAAGGTTCTGACTGTAAGTGTAAAAATAACCCAGAGGGAAAACTTGGAATAACCCATACCTCCACTGGGGACCCTTTCTTCCATCAAGAAGATGTCTTCCTATAGGTGAGAAGGGTCCAGAAGTTTATATCTTTCCTGCCTCTGGTACGTCAATACGTGGGCAAGGGATACAGGAAGCATCGCTAGGAATAATTATTACAGCCAAACCAAGGAAAGGCTCCACAAGACATGGAAAACAGAATATCTATACCCAACCTAATCAAAAGCCTATGGTGTACTCCAGGCAATGAAGCAAACTTCTGGTGCATTTATTTTGTTTGTATTAAGCAAGGAACTCAATGACCCAAAGCTTCCCAAGGCCCCAGCTGTGTCTCCACTCTGCTTGAGCATCTGAAAGACTAGATGAGGCGTACCAATCATGAACATCCAGTTCACATGATCAATGGAAAAATAAAATAATACCCAGTGAAACACTATTTGGAATAAATGGCATGCTGACAAGGAATGGCTTACACTCATTAAGAGTTTCCAGGTCACGCTGACATGTGACTTAGGCAAAAAAATCTGCACATACAAAAAAGTGGGGGGTGGGGGAGGCACAGGCTCCTAAAGACAAAGATTTCAAAGAGTCATGACAACCAATGCATACTGAGTTCCATTGACCCACCAGGCACTATTTCAAGTGTTTCATGTGTATCAACTCCAATAATCCTCACGACACTCCAAGAGGAGCATCATTATCATCCCCATGGTTACAGATAAGAAAACTAAGGTGCAAAGGAGTTCAGAAGCTTGCCCAAGCTTCCCCAGCTGGTAAAGGTGGGGCCAGGACTGGAACGCAGGCAGTCTGCGTCCAGAGCCTGTTCTCATCGACTCGGCTCTCACACCCCAACAAACAGACAATGGTTCAGGCAGCTCCTTTGTACCCTCAAAGAGAAGAGATGTACTGGCCATGCACCCTTTCTTGGAAGCTACTGGAGGGAGGAGAACCAAGAAAGAAGGAAAGCATAAGCTCAAGAATCAGGGATCCAACATGGAAGAGCTGCTTTAAAAGTCCCAGGACAGGCACAGTGCAGTGGGCCCCAAGAGCGCAAGGACACAAGGAACATCACAGAAAATGTTCAGTCGATGTGCTTGACAATTGGAAGAATTATTGCTGATCACTTGATGGGTCTGTTAGAGCATTTGGCAAAAATTAACAGTAGGTATATAGAAAATAAAGCAGACTTTTAAAATGAGACAGCTATTAACTATAAGTAAAAGCAAATTTAGTTGACAAAGTAATGAAAGGGTAGTCATATTATACTCCTTAGCACACTGGTGAATCAAATTAATGTGTAATATGAAATATAGTATATTGTGGGGGAGCTTCGGTCCAGCAAAGCTCCTCCGGCCTTCACAGATGAGAATAAGTCTACCAAGACATGATCTGCTTGGGGAGGAAAGGCTGACCAGTCTCTCAGAGGAGAAAGGCCTTAAGCCTCTTTCTCAATGGGCTTTTATTGGGGTTAGTTTGTGTAGGAATACAGGGCATATACATAAAGTTCATCAATCATTGTCAGGCAGTAATGATCAAAGAATAGATAACATTCAAAGAACTATGAGGGCTTATTCTGAGTCAGGGTCAGATAGAGTGATGCCAAAGGGCCATAAAACTTTGGGAAATAAATTTATTTTATTCTGGGACCCTTATCATTTAAATTGAAGGTATTCTTAGCAAAGCAAGTTTCACAGGATTTTATGCATTCTTTCTTAAGCCTGATCCCCTGAGGGAACCACCCTTTCCAGCATAGGGCCACACCACCTCTGGCATTGTTTTAGGCTTAAGTCAGGTGGGGGAAGTAAGGCAGCCAAGAGATTAGGAGGCTTCTTGCAGATAGAATGGGGACTCAGGCTATGATAAAGCTGAGGGGTGAAGGTCCATCACCCCTTTTCTATAGTCGGCTAAGTCTTTCCCTGATAGGCCCCTTTGCAATTGTGCTTGTCTTAGGTTGTTCCTCCCTTGAGGAATCTTACCTGTCATTGACTATCCAGCCATCCTCCAGGGGCCAAGCAGGATGAAGTAAAGGGGGCAGAGGCTGCGCCCCTGCCAGGAGGGTAAGTTTTGTCTCCTTAGTGGCTTATGATCCCAAGGTCTTTTTACTCAGCCTTAGCCATAAGGGGTTACAGCTTCTGAAACCAGGCAGGGCAGTTCCCAGTAATATACATACTATGTAAATTACTTATGAAATATATAACATAGTTAATGTATAATAATACAAACACTGTGGACTGTAAAATTTTAAATGTAATTATTGAGATGACAAAGGAAAGGTTAGAGGATGGCAAGAGAGAGCTAAGTCACCAGATTCTGTGATTTGGATGGTGTCAAAAGGAGCAGCCAAGAAATAACAGTATGCGTATCGTTGGTAAATAACAGAAGAAGCAATTGAAACAGTTTGCATGGAATGGGACTGGACTGGGAGGTGGGTAGGTGAGTTTAGGTAGGCAAGGGTAAGAGCTGCTATCTTTTTATAGCATTTTTGTGCTATTTGATATTTCAACTAGACAAAACCTAATTAAACCAAGAGCACACATAAAATTTTAAAGGTTCTCAAAAAAAAAAAAAAATACCCTACACCTTAAAAAGCACTTACTTATAAAATGTTTTTTTCAAATTACTAAAGAATCTAACCAAAAACATTTTAATAAAAACCTCTGCAAAACACTTGTTGAAAATTAAAGATTGGTTTCCTATATAGATGTAGCTCCAGGGAGTCTTAATTTCCTTCCTCTTAAAAAAAAGGGGGGCCACAAACAGCATGGGACTTTAAAATGTGTTTTCTTTGAGAAACTGAATCACAGACTTCCACCCTGTAATTGTATTCTTTTGGTCTTTTCAGGATGCTAAAGAAGGGACCTTTATTTTAGCACTTGGGTGGAGGCGTAACCAAGCCATCTGCGGGATGGTTTGGACTACAAAGAAGAGAGCCATTTTGACTAAAAAGGGTTTCCATACTGATGCCACCTGCAGTGATTCGTTCTCATTGCCCCACTGTCTGTATATTCTGTGTATATGTGAACCCTAGGTTCCTGTCACAGATTGCTTCTATGTCATGTTTCCCTTCCACATCGTGTTTTTTCCTGACCCATCAGCTCCTCCTTGGGGTCCCCTGGTGACCCCCCACACTGGTTTGCATACCAGAGCTGTGGTATGCAAACAGCTCTGTCTTTATTGGGCAGCAGGCTGAAAAAGGAGAACTTGACAAAGACATGGTGCCAGTTCAGGAGTCTGCGTGAAGACACCTAAGATGACTAGATAAAGGAGGCAGAGCATGACTGTTCCCGAGAGAAACTGGTGGGCACAGTTGGGGATTAAAGAAGAAACAAAGGAAACCTGAAGGAGTCTGGAGAACCCGTATGGTAGACTTTGAACTGGAGGTTGCAAACCTTGATCTTAAGAGGCCAGAGACAGGGAGGGGAGTAAAACCATCAATCTAGGCATTGGAGTGGCCATTTAAGAAGCAGCAGTGAATAACAGGAACATGATGGCAGTGTGTGCAAGTTTATTATCAAAGAAAGCAGAATAGGTTGGGGTGTTGGAGACTATGGTAGCAGAAAGGAGAAGAAAGGGCCCTGGCTGGGTAGCTCGCTTGGTTAGAACATCGTCCCGATACACCAGGGTTGCTGGTTCAGTCCCCAGTCAGGGCACATGCAAGAGCCGACTAATGAACCAGTGGAACAACACATCAGTGTTTCTCTCCCACTCCTCTTCTCCCTCTTCCTCCCTCCCTCTCTTTCTCTCTTGCTTTCTCAAATCAATCAATAAATTTTTTTAGAAAAGAAAGAAAGGAGGGAAAGGTTTATACTGGAAACAGTGTGGAAGAAAGAGTCAGGTTGGTGGTGGACAACATATATAGGGGAAGAGCTGGTGACGAAGATTACACCAAATTCCATTTTCCTTGGGAGACTGAGAAGTATGGGAACCACAGAGGATCCTGAAAGATATATGAGTATCTCTGCCTTCCCCACCCTTGGATAAAGCTGGCATTGAGACATTTATAAATTGTTTGATTTCTGAGCACCAAAAAGATTTTAACGAAGATTCACACAGTCTTAGTCATCTGTTTTACCCTTTCCCGAGGAATACACCTAAATTCTTGGGAGTTGACATAGCACCTGGGAGAGGGGCTGCCCAGGAGGTGTATGAATCAGTCTGGAAATCCAACGTGACATTATGCTAGTGGCCAATGTATGTAATCTGTGTAAAGCTAGGTTTAGTAAGAGAACTACAGATGTTGATGGGTTTTGGTTCTGACTCAACTTGTTTCCTTGCAACATTCTTAAAATATTTTTCTAAAGATATTTGTACTTTGGCTTTCTTCTTTTCATGACCGTAAAGTGAAAACAGGACTCTGCCTCAAACTCAGCCCACACTCCAGAGTAGACAGCAGAACGAAAATGACGGACCTGGCTCCCAGCGCCATCTGTTGGTGGCAGGTAGAATTGACATGCCTTGGCGCTGGCTGATTTTGGTGGCACATGCAAGTTCCTCAGTTGAATTTATAAGTAGTTGAATTTAAATCATTTCTATGATTTAAAAGTTATCTACTATCCAGACAGCCAGCAACGTTTTCTTTTTCCTTCCTCTGCTGTGCAGGTGTGGCGGGGCACCCTGGCCCGCATGCGGTACAAGAGGACCAAGGCAGCTCTGACAATTATCAGATACTACCGGCACTACAAAGTGAAGTCCTACATCCGCGAGGTGGCCAGACGCTTCCACGGCGCCAAGACCATGAAAGACTACGGGAAGCACGTGAAGTGGCCGACCCCTCCTAAAGTTCTTCGCCGTTTCGAGGAGCTTCTGCAAGCAATTTTTAATAGGTAAGAAATTATTGGCGTGTGCTGCATCTATCTGTGGGAGCACACTTAATATGTAATATAAAGTCACAATTCTTACACCATGACGCTGGCTCAGTTGTTTCCCGTTAAAACATTTTCTTTTACCTCATGTCTTTAGTTTTGTAGGTTTAGCTTTCAAAGGGCCTCTCTTTCCCTCTCAAAATAGTGGAACTGCCCATTTAGTTTTCCTGAAGCAAGAGAGCAGTATTCCACCACCCCTGCATCGAGCCATGCTTTAGATGTTGTGGGCATGTAGATTCTACTTTCTTCTCGTAGCAACAGCTATTAAAGTCACCGCACAGAACTCAATCTAGGATTTCTGTTAATCCCATCAGAGCATGGCTGTCTATCCTGCCGTGCCTTGAATTCACAAGGAATTTATAATTCATGACACTGCCCAAGTGGCACCTCCAGAAAGTGCTGTCTCATGAGACTGGTAGTGGGGCCCAAGCAGAGGTCCTTTTTAAAGCCTCCCAGCTGATATTAAAATACAAGGAGACCTAGCTGGTGTGACTCAGTAGATTGAGCACCTGCCTGCAAACCGAAGGGTCACAGGTTGTATTCCCTGTCAGGGGATGTGCCTGGGTTGCTGGCCAGGCCCCCAGTAGGGGGTGCACAAGAGGCAACCACATATTGATGTTTCTCTCCCTATCTTCCTCCCTTCCCCTCTTTCTAAAAATAAATAAAATCTTTTTAAAAAATGCAAGGGAGAAAACAACTGTTTTAGAGCATGCCATTTTTTTAAATAAGCCCTGGCTGGTGTGGCTCAGTGGATTGAGCACCAGCCTTCGAACCAAAGGGTCTCCCATTCAGTTTCAAGTCAGGGCACATGCCTGGGTTGTGTGCCAGGTCCCCAGTTGGGGGGTGGGCACAAGAGGCAACCACACACTAATGTTTCTCTTCCCCTCTTTCTCTCTTCCTTTGTCTATAAATAAATAAGCAAATGAATAAGCATGCGCCTGTGTAAAATTTGATATCTTTCCATCAGATCTTCATTCTTTTATAAACTGCTCTGAATCTGAGTATTCAATTATTTGTAGATCCTTTTTCCTCATTTTTTGAGCTTATTTGTTGCAAGTGTACACCCAGATATATTTAGCTGTGTCTTAGAGGCAGCCATCTAGTCACATAAACTAAGGTAATGGTCCTCAAGTGTGTCATTTGGTGTCATGGTGTCCCACAAAGAACACTGCAAAATCATTGAGATACTGCATGTCAAGTGGCTACCGATATCTGAAGATAAAGAAAAATGCATGGGAAGAAAACTCTTTAATATTGACTATATATCTCGTTTGCTTTTTTTTTTTTTTTTTTTGGAAAAAGAAATTATTGCATATGAAAAGAAAAAATCAAACAGTACAGAATTAATGAGAGCACAAGCACCTCAGTTCTTAGGTATAACACTATAAATGTTAGTTTTAAATTGGGCAGCCTTTTTAATGCACAGGTAATTTTTTTCTCATAAGTTATATTCTCTGTAACCTGCATTTTCGACATAATTTAAAAAGTAATTAAGTGATACATGAATACATCTTCATTTTTTAAATGGCATAATATAAAAATATATAGGATATAAAGCTGAAACCTTTCTTCATACCTCCACTTGTCCCTCCCCATTTTATTTCTTTCTCCGGAAGTAACCACTCATTAACAATTAGTTTGTATCCTTCCAAATCTTTGTCTTCGCATCTACAAACACACACATGTAACAGACAGCATGATATAGTGGGGAACACAAACCCTGGAGCCTGGGTTCGTATTCTAACTCTGCTACTGACCAGCTGTGTAACCTTGGGCAAATTAGTTAACCTCTCTGTGCCTCAGCTTCCTTATCTGTAAAAGGGCCATAATAATAGTACCTGCTCATAGGGTGTTGAAAAGATTATGAGTAAATATGTATAGAAAACATTTCAGATAGTGCCTGACACATACTAAGCACTTGAGAAATATTTGCTCTTACTGTGAGTGTGTTGCATACAGAGTCACATATTCTTTGGGCTTTTCCCTGTTCTTTTGCTACATGAATATATGTATGGTGATATGACTTGACTTAAAATTATCAGTCTTGAAGTTCTGGCCAGTGTGGCTCACTTGGTTGGGGCGTCCTCCTGTACACTGAAATGTCTTGAGTTCGATCCCCGGTTGGGTTGTGTCCAGGAGATAGCCGATCGATGTTTCTATCTCCTTCTCTTTTTTTTCTCCCTTCCTCTCTCTCTAAAAAGCAATGAAAAAAATGTCCTTGGGTGAGGATAAAAAAAAATAAGTCTTGAAGAACTGTCCAACTCCATACCTAGTAAAGATCTGTGTAATATTTTTAATGCATGCAAAGAACTACTGATTCTGTCATGTTGCACTGTGGCCTGTATGGTTTTCTTTAGATTTTGAGGTTTTATGTATGGCCGAGCATGATTAATTTTTACAGAACTTAATTCATTCAGGAAATATATACCAAACCCTGCTGTGCCACAGGCACTGACCGAGGTTCCAGGTGCATGGTGACAGGATGCCAAAGACACTTCCAGACATCTTATCAGGGCTTACAGTCAGTGAGCATCTTGAAAATAATGCGTCTGCTCTGTTGTGGGCGCCCCACATACACACATTCTCTCTCTCTCTCTCATTCTCTCTCTCTCTCGGAATGAATCCTACTAGTTATGTTGTTCTAGTTCAAAGCCAAACTTTTCCTGTAAAGAGCCAGATAGTAAATTGTTTAGGCTTCTTGGGCTACATGTGGTCTTTGTCACATATTTTACCTCATTTTGGTTTGGTTTGGTTTAGTTAAACATGTAAAAACCAGTCTTACCTTGAGAACACAAAACCAGACCATGGGCCAAATTTGGCACAGGCTCTGGTTCACCGACCCCTGACCTAGTCCCCGTGTTCTGTCTAAGGTGCCTTTGAATGTCTCGGCCTGCGGCCTGCTGAGAGGCCTGTGCTACAGGGTTCCTCTGCGACCGTGGGCTTATTTTCCCAAGATCTCAGTGTGTGCCTGATTGTGTTTACGGTTGCCCTGTCCTCGGAGCAGCTCTTCGTTCTGGACGGCTGGAGTCTGGGTCGTGCCCAGCCTCGTCCCCTCTCATGTCGTCAAGGCTGGCGTTTCTGTGGCTGCCGCTGTTGCTGTCTGTTACACACATTTCTTGTTGGAGGTTGGCTCGATAGGATAAGCAGCCCGCATGGCTCTCTCCGTGGTTGTGTAGGTCAGGTTCCGGATTCCCAGGCATGCTTTGCAGTCGGTTAGGTATGGATCTTGCCCTGGGCCACTGTGGGCAGTGAAAAAGGCACAAGCTGACCAGGTCCACAGGCTGAAAACAGACTGGCAGGCAGAGCAAGGACCTCTCCCCACTGAGAATGAAATTGGGGGCTCAAGGGCTAATTGTGGGCTCAAGGGCTAATTGTGGGCTCAAAGGCTAATTGAGGCAGTTGCCTAACATGCTACATAGTATTGTGGGGCCTGCCTGCCCCTAGTGTCCTTGCCTTTGACCACAAACTGCTTCGCACTTGTCCCTCCTTCAGCCTCTTCGGGTGTTAGGATGGTCTGCCCCACTGGAGTGTCAGTTGGCCACAGAAGGTAGAAAAGAGGATTTCACTGTTGTGTTGAGCCTTCACTTTTTCTGTGGTTGTTGTTTCGGCAGCCTACCATCTCTGCCCCTCTCTGCCATGGCAGCTGTGCCCATCTCACCACGGCCGGCCATTCTGTGTTCAGGGAACTGGCACAGCTGTCACCTTGAAATCCCTTACCTCCTGCCCTTGCTCCCAGCCCCTGCTGCTCCAGGCTCAAGGATTCCTGGGGCTGCCTTGGAGAAGGGCCCATCTCCTTCTGCTGAGTGGATTACTCAGCATGGGGCCACTCATCCATCAGCTCAGTCGCATCTGCTTCCTCTCTTCAGAAAGTCTCACACCCTTCGGTCTACTGACAGCACTCCCATTTTCTGGTGGTGCTTTAGATTTTTTTTCCCTATTTTTATATTTATTCAGTTATTTTGGTGGAAATTTGAGAGAGTCAGAAAAAACATTTAGACTCAAGCCACCATCTTGAAACAAGAATATGCCTCAGGAAGATCTTAGATGAAACCAGGCTCTCTAACATTTTGCATATGTAGATGGGGAGAAGACCGCCACTCTTCAGTTTCAGCTGAATCTCACTCTGGTGTTCCGTGGAAACATAGTTTGAGAACCACGGGCCTTGATTAAAACCTGAGGTAAGGCAACTCTCAGTTTGCTGCCAGCTTCCCTGAATCAAGCTCCTGTGGTGGAAAAGATGGCCTAAGTGTCATGTAGGGCTAGGCTGCTGCTAAAAGCATAAAAGTCCTTGTACTTGGTTTTCTCAATCAGGAAGCTCATTTTTTAACTTATGCTTTTATTGCTTAGACAAAAAACCTTGGAGTCATCTTTAAATCCTCTTGTTCTCTTGCTCTCTTGCCCCCCATCTAATCCATCAGCAAGTCCTATTGGTGCACCCTTCAGAACATATCCAAAACCAGTCCCTGTCTCTGCCTCGACCCCCGGATCCAAGCCATCCTCTACAATGTGCATTACGGAAATAGCCTCCTAACTGGTCATCCTGTTCCTAGCCCAGTTCTCTTTAGCCTTTCTTCATACAACAATCAGAATGATCTTATAAAGCAGGAGTCAGGTTTTATCCCTTTTTTGTTCAGAAACTTCCAATGGCTTCTTATCCTATTCAGAGTAAAGGCCAGAGCCCTGATAATGGCCTGCCAGCCTGGGGCAGGCAGAGGGGGTGGGTGGGGGGTACTTGCCCTGGTTCTCCCTGTGACCTCCCCTCATGTGTCTCCCTTCCTCCTCCCTGCTCTTCCTGTGCCATCGTCACAGGAGTCCTGTTTGGTTCTCTAACACACCCAGCAAGCTCACACTTTACAGCCTTTGCACTCAGTTTTCTCTTCCTGGGAGCCTCTGGCTCAAATAGCCACGCATCTGGCTCCTTCACTTCCTGTAGGTCTCTGCGCAAGTATCCTCATCAGTGGTGCCTCCCAGACCACCCTCTGTAAATGACCCAGCCCTTGTTTCTTCCCCCTGCTGCACACCCGCCTCCTTTCCTCACCTCACTTTCTGCTGGAGCACGTATGACACCATGTGAGGGGAGACCCTCCCAAAATGGAATTACCTTCTGGAGGGTGAGCCCCTTGTGGCACAGGCTTCCCCTGCTAGATGAGTGTTCTAGGATCCCATCTCTGTCACTGTACCAGCCTGCAGAGAGGCTGCGTTCGGCTTCAGCACTTTTTTTTTTTAAGATTTTTTCAATGCATTTGCCCATTTCATGATGGGTGATTTCCGAGCACACCTGCCCACACTGCTGCACGTTCTTGACCAAAACCAGCAGTTTTAACCAAAAACGGCATCACCCCAATGCCCCACTCTCCCTATTTACCCAGTCTCTCCCTGAATGACATTATTTTTGTTTCCCCAACAAAATAAGTCCTCAAAGGGAAACGGTTTGCTGATATGGAAGAAGTAAAACAAAAAAACAGCAGAAGCCCTAAAAGGCATCAAAATCCGTGACTTCAGAAACTGTTTTGAGCAGTGGAAAAAACATCTCAACAGGTGTGTTACATAAAATGGAAAGTACTTGGAAGGTGACTGAAGTTTAAACATACAAGAATAAATACACAATGTTCTATAAATGAATTCCAGGGGTTTGGGTCTCCCCGCCTGTGCGTGCTGTTGCCTTGTTTATCGCCTCTCCACTCGAGAGTGGAAGCGCCCAGCAGAAAGGACATGTTCGCATGTTTGCTCGCTGCTGTGACCCCACTGCTTAGAACAGCATCTGGAGTTTAGTAGGTGCCTACAAACACGTGCCAAATGAATGATGAATCCAAAGTAGCTGTGCCCTAACTATGTGTGTAACGGGAGTCCACGTTCACCAAGTTCTAGTTGTGTTCAAATCACACACACAGCAAAGCAAGTTTCACAAGTGTCTCTGGTCACATAAAACTGTGTATTTTAATAAGTGCTGTGTTTATTTTGGAGGCATTTTACCTTTTTTAGGGTAGCATGCAAGTAGTTTGGTTTAATTCTACTAATGGCAGATTCTTGTTTTTGAGAATTAATGGTATTGTGTTTCTGAAGTCTGATACATTTTGTTTATTTACTTATAGATGGAGAGCATCTCAGCTCATCAAAAGCATACCTGCATCAGACCTGCCCCAGGTCAGGGCGAAGGTTGCGGCCATGGAAATGTTGAAGGGTCAAAGGGCTGACCTTGGGCTCCAAAGGGCCTGGGAGGGCAACTACCTTGCTTCGGTAAGTCCAGGAGAGCCAAATAGAATCACTCTGCTCCCTTAACAAACAAAAGTATTTTTCTCCAAGAATTTCTAGAAAGACTGACCCTTCAGAAACTAAATTTCTATGAGTGATACTAAATTAAAAGATTTTATTGCTTCTCAGTGTACAATATTTGATGTTTCCCCCACTTTAAAAAGGTTGTTCTGTCTTCCGTCTGTCTGTATTAGGTATACCCTCGAACCTGACTTTGACCATTTAAACCTTCCTTTGCATAATTCAGCAACTGTTTTTAACTTTCACCTTTGTATCAGTTATTCCCAAAAGTGTGTTTCATCCTCTCTCCCATTCCTTACTTCAAAATGTTTCTAGGACCTTTGGTGTTAAAACAACTTTTTAGTAGCATGCCATCTGGGATGGGGAGATAAAAAGTATGTGTGGGAACCTTCATGAGCGTAGCAATAAAGCGGCATACTAAAAGCTCACCTTTCCGTCGAAATGCTCAGCATAGTATTTTATCATGTTTCCTTTTTCTTTCAGAAGCCAGATACACCTCAGACCTCAGGCACTTTTGTCCCCGTTGCAAATGAACTGAAACGGAAGGACAAATACATGAACGTCCTCTTTTCCTGTCATGTCCGTAAGGTAAGGCGATCTTGAACCAGATCTTTGGAAACAAGAGGCTGATTCAGATGAAAGTTACTTAGAAATGACTTCAATAAAATGTAACAGTAGGTGCGTAATTAGCTGTGTTGTCAGTGAACTACGCCTGTCGATGAGGAGGCACTGATGGGACGTCTGAGGTGGCTGCAGTTTTAGAGAGCGGCTGTAAAGCCTTCGTAAGGGAAGTGGATAGTGTTGACACCCATTTCTTTTAAAAACGGGGGGTGGGGGAGTCCTCCTCCCTGAGGTCAAGGATTTGTATTTTCAGCATGTGTATCTTTCATAGCACATACTGGTCTGCCTTGTATATGGTGGTTATTGAGGACTTTTTACGTATGTTTTATTACTATTTTAAATAGGGGAAGAAGGAGGAAGAACATAGTTTGGAAAAGAGAGAAGGACATAGTGATATTTGGAAAGGCGGGGGAAGGGTTATATGCTGTGCATATGTTTGCTTTTCTGAAGCAGGATGTGCTTCATTATTTACCTGGAGGCAGCAGCAGCTGGGCAAGGGGAACTGGTGTAAGCTGGAAGGTGGGCGGCAAGGGACTTAGCTGGTTGTTTAAAGCCTAAGATACTTGTTTAGAAAAGCAGAGAGAGGAAATTATAAGGGTATTTTGTAAAACTATGCAAATAAATTTTAAAATATTAAATGGGTGAATTTAAGAAAAATATTTCCTAGAGTGACCTCAGAAGAGATATTGATATAAATACACCAATATCCAAAGGCAGATTTAAGAAAATGTTGAAAAGTTACCCCACAACAAATTTAGAGGTATTTTGTTTCAAATTAAAAAAAAACACACAGAGTGTTATTCATATCAAAATAATGAAATACTATTTTTCAGGTATAAGTTTGGCAAACTTTAAAATGCCAGTAACAACTAGTGTTTGGGAGGGTTTAGGGGAACAGTATCGGTAGGTCATAAAAGAAGCCTCAATAAATTTAAAAGGGTCAAAATCATACAAAGTGAGTTCTCTGACCATAATGGAGTGAAACTAGGAATGAATAACAGAAAGCAACTGAGGGTATGCAAAACTAGGTGGGAATTAAATGGCACACTCCTGAACAACCAGTGGTCAAACAAGAAATCACAGGAACATCAGAACACGTGGAGAAGACAACACAGTGTACCAAAACATAATGGGATGCGGCTAAAGCCATCTTAGAGGGAAATGTAATGCCTACAATAGAAAAGATGAAAGATCTTGTATCAGTAATCTTCTACCTTAAGACACTAGTTAAAAAAAAAAAGGCAAACTAACCCAAAGCAAGCAGGAGAAGGAAATAATCAAGTCCTTTATAGCAGAAATCAATTAAGATAGAAAATGTAAAAATAATAGAAAAAAAAGCAAGAAATCCAAAAATTGGTTTAAAGATCAACAAAATTGACAAGTCTCTAGTCAGACTGACCAAATACTGTAATAGAAGAAATAGATTAAACTTTAGTCATGTAGTTTAAAAATTATATAACTATTAGTGTTCAGACATTCTAAGGAAGGAGAGATCATCAATTCGGTGTAATACAAACTTTTTAACTAAGTTTTAAACTTAGAATGAAATACCCTATTTTGCCGTGTATAATGTGCACCGTTTTGCCCAGATTTCTGAGGGAACAGGAAGGGTGTGCGTTATACATGGGTACAATGACCGCACGCCATGGGTATAACAATCCTGTGTGTGATGTGCACAGAACTGTAGGTGCGCATTATACACGCCAGAATGCGCCACATGTCAGTGAGGAACGTCTGCTGGCAGTGTCTCAGAGTGGTTGCTAAGTCCTGAGTCTAATTCCGAAGTCCTAAATTCAGAAACTAGTTTATAAGTATACCTCGAGTTGATCAGCCAATCAGGAAATGACTTTTGCTAACCAGATTCACGGAACCACAAAGGAGTCGACCATTTCCGCCATTTTACCAAGTCCTCATTTCTACTATCTAGGATACTTCCTTTTTAGAGTCAAGATATCTGGGAAGTCAAATTAGTAATCAGAACAATTGATCAAAAAGACAGTTGGATGGCTTTGACAATCACCCTCCACTACGGAAAAGCCTGGTGCTCTGATTCCTGTGATGACAATTTGATGTCTGACAGCATGTCTCTCCCTGGGTCCTGCTGGATAAAAACTGAAAAATTCCTTGTCGTGCTCCTGCATTTTAAGTTCAGTACAAAATAGTATTTCCCCACTTTAGAATCTTGTCCTCTTTAGAACCTTTTTAATCCCAGGGACGTACCAAGATAAACTTGACGCCATTCCAGTAAAGCCCTCTTCTTTATGCTTCCATTCTTTATGAAGCAGCCGCTGTCTGTTAACTACGGTCATAAACCTGCAAATAGCTGCTCTCCCTCCTGGGCTCCCCCCCATTCTCCAGGGAAACGTCCTCTCTGGCCCCCTGTGGTGCTGACTAAACCTACAAACAGATCATTAGACATGTTTGGGCAAAAAGCAAGATGATAGGGATTTTTTTTTCTTTAGCTGAGGACTTTACCTTAGGAAATAGAAGAAATAAGATGAGATCTTATCTAATAGCCTATAATCCAATTTTTCTATTACTTCATGAATTTAAATGGAAGAAAATTAGTGCGCCTATGCCATGATTATTTTAATGTAGTTTGAATTTACAAATTTACATATGTATATGGAGAGTTTTTCTTTCCACTGTGGTTTAGCTAAGTTGTGCGACTTGGAGCTTCCACTTGGTCACAGGATGTCCTTCCCACTCACTTGGTCATGCTTTAAGGATGCTTTGAGTTGCTAAAACAGAAGGTCAAGATTCATGACCTGTTCTCTTTAGAAATTACATTTTTGCATATAAAAGGAATGTAAAATTTCTAAACAGTCTCAATAAGATGGCTGCTTTAAGGTTTTTGTTGGTTTCCAGACCAACTCATGGACCTGTCATAGAAAGGACAATGCTCTCCACTTTACCACCACGGCCTATTGTTTTCAGCTCTTGTGTGACCTTGTGAAATTATGCAAAAATGTTGTTTTTTCATATTTTTGCAACATACTCATATTTTTCAATATGAATTCACAAAATACGAGGAACACTGCTTTTGCTTATTATTCAGCTTCCACCTTATGCATTCTCTATTCTCCATGTCCTGGGATGGACACAAATGATGACTAATGTCCTCCCGCACGGGCTGCACACACCAGTGTTCTGTTGGGTCTGGGTGTGTGCTCGGAAAGGGGGCCCTCATTCACTGTGTTTGGGAAATGCTGAGCGAAACCAATGAATGCTCTTTGAGTGCAGCATTCTCAGAGCCTTTAATGTATTCGTGGGCTATGAATACCCCAGGAGAGGCTGTGGTTTGCATTGTTCCTCAAACCAGCTTGACTTGGAGCCCTTTCTTGCACAAAGTATGTAAGGCTAGTGTGGTGCTAATGAACAACTTAGAAGATGCTGATGCGGACGCTCCACCATCACTTACGTCAAGTCTCCTGACAAGTGCCAGTTCACTTCCTTGGCAAAAACTTACCACGTGACATGAATGGTTATTACCAAGAGTAGTTATTATTTCACCATGTCAACTCTATTTTTTTCTTAATTACAGATACCATTTTTGTCAAGACAAAAAGTCTTGAGGAAATATGTAGAGAACTGACTGATTTCTAAAATTATGAGGCAAGAGGGAGAAGACTGAATAAAATTCAAATTAAATTTGAATTTTAGTTTGCTATATTCTACCTATAACAATATATCTTCAATGTCCCATCCTATCTGTCCTAATTTATTTACTTAGGTGTATATCCTACCAGCTCTAACAACGTTTTCAAATTAATCTCTTAACTTCTTTGTTTGCATCTTGAAAATTGGATCCTGGAAGCAGGAATGGGGACTTCATATATCACAGCTGTGCCTTCCATTCTACTTAGCTGAGGGGTTTTGGTGGGTTTTTTACTGTTTTGTTTTGCTTTCCTTTTTCTTCTCATCACTGAGAAACCTGACCTTGTAGTTCCTCAGGAATTTTCAGTGCTCAGTGCCCTGATGTAAATGTTACAAATCTATAACATCAAAACATGCTAATCAGCAAGCAGTTAACTACAGATTTATAAAATGTTTCTTCATTAATTCTGTTAGAAAAAAAGATTTATCTGCAAATGTGAGCATTTTCTGACTCCTTAATAAAGTAGCCCTCTACAGAATCACACACGTATACATTTTCTCCCAATCCTATTATCTAGTTTTATTTTCTTTATATTTGTAAGAAATTACTTTTACTTGGAAGTTTCTTATCTGTCTCAACTCCATCTACTAGTCTCAGATTCTTACTTTAACCAAAGGCTTTATGTCATTCCTTTGTATATCATCAGCAACTTCTAAAGTGCCCAGAAATGCACATGGTAAACTTGGGAGAAGGAAACATTTATCAAATCACTTAGTGCGAATAAATGTTTATCAGTATAATTTTTTTAATTAATAGGAGTTGTGCTAGATTAACAAATGTAGAAAAAATAAATTCAATCCCATTTATAGATTTCTGATGATAGGAAGACACTTTTCTCAATGAAATGGTGAGTCTAAAGATTTTATCAGGGTAGCTGTTGCCTAGTAATTGAGCATCGCAAACTCAGGCACGGGTGCCTTCCTCCAGGTCAGCTCCGGTCAGGGCAGTTCATCTGGTCCCTCGGTGCTCTGTGTGCAGTCTTGAAGTGATGGCCGGTTGTGAAAATTCAACTCTGAAAAGAAAAATTAAATCAACTCATGGTGAAGATGCTTTATGAGGAAAGCCAATATACAAATAAATCTCAACAGTTCCAACCAGGAGCATAAATAATTCCAAATCAACAACCCATGAGCTTGTATATTAATGTTAATATTAGCGAGCTTTTTTATTAAAGCGATAGCTTACTCACAAAGGATCTTGCAACCTCAGATATAAAAGAGCAAGAAGCCCACAGTTCCTTTTTCTTCAGTGCAGACATAAAGCTTTTCCAGGACCAAACTGGGCAATGGGGACTTAAGCTGTTGAGCAACTGTGCTTTTATTTGCCATTGGGGAATTTTTTCTGAACGTTACGCAACCTCCCCACTGTGCCTCGGCCATCTTCCTCTGTTTTCCCATCTGACGGTCCCCAGTCTCAACACTGGTTGGCTCATGTGGAGAAGACGAGTTCTTGAAACTATCCTGTGGGATTTGAAGTACTCTCAAAACCACCTGCTCAGCAAGGATGATGTGGCGAATGCTCTCTAGGTTGCCCACTTCTGTGTTGGAGGCTGTGAGATACAAGGTCAGAGATACCATAGGATCACGACCCTCAAGGAGCTTACTGTTCATGAAATAATAAGGCACTAAATAAAAGTCTGTCATGGATATTTGAGATTCTACATTGTTTTTGTCCTGTCTGTGTATTTGTATCAAGGCATATAATTTATATACAGGTAATACACATTATCAGAAGTATACAGTTCAGTGAGTTTTGAGTAGTGGATATGCTCTGTAAATTACAGCCTTATCAAGATAAAGAACATTTCCATCACCCCAGAAAGCCCCCTCGTGCCCCTTCCCTGCTACGTCCCACCCCAACCAAAGACAATCACTTTTCTGGTTTCCTTTACCACACAGAGTTTTGCTTTTTCTTGACCTTCATTAAAAAGGGAATCATACTTTTTTATGTAAAATTTTTACTTTGTTGTAAAGTGAAGTTTTCAGTCTTTTTATAACTATTTTGATAACTTATTTGTAATTATTTTATAAGGAAAGCAACTTTTTTGATATACTTCAAATTTAAAACAATCTATATCTTTTATTTTGACTGAATTAGAACTATATTAGTGAGGTTATAGTCATTAGATTATTTGTCACAATATTAATAAGTAAAACCAACCTCTTGCCAAACATAGCTTCAACTGTAAGTTAAAAAACCCTGTGTCCTGCCCTGGCCAGGGGGCTCAGCTGGGTAGCAGCTGATTGATGTCTCTCACATCAATGTTTCTCTCTCTCTTTCTCTCTCTCTCTCCCCCCTCTCCCTCTCCCCCCACCACCTTCCTTTCTGTCTAAAATCAATAAACACATCCTTGAGTGAGGATTTTTAAAAATAACTAAATAGTAAAACAGTGTTCTACACAAACTTTTTTAACAAGTATATTTTTATAATTAGTATCTATGGTCTAAAAATTATAAGTCAACTGTCCTTGAAATTATTCAAGCTTTCCAATTAAGTGAAAAGTTTGCACTTTTAGCAGAGACAGAGAGAGTAACTCGATTTCATGAGGAGACACAGACGAAGGGCAGATGTAACACGACTGTCTTGCTGTGTAGAAGCATCCCCCGACCTTCCTTCCTGTCTTTCCGTCCGAACAATAATAGGTAGTGAGATGATGTGTCCAGTGCTCGGCATTAGCAAACCACTTACGCCAGTAGGTTTCAATGTTATTTTCTTATTTCATTCTTAATTCCACATATATTCCACATATTTATTCCACAACTATGGAATATAAGTTCATAGAAAACAGTGATTATTTTTTACTCTAATAGGTTTTACAATGGAATGAGTTGGGTCTCCATTACCACAGTCAATTTTTTAACATCTTTGTTACCCCGAAAAGAAATCTCACACTCCTTAGCTGTCGTTTGTCCAAACCTCTCATCTTCCCCAGCCCTGCGTCACCACTAATCTACATTCTGTTTCTGTAGATTGGCATCCTGGACATTTCATAAAAATGGCATCATACAATTTGTGTAACTGGCTTATTTTACTTAACATGTTTACAAGATTCATGCATGTGAAAGCATGTTCATTTTTTATTGCCAATTTATATTCCATTTTAAGGATGGATCACATTTTATTTATCCATTCATGAGTTGACATTTGGGTTGTTTCTGCTTTTTCCAGCTACCGTGATTAATGTTGCCGTGAACATTAGGCCCAAGTGTTCGTGTGATTATGTGTACCTGGGAGTGGAATTTCCAGGTCATATGGCTGTGTTTATCTGGCCGAGGACCTGCCGGACTGTTTTCCAAAGCAGCTGCATCATTTTATAGTGCCACCGAAGGCGATGAGGCCTCCATTTCTCTGCATCCTGGCCATCATGTGTTATTATCTGTCCTTTTTGTGATTGTCATCCTAATGTACGCGAAGTGGCGTCCCACCATGGCTCTGATCTGCAGCTCCCTGGTGGCCAGCGGTGACGAGCATGTGTTGGCATGCTTATCGGCCGTGTGTGTATCTTCTCTGCAGAAATGTTTGCTCAGACTCTTAACCCATTTTTAGTGGGGCTTTTGTCCTTTCGTCGCTGAGTTATATATTCTACATACAATCTATACTCTGTATGTTCTACATACAAGTCCCTTATCAGACATATGATTTGTAAAAATTTTCTCTTATGTGGTGGGTTATCTTTTTCTTCATAGTGTCTTGGTTACATGTTTTCAGTCTTTGCACAATTTGTGTTTTCCCTGTTTAATTGTAAAATTCTGCAAATCTGGAAACAGCTACTCCTTTCAGATCTCCGTTGCATCCAGCACAGCGGCCGTGTGTGGAACCCACCTGTTACAGAATATGTCTCCAGTCAGCCACCTCTGTCCCTAGATGTTCTACTTGGCAGATAATTTGGCTCGTTCTCCCTGAGATGATACAGTTATTGGTTGGTTTTCTTACAGGTCAATCGATTTAGTAAGGTGGAAGACCGAGCAATTTTTGTCACTGATCGTCACCTGTATAAAATGGACCCCACCAAGCAGTACAAGGTGATGAAGACTATTCCTCTCTACAATGTAAGTACTCTGCTTTCTCTGAGTGAGGGATTATTAGTCTGGTGTTCATGAACCCCTTGTGGGCTGGTAGTCTGATCACGAAAACCTTTGGGGCTTCAGGATGCCTGTGAATTCTTGAAATTTTATGCCAATCTTATGTTTATACAAATGTACAGTTTTCTACAAGGAGTATCCAAAGCGTCTAATACATTAACAAAGGCATTTTTTAAAGGGTAAAGACTGCATTCTGTGTGATCTTTTTCTATTCCTAATTCTATTCACTGCTTACCTGTTGTTATACATCATGTATTTTCTTACTTACTTTCCTGAGGCTTGTTCTTTCTCTCTTCCAGATCCTACTTCATTGCTTCAGGGTTGTGACACGTAATATATTTTCTTATTTTCATAAGGCTTGTTTTTATATGGAAATAGATCAGGCAGAGAATTACTGTATGAAAACATTACCTGTCTTTTAAATGTAAATTTATGCTGTTTCCAGAAGGTTTTTTCATCAATATGTTTTACCTGTGACCCAGACCCACTCAGTTGTTCACTGTCTCCTCAGGGTTTTCAAATTCTGAAATCAGTTCCTTATTTGAAATAAGAAATTTGGTAGGTGTCTTCTTGGATTTCAGTATGAGACTTTTGTTATTTTTTTCCTGTTTTATGGGGTCTGCTTTACAAGTGACTGTTTGTTCTGATTCTTCAGAAAGATCCTGCTGGACTATTGGATCTTTTCACGCATGACATGATTTTTTCTGTCTGCTAGTTCTTAACGAGGGAGGTCTGTGTTTTTCCAATAATAGAATATGTGAGGAATATTATTAAAGATTGTTTTAAATGCTCATGGTCTCTGCAAAAGGGAATAGGAAACAATGCTTTGTAGTTTTATTTTGCTAAATCAGGAGTCTTGTTGGTCGTGAGGTACAAAGAAGGCAAATTATTCCTAGCTTTGCTAGGTGGTCCAGAACATCACTGCAGACTCGCTGCCCAGATTGTCGCCCAGGTGGAAATTTGTCTTCATTATGCGTCCCATGCGCACACTCATGCGTGCACCTGTGCACACATGTGTACACATGTGCGTGCACACGCACACACAGACCTTCCACGAGAAGGCTAATGGATTGCAGCTAATAAGGAAATGCTATTCTGAGACATTCTTGATTATATATATTCTTAGAGAAGACTTATAATCTTATATATCAATCACAGTTTAAGCCTAATAACCCTGAAGTCTTAAAGTAGGAGGTGAAGGAAAGGAAAGGAAAAAATCAAATTCTGTCAAAGTCTAGTGAAGTGTGGAACCAAACAAACATCAATTGTGATATGCGTTTTACTTCTTTTCCTTACTTTCTGTTAAGTGGAGATCAATCAGGCACAGGATATAAATTCAATAAATAGTTGAACAACTCTTTGAACTGAAATTATGTTCCCAAACTACCTTCCATTTTTGTATTGACTGGTGTGTATTTATATTCATTGTTGCCCTTTACCACATTCTCATTGTTGTTCACGTTAGCAATAATATTATATAATGTCAAAAATTAATGATGTTTAACAATTGCAGTAAGGGTAGACCAGTGTCAGCAGGATGGATACACACTGTCGCAGGTGCTGTCAGTACTCTGCCCGCATCCCCTGGATTCCCTTATTTTTGTGTATATCAGCATAACTTCCAGCAGCCAACATCTTTGTCAAAAACTACACTGCCAGAACCCACTTTGCTCCCACACCCAGAGGACTGGAAATGCCCACCCACCCCAGCAACCCAGTGACCAACGAGTAGGGGGTGGTGAGTGCTTCTGACACCTCACCATTGACCAAGATCATTCTGAGGTGTGTTTATACCATTTCCTAGAGCTTCCCTGAGGAGTAAGCTGCAGTTGCCCACACTGGAAGCTGGCTTAATGATGGGCCCTAGTGGCTGCCTTCCCTTCCCTGAACCACCTCCCAACTTTCTTGCCAGTGTCCCAACACCTCCCACGTCAGTTCTGTGGGCTGGTCAGCCTTTGTCCAGGGCGTGCTTCTGGGAGGAACTGACTTCAGTGTCGTGGCTGCCTCTTAGGAGGGAGCAAGTTGAATGGGATGGGCAGTGTTCAACTGGATCAGTAAAAATGTTTTAAAATCTGGAGTCAGTATGGCAAAATGCTAAGTCTGGGTAATAGGGACATATTTATGTTCTTTTACTCTTTTTTGTATGTTTAAAATGTTTTGCAATTAAAAACAGTTTTAAGACAAGGAACCTTTAAAAATGACAATGCTGATAATAGTGATGGAGAGGCTGGGAAGGAATGAAGGAGAATGATTTCCATTTTCACCATGTTGGGTTTTAGGTACTGGGGACACTTGTAAGTATACATCTCATAGATAGTCGGAGGCCTAATGTTATAGGGAGGGGAAGAATCCAGCACTTATGATAAAATTTAAGAGTAGATCTGTATATAACTGGAGGCTGAGTTATGAGTCTAGAGGGAGAAAGGGGGCAGATTATTCAAGAGCATCCATCCATTAAATGGTGGGGAAAAGAGAATCACTGATGGAAATGGAGTAAAATGGAAATCTTTTTATGGTCCTCCATTTTCTCAACTCCCTTTTAATGTGCTAAGTGAGCCCTAATTTTTCTACAGTTCTGTCAGATGATGAATTATTCTAGGAAAGAAAGGAACTATGAAAACACCATTTTCCAGAGTCAGATTGGAAAGTCTTCAGAAATAAGAGAAATCAATAAAAACACATAGTTGAGTGTGCCACACTTCTCCTCTCACACTCTGCTTTTCATTTCTCCCTCTGCTCTGGCTCCAGGGAACAGGCTGTAACCACATCCTATCTTTGGTAACATTTTGCTTTGTCTTAAGTGAGGATACATGTAGACGTATGGAGAGGAGTCTGACGGAAATCCAGGACACGCCACCATTCATTCAGGTTGCAAAGCAGCTCTATGGAACCGTGTCACCCTGTGGCCCCTCGGCAGTGTGAATGTGCCTTAGATAGTCCAAGTTCCTGCCATTCTCTCAGTCTCTGCTTCTCTTCGTGCGTCTTCTTACTGTCAGTTACTTCTTTTGCAGCAAGGGCCAGCGCTAGGCTCAGGTCTAAACCAGCCAACCCAGCAAACCATTAGAGTTCTGATCTACACTAATGCATTGAACACCGTGTCTCAGATGAGGCCTCACCATGGCAGCCAATGCCACGTGATCCAAACTGGCATTTTCCTTCCCTGTCAAGTACTTGCAAATCTGTGCGTAGTTTTTCCTGACTTTTTCTAATATAGCATGGATAATTATTACAGTTCATTTTTGGTATAGTTGATCTCTTTCCTCTACAATTTTTGACAATTGCCCTTAGCCCCAAGTCACATTTGGACCATGGTCACAATCATGCTGAATATCGAGGTGGGTCATTAGGTTTTCCCAGTGGGAAAGAATCAGTAGGAGAGGAGTGCTTCAACTGGGCTTGCTTCGCCAGGCCCCCTTCCACCATTCCCATGGCCAGGATTCCAGTCTTTGTCAAACAGGACTTACCTTGTGCCACATGTAACCTATGGTACATGTATGTGCATGCATATATGTGTGTTCTGTGGGGGGGGATCTGTAAACTTTAAGTTTATTCATTGCTTGTGAGACCATCTTTGCTTCATATATATTTTCAATATTTATAACACCACCACACAAAGCTATTATCACACAGTCAACATTCTACTGCACTGACTTCATCCCCAAGTTACTTTTTCAGTGTAAGAATTCATCAGATTGCGTATCTGTTGCGTTGTTCTGGCCAGTTTCTGTTCATTTAAAAGCAAAACACATTGCAGAATTAAAAATAAAATTTAAAGATAACTAAAATTAAAATTTAAAGAAGGAAAAACTCGAAGGTAACTGTTTTTTATTGTATGACTTAGGCCTCTCCTCCCCCTTCTCTACCAGTGACCTGTTGTTCGTGCTCACTGATTCTACCCGGTCAGAGCAACAGTGTCCATGCCTCGTGCCCATAGACACGGCAGTCCTGGTTCTGTTTCCCTCGGGCGTGAGCGCCTCACCTAGAGCATCTTTGCTGTTGCCATCGTTTTCCTAGTGGCGGTATCCCCTTGGAATGGGGATTTTACTTTTTTCATGAGGCTTGGGGTAATTTAAGTAAAACTGAACTCATTGGATTGGCAGCCCCTTAGAATCTTTCACTGACCTGTGGGACACCCCTACCACAAGTTCATTCATGTCTGGGCAGATTTCTTAACGTTTTATGGATGTATGCCTTCCATGCAGAAAAGGGCACAGATCTTAAGTGTATAGCTTGGCATATTGGCACAAAGTGAATTCACCTGTGTAACCATCACCGAAGTCAAGAGATAGGCCATTAATAGGACTCCCAGAAGCCCCCTGTGTTCCCTCCCAGCTGCCACCTCTTCCTTCATTTTCGGGGGCATAATCTTGCTCATTTGGAAATAAATGCAAATTAAGTCAAACATTATATATTCCTTTTTTCTTCTTTCAACATTGTATTTATGAGATTTATCCATGTTGTTTCATTTTCATTGCTGTGTGGTATTTCCTTGTGAAAATATACCACAGTTTGTTGATTCATTCAAGTGTTGATGGATATTTGAGATTCTTTTTGTCCTTCTTATGCATGTCTTTTGGTGTCGTGTGCATACGTTTTTGTGAGACAAATACCCAGAGGTGAAATAGCTGTTTGACATTCATAAATAATTCCTGTTTTCCAAGGTAGTTGTACTGGTTCACACCTCCAGCAATGCATCAAAGTTACCGTTGCTCCTGTTCTTGTCCAATACTAGGTTCTGATGGTCTTTTAAATTTTAGCTATTCTGATAGATATGTGATAGTTACGCATTGTGGGTTTTTCCCCCAGTTTTGTTGAGATATAATTGACATATAACATTGTTAAAGTTGAAGGTATATGATGCGTTGATTTGTTACATATATATTACAAAACGATCACCTGTGTAGCATTAGGTAACACCTCCATCACATCACATAATTACCGTTCCTTTTTGTGGTGAGAACATTTCAGATCTACTCAGTTAGCAACTTTCAAGTGTATAATACAGTGTTGTTATTAGCTTTAGTCACCATGCCGTACAGTAGATCCTCAGAACTTCTTTATCTTATAACTGGACATTTATTCCCTTATCCAACGTCTCCCCGTTTTCCCCAGCGCCGGACCCTTGACAACCACCACTCTCTGTTTTAGATTTCACAGATAAGTGATATCAGGGTATTTGTCTTTGACTCACCTCACTTAGCATAATAGTGCCCTCAAGGTCCATCCAAGTTGTTGTAAATGGCAAGATTTCCTATTTTTTCCCTTGGTTGAATAATATCTCATTGTCCTTACACACCATGTGTTTATCCATTTATCTGTTGACAGATATACATTGTGGTTTTATTTGCATTCTCTTTATTATTAATACTCTTTGTGTGTTTGTTGGTCATTGGGATGCCTTTTTGTGAAGTGCCTATTCAACTCTCTTGCCTATTTTTTCTTCTGTGTTTTCTTTTCGTAGTCGATTTCTAGGCATTCTTTTTATGTTCCACAAATGTGCCTGTTGGCAGTTGCATGCGTTGCCGCTCTTTCCTTCGACTCTGTGATTTGCCTTTTCATTCCTTCAGTGATGTCTTGGAACATAGTTTTCCTGTTGTCGTCATTTACCTGATCAGTTTTTCCCTTTAAGATTGATCTTTTATTTTTGTTTAAGAAATCATTCTGTATCCCAAGATCGTGAAGATAGTCTCTTCTGTTATGTCCTGCACACGTTACTGCTTTGCCTTCACGTGGACGTCTGCAGTCCACCTAGAATTGATGTTTGGGCCTGTGTGAGGCTACAGCCCCAGGTTCAGTTTTTCCGAGTCTGGACAGACACTGAGCTCAGCACTGGCTACTGAGGTCATCTTTCCCCGCTGCCCATCAGTGCTGCATCCGTCATAAATAGCGGTGTCCACACGTCTCTTTCCAGTCTCTCTGCTCTGCTCTGTTGGTCTGTTGGCTATCCTTGTCCCAATTACTGTTTAAATTACTATTGGGCAAAGATTTTATTAATTTATAAAATGAATAAATGTTTAAAGCCCCTCCCTCAATTTCATCTCCTTCCCAACATAATGTTCTCGGTAGCCAGATCCACATGAAGGGAAAGAGAGCTGAGGATGGCTGTAAAGCGAATCTTATCAGAAAGAATAACTGACTGCATACCCATTTTCTTTGTCAAAGTCAAATGCGTTTAGGAGTCAGGTCCAGCAATGAACGAAGCACATACCTCATCATGGGGCAGCCTCTGCTCAACTATCACCACTTGTGGTCGCTGCTAAGTCCAGTATGCCAAATCTGTGGATTCACCTAGAAAAAGCTGAAGTCTGTATCTTACGTAAAATCTCCGGATAGTTAAATGCCAGGCGAGCCAAATAAAATGCGGCTGTAGGCCGCTTCCAGCCCACAGGCCACCAGTTTGCTGCTCCTATTTTTAAAGGTCTCCACTTGTCATTTTTGATTCTACATGAGCTATAACCATACTCCTCGGTCTCCTCCACGCCAAACATTAAAAATTCTAAAACCTATGATATGTTTTATTCTAGGCCTTATGTGGCAGAAACAGACACCAACTATTTCTCACTTACGAAAAACTAACTGGGTAGGAGCTGTAGAAGAATATGTTTTCTACTACAATTAGCAGGGAAGGAAGAGAACAAAGGAAATCTTCGGTAGAACTATCTTTCCTGCCTTGAGAACTTTCTACCCCTCAGAGTTCACTGCCACTTCTTTGCCTCTGACTTTTTATTATAATATTTCCAAATGTGCAGAGAAGTTGAAAGAATAGGACAGGGAACCCCTGTGCCCTCCACCTGCATCCAGCGTGTCTCTTCTTTCGCCACACTCGTTCGCGCCCTCTCGTGACGCCTCGCCACCGACATGCTCCTGTGTGCATGCTCCTTCGTAAGCACAGTACTTGCTTCGTGTCTAGAAAGTCAGTATTTCCAAAATATTTCATATCCAGCACATACTCAAATTTCCTCCATTGTGCAAAGTATATCTTGCGTATACCTATTTTTTTTAATCCAGCCATTTCTAAAGCATCCGCTCCATTTTACATCCCCCCAGTATAGGAGTCCAGGTTTCTTCACATCCTCACCAGCACTGGATACACATGACATTGACCTTTTAAAGAGTCCAGGACTAAGTCTTGTCTGGCTTTACCTGGTGTTTTCTGATAGTTCATTTAACTTACTCTCCTAGTCCCTGTATTTCCTGTATACTGGAAGTTAAATCAGGACATGTTCATTTTATTTGAATATGCACTCTCGCATACTTAACATTATATCTTGCATGTCAACAAAAATGGCACATACACAGCTAATTCTGCCTTGTGGGTCATCTTTGGAAAATTTCATTGTAGATAAGCTGTTATTATGTTGCCCCCCACTGTAGCCTAAATTTCCTACAGCTTATAGAATAGACCCCCCATGTTTTCCTGTGAACAACTAGAATTTAACATAAAAATTGAGATAAATATAAAAACCTTCAAACATTACCTGTTCATAAGTTGCCAATCACTGATAGTACCTGTTATTTTTAATTTCCTTTTTCAGTCTCTTTTCATACCCAGTATTTTCCAGTACTTTGCTCTTAACATTTTTTAAGCATTTGTCGTTCATTAATCCTCTCATGAGAAATCTGCACAATCACTGCAGATGAAGTCACTGCGGAATCTTTCCCCCTTCTTTTTGCCACCCCCAGCACTGGCCTTGGCCATTGCCCTGGCATCCTTCATTCTGTTCTTGCGGTTCCTCTCTGTTTTCTTGAGGTCTTCTTCTCATACAGACCAAGTCTGGGTTTGGGTTTACTTTTCTCTGTGCAATCCGAAGGATCATAAATCACGCCAAAGCCAGTTGTCTTGCCACCACCCAAACAGGTTCTGAATCCAAACACCAAAGTGACATCCGGTGTGGTCTTCTACATTTTGGCTAGTCTTTTCCAAATTGCTGTCTTAGGTACTATTGCCTTAGGTACTGTCCAAGGTGAAGGATGTCATTGACCATTTGTTTCTGCCAAAGTCATCTGTTGGTCATGAATTGCCTGGCCCAGATAGTTACCGGGACACCCATAACAGCAGTCCGTCCTGGGGCAGCCAGGGAGGAAAAGCTGCCTGACGGTTCTCATACATTTCTGCACCATTATCTCATCTCCCTCCCGGAACCGCCAGCCACCACCAGTCCTTGCACTGTCTGTTCCTGCCTTTTCTGGAATGTCATGCAGTGACAACCATGCAGTGACAACCATGCAGTGTGCAGCCCTTTCAGACTGGCTTCTTCCACTTGGCAATGGGTATTTGAGGTTCTTCTGTGCCTTTCCATGACTTGATAACAAAGGATTTTTTAGTCACTGAATAATATTTTATTGTGTGGTTAAACCATAGTCTATCTAATTGCTTATTGAAGGACATCTTGGTTGCTTCCAGTTTGTAGCAATTATGAGTAAAGCAGCTATAAACATACACATGCAGGTTTTCATATGGACACAAGTTTTCAGATCATTTGAGTAAACAAATACCCATGAGGAAAATTGCTAGGTCATGTGACAGGCCTGAGTTTGGCTTTATAAGAATTGCCAAGTGGCCTTCTGAAGTGGCTGCACCATTTTGATTCTCACCAGAGATTCATGAGAATTCCTGTTGCTCCATACCCTCATCAGTGTTTGGTATTCTCAGCTTTTTTAAATTTTAGCCATTCTAACGGGTAGATAGTGGTATCATGTGTTTTTCTATTACCCTAAACTACAGAACTCAGCACACACTTGGGGCTCAGTCAATCTTCAACTACAAGCATTAGCTCTCCACTCTCTGTTAGTAATTGGTTTGTGCTCAGGAAATAAAGACTGATCTTTCTGTAAGCCTAAACAAAATGTAACTACATGATAAACTTGGCACCTTTTTCCCTTCCACTAGCAAAATTATTCAGTCAGCTTATCATTTAACAATGATTCCAGTCACTCTTCCCAGGAAAGATAAAAATAGGAAATTATGATAGGTTTCTGGGAGTATTTTCAGCAATATAGTTCTCACAAATGGTGTGGTCAAATAATTGTCAGTAACAATCTGAGAATGAAACGTTCAAGTTATAGGTGACACCTTTATTGGCCGCAGAGTGACTTCCTATGTACAAACACTGCATAGTTAAGGTTAGGGTTTCAACTGGCTGGAATATGCATTATTGTCAAATTAGTATTGTTCCCCTTGAATCGCTCTCTACACTATACTTGTAAGTTGTAATGTCAAATTAAAGCATCAGTTCCAATACAGTTGCCAAGAAAGGTTAAAATGTGTGCAGGAACAGTGGGGTCAGAAGGTGAGTGTTTAGCAGATCTGGCAGGGAGACTGAACTGTGGTTGCTGCGGCTTAATACGGAGAACAGAGGCAAGACGTAGTCCACAGAGGTAGTGGTCCTCTGCCTGAAACTTTGACCACAGCCTCTCTGTCACTGAGAACCGTCCCGGAGATCACTGTAAGCTGGCGGGAAGGATCACACCCTGTGGCTGACACGCCTTGCCTGGACCCCAGCACCTCTGCCACTGCAGTCGTGTGGGCCTCGGCCCTCCCCGGCCAGCACTCCGGGAGCCGGTTGCCAAGACTGGGTTTAATTTGCATAAACATAAAAATCTGTTCACTGGTTTCAAGTGAGACCGCACAAACTGAAACATTTAACCTGACCTCAGCTGGGACTGCTTACCCTTTCGTGGGCGAGTTGTGCCAGTGGGCTGGTCTAGAGAACGTGTGTTCTGCCCGTTGATGCTGTTTGATACAGTCCCTTTTTGTCAGCATGGGCTTCGTGGCTAAGGAAGCAGCCAGTTAATTACACAAACACATCCCTCCGTTCTGTGGAGAATACGAAGCAAGCCAGGGAGAGAAAAGAGACAGTCATCGAAACTGATGTGACTGTGCTGTAGCAGCAAATGGATTGTGACTGTGCCAGGCTTCATGCTTTATTACTCTCTCTGACGTGACTCGGTAGGACGATATCGTTTCATTTGGAGGACAGGTTGTCCTTGTAATGTGTACAGGGGTGAGCCCTACTGGAATCTGTGGGCCGCCAGCTCTGCTCCCCGTCACCATTTCTATAGCACCCAACCCTCCTGGCAGTGTCCCAGGAGAAGGTGTTTCCATGGTAATCAGTGGAGGCAGTCAGCTGATGTCTGGCACCACCCGAGCTGGTGTGTGCCAGCCTTCTCCCTTCTCTCCTCCCTCCAGCCTTTAGACTGTTTATTAGTCCTCTTTAATGGAAGGGATATAATCCCTTAATGTCAGACACGGAGTGGCACTCAGGTTTATTTATTCCTTTAGGTAATAAATTCCCCTTCCTTATTAATTCTCAGCAGGTCCTAGCAGCTGTATTACTTTGAACATCTTGTGCAAATGTTTGTATTTTTGCCTGTTATAACAAAGGGAATTGTTTACTAATATTAGATATTTGGAAACCCCTATTCTTAGGGGGGAAATTATTTTCCTATAAAGAATTTTTAAAGATATGAATGTTAAGGTTTCAGTTTCATTTTGTAAGAATTTCTTAATGCTCTGATGTCTATGGCAATGAAACAGTCTTTCCACGCCCCTTTTAATTTTTTTTTTAGCATTCAGTGATTTTATTATTGGATTTGAGCAATTCGTGTGAGTTTAAGTATTTCTAAGATATGTGACATCTAGCCATGTTCTCTCTCTTTTTTTTTTTTTTTTTTGAGTAAGAGAGAAAGAAATGAGAATTTCAGAACTAACCTATTGATTGTCTTTCTGACACATGTTGAGACGTAAATGCCTTTTGTCACAGTGGTTAGAGACCACAGCTTAGGTTAAACAGTACTAAGCAAACTGATTTATAATGTCAAAAGCCAGTGCTTTCCGGCAGGAGGCAGAGTCCATTTTCATCAGTACTATACTTGGAAATTCAATTACAAATGTAAAAGATGTACCAAACCAGTATCTGAAAGAAGCAATCATTGGAGCCAATTTATGACCCCTTTTAAAAAGCTATCTTGTTAAAGAAACACAAAGCCTTTTAAAAGCCAAAGTATAAGAAAATTAGTATAACATATTTATTTCTGTTTATCCAGAGGTCAGATTCCTAGAAACAAGATCCTTTTAAAACAAAGCCCTAAGTGGAGACATACACATAGAAAGGTCTCTGCCTGTGCAGAACTATATGGCACCAAGCCGAGGCAGGGTTCTCTTTTGTGCAGCAAACATTTGTGAGCACCTACTGCGTGCTGTGCGTTTGCCCGGCACTAAGCAGTGGCACAGTGCGTGCCTCACACAGTCTCTGCCCACAAGGCCTCACAGCACAGGCCTGTGGCAGCCATGCAGGCGCCTGTGGCTGTGCCTTCCTCTCCAGAGGGCACTCGCTCAGAAAGATATCGTAATCTGCCCAAGGTGGCAAAGCTCACAGGGAATGGAGCCCTTGGAATCACAATCCAGACAATGACCTCCTGCCACTGCCTCCCTCTTAAGACAAATAGCACATACCATGAAAATCTTATTTGAAGAGGGGGGAAAGAATAGCAGGACTAACATTTGTCACATACCCAATGCCAGGCATTAGGTGATTTAAATATACTGCATCTCCCTCTTTATGAGAATCCCGTGCAGGAAGTTAAATGCCATTTTATCAGTGAAGAAGCAGGTTCTCAGAGAAGGTGGCTAGCGGTGCAGGGTTTCAGTGCACGTTTTTTGGACACCAAGGCCCAAGGGGAACCTTCTGGCTCGGTTGCCTGTGATATGCTCTTCTCTCTCCCATTCCCTTTGTTTATTTATGTAAGTCTTTCTTACAAGAATAATTGCTTTCTAAAATACTTCATCGTAACCTTTTTAAGAATAAGTGGCTTGTAGGCCCAGGGAACCCTGCAGGGAATGACATAATCAGGACTAGAGCTTCTGTACTGGCCGTGTTCCGAGTGTCAAGGGCTCTCGAGGATGGTCCACTGGGACACGGAAAAGAAGAAAAAAAAACCTGTGCTTCATTTCTGTTGGAGAGAAAGGAAAAAAACAGCACCTTTGAAGAGAGCTGTCACATTGTGCTTCTATTTGCACAGCTGTTTCTCTCTTAATTGCAATCCTGTCGTTTCCAAGAAGAAACATGTAGGGAAAAAAGGTACTACATAGAGTCTCAGGCGGGCCAGGAAAAAACGTGCTTTCACAGCTAACCTGATTCTTTGGAGATTTGATTTTTGTTTTATTTGGTTTCCACTTTTAAATCCTAAGTCAAAAATGTTGTTAGTAGCTTCTAACTCAGGGGTCCTCAATCTTGGCTGCACATTTGGAATAGCCTGGGGCCTTCTTTTTCAAATTCCAATACCCACCCCTAATCATCAGCATGTTTTAAAGCTCTCCAGTGAGAATACTGTGCAGCCAGGGAGGAAAACCGCTGATCTAACTATTCTGTTCCCCAAATTGATTCAGTTTTGTTGTTCTAGCTATTTCTCTTGGAATCATTTGTTAAAAATTGAACTTGCCCCCAAATTTAACTCTGCCATGAGATTTTTTTTCTCATCTGCATGTGTGCACATATGCAAGAGAGACAGAGATAGGGAGAGTGTGTGTGTATGCACGTGTGTGTGTGTGTTTTCTAGAAAGCTTTATGATCTTGTGAAGAGAACCCTATGACTTCATTTACATCCTTTACTCTTTGTCTTCCACACTTTCAATAAATTTTGATCATCTACTCTCTACTATTAGGTACCATGGCACTATGCTAGGTAGTAGGAAAATAAAGATCAGAAAGACAGAGCCTCTGCTTATTGTTTAGTGAAGTGGGTAAATATAGACAGAAATCATCACAGTACAGCTTGTTAGGTGCTAAGACACAGGTCAGCTGAATGGCTGGGAGAGAGCATGGAGGAGGGGCATGGGAGTGATTTCCCAGATGAGGAAGAGTTTCAGGGGTTCATGCATACATGCAAACCTTGTGCATTTTTCTACACTGGGCACCTGTAGCTTTTTTCAGATTCTTTAAGGAATGTGTGAACTGTTGTTTTGGACAGTACAGACCAACAGATTCGAAATGGCATGATGAGGTTTATTTTCTAAGAAGCTCATCTGACAGCATGACAAAGTATAGACTGAAATGGGTGAAGCTGGTGAAATAAATACCACTCCTGGGACTCTTGAAATAATCTCAGTGAAAACAATGGCACCAGAAATAGAAAAGACAAGTCGTAAGAGCTTTCTGAGTTACTCTTAAAGTTTTTTAAAAATATTTTCTCTGTGCCAGGCACTAGTTTAATTTTCTATATGTATTCATTTAGGTAATTTTGCATCTTCCCTATGAGGTAGGGAATATTATTAACCCCATTTAAAGTGAAGAAACTGGTGCCCACAGCGTAGGTAAGACTCACCCCAGAACATGGAGAGGCAGTGCCCAGAGCTGAGCCCAGGCTGTCTGTCTCCATAGCCTCTGCTCTGTCTGTTCTGTGCTGCCTCCCAGCCAAGAATGGATGGGCGGGGGCGGGGGATGGAGGAGAACTCTCTTTGGGCTTGGGACACAGTGTTTTGGTGGTACTCCATTGAAATAGGGTCCTGAGAAGGAGAACATGGAGGGCAAGGTGGCGAGTTTCATTTTGGCTAGGTCAGATATGTGGTCCAATGGCCTGTCTGTCTGCCCACCTGGAGGTTCAAAGAAAGGTCTAAGTTGGACATTCATTTGAGAATTACCAATATTTTAGACAGGGAAACTTGCAGCCACCTTCCCCACATACAGGACTGTGTCGTCCTCTGCTGTGGTATGGGCCTCCTGGCTCCTCAGTTGTCCTGTAAACTCTCCAAGGAGAAAGCTGCATTTTCTAACTCATGTGCATGTGTGATCTGGAAGAAAGAGTTGGAACTTCCAGTTCTGGGCAAGATTCAGTGGATGCATTTCTCCCTGTCCCTCTCCCTAAATATAGCTAAAAGCTCTGGACATTATATTATAAAACAAACTTATGTTATATAAGAAGACTGAAAATTGGAGAACAAGTGGACTAGCTAAGGACCTTAGGACTCAAGAAGCAATATACCAGTGAGCCCCCTGACTTTCCTTTTTCTTCCTCTGTGCCCTGGACGGGGAGCTGGAAGAGCCCCCGGCACAGAAACACCAATATGTACAGACGAGAAGCTTTTTCTCTCTCTTGCCAAAGGACCAAGAAATGAGTGGCCTAGCAAAACGGAAACCTGGACTCCCCTCCCAGCCAGCAGTAGAGCATCACTGCCCTTCCCCACTGCTGGTCCGTGTGTAGTAGGAACCTACAAAAACAGAAAATTTAATTAGACCCAGAATCTGATAACACAATACCAAAGTGACCAGGGTACAATCGGAGATCACTCACCATCCCTAAAAGAGAAAGATACTAGGTGTTCAACTTGTTGACAAACATGGAATAAGGGAAGTAAACCTAAAACTGAGTGAATAATCTTTTTGCATTGAGAGGATCATTAATTTGTGTGGTTAAAAAATTCAATCAAAAGACCAATTAGGAAAGCAACTTAATTAAGTTGGTATTTTAAGAGGGAGAAAAAATAAATTTAAAGTAGATAATATGAAACTTGACTCAATTAGTAAAACAATTAGCATTGTAAAATAATAATTTGATTCTCTAGGACCCAGTTATTTAATAATTTTACCTAAATCAATGGTCGTGCAGTTGCAGTCACGTGAGGAGCTTTTAAAAAGTAGATGCCTGATCCCAGACCAGTAAGTCAGTGTCCCCAGTGATTCTGATAGGCTGTCAGAGTTGATAGTCATTGGCCTGAATAAACCACAGGAGGTAAGTACAGTGTAGGTGAGAAGATTCTTATATCCTCTGAATAGTCCAAATAGACATGACAAAGTTTATGCACTAAATTCTGCATGTTCTTTCTAAAGAAGCGCCCCCTTGAGCCATTTGTCTTGCTCCGTGCGCCCTGGTGGTGAATCTGATCAGTGTTTCCCAAGACCAAGGCAGTGACTGTGGGGGTCGGTCTCTCACAGGTGGGCATGTCGATGGTTGCAATACATGAAAACAGAAAGTATGGGAAGACTCAGAGGAGACTTAGTTCCATTCCACGAGACAGCTTGGTATTAAAACTTGTTGAAGTGATTTCTTGAGTTATTTCCTCAGAGCAGTATTTCTGGAATTAAACTTCAACTTTTCATGAAATTACTGAATTCCATGTTGCAAAACAAACCCAGGAAATCAAACTGCCAGGTACTCTCAGGGAGAGACCTCCAGTAGGCCTGTCTAAGAGTTTTAGCAAAAATAAAACAATTAGCCCTGGCTGGCATAGCTCAGTGGATTGAGCACGGGCTGAGAACCAGGCATCGCAGGTTCGATTCCCAGTCAGGGCACATGCCTAGGTTGCAGGCCATGTCCCCCAGCAACCGCACATTGATGTTTCTCTCTCTCTCTCTCTCCCTCTCCCTTCCCTCTCTAAAAATAAATAAATAAAATCTTAAAAATAAATAAATAAATAAAACAATTAGCCACTGGGCTGATACCCGTGAACTGGTAGGTTCTAATCACCTTCCTTGTAAGGAATTTGACAAATTTAATCTAAAAATAAAAAAGCTAAATGTACGTGTCACCAAGCAGGGACTCCCAACAAAGGGCAAACATAATTCAAGCATTCGAATTAATAGAGGAGGCTCTGGCAGGCCCAGCTCCCTGTGTGACACTCTGCAAAGGGATTTGTATTTAATTCTGTCAAGTACAATGTTCATTTGCAATGAGAACATTATCTAGGTTGTGAATTTTCTTCTTGATGGTGTGTGGGATATTTGGAAGAAATTGAAATTCAATGTGGAGATGTTATTTATTCAGTACAGTTAGATGGATTAGTATTGGACACTTTTTAAAGAATTTTACTGCGTTATTTTCTTCAAGCTTTTAAAATCAAGAATTGAAAGCCCTTGTCAATCAAAAACACAAACTTAGCCCTTTAGTCAGTTGATTACAATTGTTTCCATTGACCTGAATGTATGGATCAATAGTACTAGACTCATAATGAGTTGCCTGTGTATAAAGTCAATTATCCTGGCTTTCAGACAAGTTTTTGTTACTGCTCGAGGCCCATATTTTGTATAATAGTCTGTTAGATTCTAATTTCACTGTGAGAATGTCGTGTGGTTTGCACATGCTGGGATGGTTCAGGAGCTTGTGGGCCAGGGGTACAGTCTCATGAGCTCCAGCAGCCCTGAAGATGCGTCTGTTTTAAAGCACATTTACAAGTTAATGTTCACCATAACAACTCGGAATCCTTAAGAAAGTAAAATAATAATTTTATTATGTTTAATGAAGCTGCAAAACCCTTCTAAGTATAGTGCTTTCTTAAATATTGTTGCAACAGGATAAAATTTTCAACATTTTTGTTGAAAGTGATATTTGTTTAAGAAATGAACTCTCAGTTATCCCAAACTATGCATTTGTTCCATGACAGCTTGACAAAATTAAGATTTTTCTATTTTCTGGTCACAATTGCTACATACCCCAAATTTGCAGCCACGGCAATTTTATTATGGTCCTGGGTTCTTTAGGTCAGGAATTCAGGAAGGGCAAAGCAGATGGCTCGTCTATAATATGTGAGCCCTCAGCTCAGAAGACAAGAAGATGGGGGGTGATTCGAGGGCCAGAGGCTGGAATCATCTGAAAGCTCGTTCACGCAGACAACTGACCCCTGACTGGGAGGACTTGATGAGCGTGGCTGCGGACTGCAGGGCCCTCTGAGGCCTTCCAGACATGCCTGGCGTTCTCACAGCATGGTGGCTTCAGGCTTCTTACAGGGTGACCTGGAGCTCAGAGCATGGATGTCCAGGTGAGCAGGCAGGGTAGAAGCTACTTCCCCTTTTATACCTAACCTCGAAAGTCATGCAGCATCATCTGTCGCAGTTTAGTGGTGAAAAGCAAGTCTGGCCCTGGCCAGATGGCTCGGTTGGTTGGAACGCCATCCCGTGCACCAAAACGTTGTGGGTTCAGTCCCTGGTCTGGGTGCGCACAGGAGGCAATCAATCGATGTTTCTCTCTCCTCTCTCTCTCTGCCCTGCCCCCTGCCACGTTATCTTTCTCTTCCTCTTCCTCTCTCTCTCAAATCAATAAAAAGTATGTCCTCAGGTGAGTGTTAAAAATTAAATAGGTAAAAGCAAGTCTGTGATCAGTTCAGATTCAAGGGCAGGGTACATAAACCACTCCCCCCATTTCTCAATGGGAGGCATGTCAAGGGATTTGTGAACAGGTTTTAAGTCTTCCACAGTCTGTTCCTTGGTTAAAAATTATTTATATTACTCTGACTTCAAAATGCACGTCCCCTTGTCCTTCCAAGATGCCCCAAAGTCTCATCCCCTTGTGGCATCAGGTTCAGGGTTGTGGCCAAGGATCTCATCATCTAAGTCAGTTCACATGCAGATTCTCACTAAGAGTTCGTTCAACCTAGAGACCCGTGAACATCGGATCTTTAAAAAGACAAGTTATCTGCGCATACCCAGCACACAATGGTGATACAGGGATGGAATACCCCAGCAGACACTTCATTCCAAGAGGTGAGGAATGGGAGGCACCTAAGTCACTGGCTATCTGTGTTTGCAGCTAAACAGCCTTCTTAATCTCCTTCCTGCCTCCAACAGTTGGTGGTCCAAAAGCCTTGTCACCTGTTGTAACGTCTCTGTCCCTTTCAGCCCAACCTGATACAGTTCCTTTGAAACCTTGGTGGACTTAACTGTGCATCAATTTATAATCCACTTTATTAGACAAAATACACATGCACAAATCTCTGCAAAGATACTCTTTTGAACTCTGGGCTTCTTTTGAGCTGCTGTGGGATAAGGTCCTTTAGACTCCTAAGAGCCCTGTTGTTTAATAGAGAAAATTTGTATAAAATGCCCTGAAGATCTTTAGAGAGGCTTTAGCCTCTGCAAGTTTCTGTGAGGTTCCACCTTAGATCTTCCTGAGGTTTTGACAAAGCATTTTACCACCCCACTCCGGATTTGCTCATTGCCCTAAAACCATTTCATTCAGAATCATATGCCATCTGGAGAAGCTGCAAATAAGAAAGACTTTCATTTTCAAACTCAGTAAGAACAGGCTTCTTTATACTTTCTCTAAATTTGGCATAAAAGCTGAACAGCTGAAAAGCTGAGAGAGGAGAGAGAAACATCTTTATTTATTTTAATCCTCACCTGAGGACATATTCATTGATTCCAGAGAGAGAGGGTGATTGATCCACTGCCTACCATATGTACCCAACCAGGGACTGAACATGCAGCCTCCATATGTGCCCTGACCAGGGATCAAACCCGCACTCTGTGTGTGGGACAACACTCCAACCAACTGAGCCACACCAGCCAGGGCTGAACAGTTCTTTATTAAGATTGCCTCTTTCCTCATGTTCTTTCACAAGACAGCAAGAAGCAGGCAAATGGCATTTTCATGATTCTGTATAGAAATCCTTTTCTAGATTATTTGTTAAGCACATTTTCTGTTCTCTACCTTCCCATAAGCAGCAGTGTTGTCAAATTTTCTGCCCCTTAATAACAAGGGTCCCCTCTCCTCATACTTGAGATAATAGATAATACTATCCTTGCCTCCATACCTTCAGGTCCTCACTGACCACCTCCCTAAAGCCTGGCGTGATCCTACCAGCCATCTCCTGAAGGCTCTTCTAGCTTCCATCCATTTCCCAAAGCCAGTGCCAGCTGTTTTAGGGTTGTGTCACAGTAGCACCTCACTCCTCCTTCCAAACTCGTATTCCAGTTCCAGTACTGTGTAACAAACTACCCCCATTTTATTATGGTCATGGATTCCATGGGCCAGGGAATTTGGAAAGGGCACAATGGGGCTGGTACACCTTTCCACCACGACATCTAGGGCTTTGTTGGGAAAACTCAAAGGCTGAGGGTTACTCGACAGCTGGGGGTTGGAATCACAGGAACCCTCAGCACTGACTTGTCTGGCAGTGGGGCTGGGGGGACCCAAATCGGACTGCTCACCACAGTGTCAACACCTGACCTGTCTGAGAAGCTCAGGTTCCTCACAGCAGGGCAACCTCAGGGCAGTCGCCTCTTCCCAAGTTAATGAAGTCCCTTAAAGATGACTATCCACAGAAGAAAAGAGTTCCTCCCACTTCAGAAGACTATAGAGTAGCCCTGGCCGGGTAGCTCAGTTGATTGGAGTGTCATCCCAGTACACCAAGGTTGTGGGTTTGATCCCCGGTCAGGGCACATATAAGAAGCAACCAATGAATGCATAAAAAGATGGAACAACAAATCAGTGTTTCTCTCTCTCCCAAATCAATAAATATAAAAAGGAAAAAGAGGAAGAAGAAGACTAGAGAGCAAGGGTGTCAAACTCATTTTCACCAGGGGCCACATCAGCCTTGTGGTTGCTTTCAAAGGGGGAAAATAATATTAGGACTGTATAAATAACTCCTTAACTGTTAAGGAGTTGAAATTACATTCGGCCCTTTGAAGGCAACCTCGAGGCTGATGTGGCCCCCAGTGAAAATGAGTTTGACACCCCTGCCATAGAGTAACTGCTTACAGGGACTAAATCTGGGGAAAAACAGGGCTCAGACTGAAAACTAGGCGTGAAGCACATTCTCCTCTCTAGTTGGTCCTGGATAATTTAAATGAGTTGATCGTCAATTAAGAGATTAACTCTTTTTAGCAGTCCTGGCCAAGATGGAGGCACAGGTAGAAACCCTTCGCCTCTTCACACAACCAAAAGGAGGATACCAACCAATCTAAAATCAGTAAACAACCAGACGTGCCAGAAAATCAAACTGCATGGAGCTCCGACAACCAAGGATGTAAAGAAACAGGCAAACAGAACAGCCAGACCAGTGCGCTGAGACAAAGAAATATGGCCCGAATGAAAGAACAGAGCAAAGCCTCAGAAAGAGAGCTGAGTGACGAGAATATAGCCAGCCTATCTGACGGGGAGTTTAAAGCCCTGATCATCAAAATGCTCACAGAACTGATTGAGGTTGGTTGAAAAATGAAAAAACAAACAAACGGAAAAAAAAAAACAAATGAAAGATACCCAAAATGAAATAAAGCAAAATATTCAGGGAACCAACAGTGACGGGAAGGAAACCAGAACTCAAATCAACAACTTGTAACAAAAGGAAGAAATAAACATCTAATCAGAAAGGAACGAAGAAACAGGAATCAAAAAAAATGAAGAGAGGCTGAGGAATCTCGGGAACAACAATGTTCCAATGATGGAATTATAGGGGTGCCAGAAGGAGAAGAACAATAGCAAGAAATTGAAAACTTATTTGAACAAATAATGAAGGAAAACTTCCCCAATCTGGCGAAAGAAATAGACTTCCAGGAAGTCCAGGAAGCCCAGAGTCCCAAAGAAGTTGGACCCAAAGAAGAACACACCAAGGCATATCATCACTAAGTTATCCAAGATTAAATACAAAGACAGAATCCTAAAAGCAGCAAAAGAAAAGGGGACAGTTACCTACAAAGGAGTGCCCATAAGACTGTCAGCTGATTTCTCAAAAGAAACCTTACGGAAAACAAGGGGCTAGAAAGAAGTATTTGAAGTCATGAAAGGCCAGGACCTACATCCAAGATTACCCATCAGAGTTATCATTCAGAATGGAAGGGCAGATAAAGCACTTCTCTAATAAGGTCAAGTTAAAGGAGTTCATCATCACCAAGCCCTTATTATACGAAATGTTAAAGGGACTTACCTAAGAAAAAGAAGATCAAAAATATGAACAGTAAAATAACGACAAACTCACAACTATCAACAAGTGAACCTAAAGGAAAAGACAAACAATGAAAACAAAAACTAAGCAAACAACTAGAATAGGAACAAAATCAGAGAAATGACATCACATGGAGAGATTTCAGTGGGGAAGGGGAAGGCAGGAATGCAGAGGGAAAGGGAGAGGGAAGAAGCAGCATAACTGGTAGGCATAAAATAGATGGGGAGAGGTCAAAAATGGTATAGGAAACAGAACTTATATGTACAACCCATGGACATGAACTAAGTGGGGGGAATGCTGGAGGGTGGGGTGGCTGCAGGGTAGAAGGGGGATAAAGGGGGAGAAATTGAGAAAACTGTAATAGTATAATCAATAAAATATACTTTGAAAAAGGTTAACTCTTTTTAAAGTAACAAGAGCTCAAGGGTTCTTGGCCTGTTATATTATCAGAGGCTTTTGTCATAAAATGTCAGTGTCTTGTGATACACACGTTTTGCAGAAGTCTTCAGCTTCTTGAAATGATTGTTTGGGGTTCTGGAATTTATAGCTAGCATTTGAAAGCCCCACAATTTTCACTGACAAGGCATGTGCACGCACACAGAGGCAGACACATAAAGATGCAGACGGGGAACTAAAGAGGAATCTGAAGCAAAAGTGACAGCAAGCAAAATGACATGTAGTTGTAGTTCCAGTGGACTTCGGGAGAGCAATAACCCTGTCCCCTGACCTTTTCTGATAGTGCAAATCCAGACGTCTTCGAAGCCGTAGACATTTGCTTGGTATTGGTTCTTGTCCTGCAGAGACTGAATCTAATCCAACGACTCTTGTTTCATAACCTCAGCACGATTTTTTCTCATTACTGACATCCAGAACTTGAATCCCAAGGATTATCTGTCCATTAAGGGAAATCAAATAAAGTGAAATTCTATCACGAGGACTCTTACTGTAAGAATATATAGGCAATCAAAAAGTTTAAATTCCAAACCACTTATTTCAAGGAGTTTTGAATAAACCTCTGTTTTATTATCATAAGAATCTAGGGTAGTAGTGGGAGGGAAGCGAGGAGGGATGGGTGGGCGGGCCGGAATGGGAGTAAGGGGGAGAAAACCATACTTGAACAATGATTAAAATTTTAAAAAAGAAGAAAAAAATAAAAAGAATCTAAACAGTTCCTTTAAGATTACCATTATAGCATTTGGCTGGTTTCTCACCTTTAAAGATGAACTATTATTTTTTGTAAAATTTTCCTAATGGCACAACCCATGGAACCAGAGAAAGGATAAAGAGAAAATGCAGCATTTTGAGTTCGTTCTTGCCACAGTGGACACCCGGGCTTCCAGCCCTGAGTGACCGCACTAATCATCTTAGTTCTCCGGGGCTAACCAAGCCGATTCGGCTTATACATACAGAAATAAGACCTTGGAAAGAACAATCAGAGCGAACTCTCTGGCGTGCTGGAAATGTTCTGTATCTTGATTTGAGTGTCAGAAATCATCCACCTCTGCACTTAAAATCCGTGAATTTTGTTGTATAGAAATCACACCTCAATTTTTAAGCTCCTGTGTGACTGACAGGTTAGGTTATATGGAGTGTTTTGGTGGGAGTAGTGTTATGTCTTTTAATTTCCAGTTAATTCCTTTTACCCACTAGTCGTAAAAGTAGTAAGAGATAAAAGGTATCCATTAACATACTTGATCTTTATTGTTTAAAAACTGTGTGGAAAGATCCAGGCCCAAGTCTCTGTGCTCAGTCGCAGTCCTTGTTTTCAGTCCTGGAATACTTTCATGGGGCGGAGGAAGTCTCTGCTCTCCTGTGTAGATAACTCATTTGTTATGCCTAGACACTGGGAGATTTCTTTCCCTTTATTCTAGAAACTCAGTACTTTCTCTGGGCTACGTTTCTACGTGATTGTTAAATAAGTTGAACTGGTACCTGTGACTTCTTTCTCTCTAAAGCCTGAAATCTTTGACACTGAGAAATTTTATTCAGTCTATGGCCACACCACCCTGAACGTGCCCGATCTCATCTGACCTCGGAAACTAAGCAGGGTCGGGCCTGTTTTATTATCATAAGAATCTAGGGTAGTAGTGGGAGGGAAGCGAGGAGGGATGGGTGGGCGGGCCGGAATGGGAGTAAGGGGGAGAAAACCATATGGGATGGGAGAAATTTTATTCAACTGTTCTTTGATTTTCTGCAGTATCTGTTCTCCTACTTACTCCTTCCATTGTGTTTTCAATTTGTCATGTTTATTTTTCAGAGTCATTTCATTTTCTGACACTGATCTGTTTCGCACTCATTTCATAAAGGATAATACAAAGATGAGACTTTCTCTTCCGGCCTCTGCTTCCTCACGCTTGCATGGTTGCAGAGGGGGCCGCCTGCTCTGAGTCTGCAGACCCGCCTCTTCCTTTCCAACTGCCAGATCTTTTATTAGTCTGGTTGTGTCCTCTGGTTGGTCCTCCTTACTGAGAAGGCTCTGAGAATTGACATGGGTTATAATCAGAGACTGTATTTACACTGTTCAAATCTTCAAGACCAAAGAAGAAGTAGGCTTAGATTTGTATAAGCATAGCAATCCCACAGAGTATAAGAAATATGAAGGCAATTCCTAGGGAAAAGCCTTGACAAGGAGTTTCACTTCTGTTCAGAGAAACTTACTGGTATGCCGTGGCTGTCCACAGATAACTGAGGAAGTGACACTTCCCTCACTGACGTATTTCCACACGGTCCCTTCCCTTTGCCTGGTACAGCTGTCAAGTTTTCAGATACTGCGCTCATATCTTCTCTTAGATTAGAGTGTAAAAACTCTTAAAGGCAGAGGGATTTTGCTTATTTATCTTTTTATGCCTTGAGTTGCTACTATTTGATCCTTACCACAATTTTTTAAAGCAGACCAGGCATCTACTGTGATCTTTATTTTGCAGAAAAGGAGAGAGATGCCTGAGGAAATTAAATGACTCATTCAGGATCACCTGGCTGACCTGGAGTTAACACCCATGTCATCCCTCACTCCACTGCTTTCCCCCTCCTACCACCCGGTCTCCCAGAGCCAAAGGAGGCATTCTAGCTGCTCTTTGTCCTGCCTTGGCGATGGCAGGGGCAGTCTTTCTCTATCTGTGTAGCAGAAGGTATATATTAGGCACTGTTTCTCCTGGGACTCTGGCACACCCATAGGCCTGAGCACACGCATGAAGAATTCCTACCAACAGCAGTATGAAGCCACCCAGACAGGCTGGAATAGGGAAAGGGGGGAAGAGAAAGCCCACACTCTGAGAATAGAGTCCGAGGCTCCTGTGCTCGGGCTCACACAGCACCTGGGCGGGGTCGTCTGGAGGGTTTCGGTGCTCACAGCTGAGCCTCCTCCTCCGACCCCTGCAGCTCACGCTCCTGGATGTGCTGGCGGGGCTACCGCTGTTAGAACTCTCATTTTATCAAACTTTAATCAAGCTGTCCTGTGAAGTGCCACATAAATTCAATTTTGGATTTTGTGCATGGAATAATCAAATGGGAGTGAAGCACCGCAGACATGAAATGTTTTTTTAAAATGAAAGCGATACTTTTAATTTAATCATCTAAAAATCAGCTGGATGGGATACATCTTAAGTGGCAGGAAGATTGATGTGTTTTCTCTTACCAGTGGCCTCAGAAAGCCCATGATCTCCATAGGTTTGTGAACTGACTTCTAATTCCTTGAATATTTTCTCTTCTCTCCATTAAGAGCTGACCCCGACATTCTTTAAAATCAATCTAAAACTCAGCCTCCTATGCAGATTTATTCAGCCTCTGCTTCCAGTACACTGGCCCTTCGGGAGGGGCAGTGCTGGATGGCCGAGGCCCAACTTCCGCGCTGCCCCCGGCACGCAGTGGGACGTGGTCTTCCTCAGGCTCCCACAGGTCCAGCCAGGTGCCAGAAGTGGGTGGAAAATTGTAGGAGAGCACACTTAGAAGAGAAAACACCTGATCAACTAAATAAACGCTATCGGTTATGTGCCAGACACTTTGGGACCTCTATAATCTGTAGAACTAGTCCTTATAGGACAGTTCTTCGAAATACGGTGATACCAACAACATTTGATCTTACCAGGCATTGGAACAATCCACATAGTAGACATAGAAAACAAATAAAAGATAAAAGAATTGTGTGAAGATGAAATCGGGACGCTGAAGCAGAAGAAAATTGACAAAACCCCTGCACGGGAACAAAAACGTGAAGGAGA